>VZQC01002246.1:140882-241485 GCA_009823505.1 Rhizomys pruinosus | reverse complement strand
CAAGGACAGCAGAGCGACATCTTGGCAGGAGAAATGGGCTGTCTGGCTTTTCTGAAGCTGTGGCATGCCGTCATTCCAGATCCTGAAAACATAAAAGTAATGGAGGGGGGAGGGGCATGCTGGTTCTTGTAACTGAGTATGAAGCCTCAAGTGGCATGGAGCTAGAGGATAGCCTTCATTTGGTCTCAGGAGTCTGGACTTGAGTGGGCAGTCACACGGGCTGTTCAGTCAGGAGATTCTGTAAGAATCTTTGGAGACAACAGTTAATTAAACATAATATAAGGAAGGGATGGGAAGATGAGTTTGGCCAGTCAAGTCCAGTCCTCACTCCAGGTGCTGACATCCCTAGCCTCGGGTAGGGACAAGTTTACTGGCAGCAAAAAGGGAATTTTCAGTTTTTAGCCAGAAAGAAACTAGCCATTTTCTTTTGGGGTCTTTAGCCTATAGCAGTCTATCCTGTTTTTTACCTCTTATTTTGATTACTCTTCCTTCTGAAGAAGTAACCCCAATTACCAATAGGGAAGTCGGGTGCTGGCATTCTGGGTTCTTCTATGCTCTCTCAAATGACTTCAAGATAGGGAGAGAGAGGAGATTTAATCATTACTTAATTTTTAGATAAGAACAATAGTGGACTTGTCTTTTTTGGCTGCAGGTAGGCACTGCAGTGTTGAATTAGGCCAAGATCTAAAGCCTTAATCTCAGTATTATTTCTTATCATGGAAAAAAATCTTAGTACAAATTTTCTAAGTAATATTTCATATGAACTTTTAAAAAAATATTTTTTATTTATTTTGTATGTGTATGAATGTACTTTCTGCATATAGGTTTATGCACCTGTGTCATACAATGCTGCAGAGGTCAAAAGAGGGTGTCAGATTCCCCTGGAACTGGAATTAAAGAAGATTCTCAGCCACCATGTGGGTGCTGGGGATCGAACCCGGGTCCTCTGCAAGAGCAGTTGGTGCTCTTAACCACTAGGCCATTTCTCCAGCCCTCATATGAACTTTTAAGCCTAATGTCCGGGAAGTACAATTTCTCACATTCTACAGGAAATGTATTGATTATTTTTATTTTTTTTTATTATAGTTTTCTTTTGGGTATTTAAGACCATAGAGTTGGTCCAAATTAACCAATTTTTTTTGTTTGTTTGTTTTTAATTTTTTTAAAATTTTTATTTATTTCGGTATGTGTATGAATGTACTGTCTGCATGCAGGTGTGTGCACCCGTGTCGTGCAATGCTGCGGAGGTCAGAAGAGGGTGTCGGATTCCCCTGGAACCGGAGTTCTCCTGGAATTGGAGTTTCAGATGGTTCTCAGCCGTCATGAAAGTAGCCATTTTCTTTTGGGGTCTTTAGCCTATAGCAGGTGCTATAGGGATCGAACCCGGGTCCTCTGTAAGAGTGGTCTGCACTCTTAACCGCTAGGCCATCTCTCCAGCCCCTGTTTGTTTTGTTTTTCTCAGTTGAGGCTCTGGTCCTCAGGAGTACTTGGGCTTTGTGGGGAGCTCATGACTCCTTTGGCTTTCCTTTTACCAGTTTTGTCCATGTGAGGATAGATCAGAAGCTCCTCCTCACCCTGGCTTCACTTGGAAGCATGGAGGAAATTTTCCTGTGTGTTGACGCTCCTCTTTGTAGACTGGGCACTGGTTTGAGTCCCTCTAGTGGGGTATCCACGGCCTTCCTGAACAAGAGGACAGGAGACTTGCCATAGTTATAAGACATTTTGAGAGGTGCTTCATATTCCCCTGGGATTTAGTCAATCTTGGAGATTAAGGAAGAAAAATTATCGCTTTAAGTCCCTTTGATCAGATTAGCATAGGCCTTTAAGTATGGTCATTAAATATCCAAGAAGGTTAGTTATAGCAGCCTGGTATTTTTAGTTATTGTGTAAAATGTAGAAAAATTTTGAACAGAACCCCAAACATTTTCCCTTAAGTTAGAAATAATTTAAGTAAAGGTTTGACTGAAATTTGGCCTTAGAAAATTTAAGATTACTTTAGTAGATTTAGGCAAATAAAGGACCATCCACATAATGTAGTGCAAGTGGTCCTAAGTCAGAAAAAGGAGAGCATATCATCACAGGTTAAGTAGGCAGAGCCCAGGAAATAATTTTTAAAATTCATTTTAAATGAAGGTGGTTGTGATAGAAATAAAAGCAGTTTACTTTGTTTCCCAGCAAGGGAGGGGAGTTCCAATCACATACCCATACACAAGAAATGAACTGATTAGGATTTAAACCAAACTCACTAACACTGTTTTCTTTTGGACTATATTCATCTGGTACAGGGAGGCAAAACCTAGCTTCTGTTGAGACACATTATTTTGTTATGGGAAAAAAAAGCTACTTAAAGTAACACTTGCAGAGAAACATAAAGGACAATTGCCAGTAGTTATAGTCTTATCTGTACCCATTAAACCTGTACTTGTACATGGGTGTGTAGTAAAAGCCAGTAAGGTAGACTGAAAGTTTTTGGCTATAACAGTAATTATTATAAAAACTCCATATTTTAAAACTTTTTATATGTAAAGATGTGAACAATTATCCTTTTTTTTTTTTGGTCTTTTTTTGAGACAGGGTCTCCCTATAGCCCCAGCTAGCTTGGAACTCGCCATGTAGACCAGGTGGGCTGTGAACTCACAGAGATCCTCCTGCCTCTGCCTCCCAAGTGCTAGGATTAAAGGCGTGCACCATGACAAAACTCATCTCTTTTTTTTTTTTAACATTTTTAAATTTTATTTATTTTTATATGTAGGTTTGTGCACTTGTGTCATGCAATGCTGCGGAGGTCAGAAGAAGGTGTTAGATTCCCCTGGAACTGGAGTTAAAGACAGTTCTCAGCCTCCATGTGGGTGCTGGGGATAGAATCCAGGTCCTCTGCAAAAGCAGTCAGTGCTCTTAACCGCTAGGCCATCTCGTCAGCCCCAAAACTCATATCTTTAAGTAATAGGAATCAGGTTGTAGAACCAGAATTCAGATAAGGATCAAAGACATAATATCAAAGACCTAATATTTTGACCTGAACAAACTTTTGGGTTAATTTAACTGTTTTAGTTTATATGAGAACCAAAATTTTGTGATTACTTTTGTTGAGATTATGGTTTTTCTTATTTTTTAAACCAAAATACTTTTAAAGTAAACAAACAAAATGGATACTTTAAAACACCTTGAAAGTAAACCAAAACCAAAAAAGGCACTTAACAAATGGGAGTTTTATGCAACCAGTTTAGGTTTTTTGTTTGTTTGTTTTGTTTTGAGTCAGGGTCTTCCTATAGCCCCAGATGGCCTGGAACTTGCTCTGTAGACCAAACCTACCTCTGCCTCCCGAGTGTTAGGATTAAAGGCAGGTGCTACCACACCCAGGTTAAAGAGGGTTTTTAGCTGCTATGTGGGTTCTGGGAATCAAACCCGGTCCTCTGCCAAAACAGTTAGTGCTCTTAACCACTGAACCATCTCTCCAGCCCGAGGATGTTGTTTTAGATAAGCAATTAGTACTTAAAAGTTTTGTGAGAGTGTGCAGGCCTAGCAGCTGATGTGATCTGTGTAGGTAGAAGATGGCTGGGTTGGGGGATGAGGTTGCAATGGCCTGCCACAACCCACAGTATATTTCTGGAGACTTCAGCCCTGATGAATTCTTTGTGACTCCCTGTTCTTCAGTTGAGCTCCCTCCCTTCAGTGGGACAGCCCTGTACCATGCACATGGAAAGTGAACTGCTTGATCGACAAGAATATCAGAGAATTGAATTTTGTTTTAATGAAGTAATTGAATCTAGTGACACTCTGCCAAGAACTGTAGGAATGAAATTTTGCATGACTTGAGGCAAGAACTTGTAAGACCTATTCTGTAAGACCTCCAAGGAGGGTTATCTGACATCTCTGTAGGCATTCAGTTGCCTCTGAGAGTTATCTGTAGCTCCAGAAGTTTCGGGATATTACAATGTTTTCTTGCTTCACCTATCTCTGCCAAGTTCCAGGAACAGATGGCCTCTTCCCTTGAGGCATTGAGCAAAATGTCGCACCTCTAGTTACCTGTTGCACAAACAGGAGCTCTGCAGTCCCCCCAATTAGAGCCAAGGTGGCTCGCCCCTCCCTTCTGCCTGCCCCCCACTTCCTTGCCTAGAGCACAGTAACTTTTGGTATATAAGCACACTGCTGGCATAAATAAAGAGACTCTTTTCTCCTGGGCTTTCTCTGAGTCCGTGTCTGTATGTCTGTCCTTATCTTTCCTTGTCTTTCTATTCTGTTGGGTAACATCTCTCGTGGTCCCCTCCCCCCTCCTTGCCAGAGCAAGCTGAGAGATTGTCTGCTTGCAGGCAGGACACAGCCTCAGAAAATGCAAGGAAGGAAGAACAGCATGTGGATGTCAGTCACGCATGACTAAAGGACTATTCAGACGATTATTAAACTCCTACAAAGAACCTCCTAGCTACAGTATTTCAAAAACATTGAATCATCAGGCCCAGGAATTTATTTTTGGTTGAAGAACTTCCAAAAAGCCCCCAGATGACCTAGGTAAAGATGTGAACTATAGCTGCCTCGATTTCCAGTACCCAGGCTCTGCCCTCATTTTGGAGAGCAGCTCTAACTTGGAGGCAGAAGCCCTGGAGAATGATGGCAGCCCCAGGGATCTTGGACAAAGGGAACAGAAGAAGAAGAAAAAGTGGCCCTTTGGATATTGTAGCTACCTGAAGGATGGTGATGACGAGTGCATTTCCTTAGGGGACCTGTTCATGCCAGTTCAGGACTCATGATCAGTGTGGGCATGGACGATGCTTGCCCAGGACTTGTAACAGCCCTCACAACTCCACAGACTGCATCATTGGCACTGTGCCTAATGCCCCTTTCCCCAGAGTGCAGGATGGAGATACCAGGACTAGGGGGCTGAGGAGAACTGCCTTGGGACTGACTTTGAGCAACCCTGCCTCCCTGAGAACAGCCACTAAGGACACCTCTGACACAGCCCTACCCTGGCACTGATATTACTGCAAACCTTGCAGTTGCTAATGGAAAAATACTTGAACCTTTGGGCAAGGACACAGCTACTAACCTGGTGGAATTATTCATTGTGGAAAGCATACACTTGGACCCTGCTAAGCCCAAGAGTCAGTCTCCCACTGCCAACAGTGCAGTCTCTGTTTCCAGTGCCATTTCCATTAGCCAGCCAGACAAATCTTGGGCTAGCCTCTTCCATGATTCTAAGCCCTCTTTCTCCTTGCCCATATATGTGGAAACTAAGTGTTCCCCTCCTATCCCATCTCCTCTACCTCTGAAAAGCAGGTGGAAGTCAAAGAGAGGCTTGCTCTAGTTTCAGAGGTTGTCATAAAGTAGTCATAAATATTGCAGGGACAATTGACAGATAAGTTGAGAGGAGATGAGAGTGGGTATTAGGGTGACACACTTTGGCAGCACATACACTAAAATTGAAATGATAAAGAGGTTAGCATGGCCCCTGTGTAAGGATGAGATATAAATTCGTGGAGTGCCTCCCACCTCAGCCTCCATGGGCTGCAGAGGACCACCTACCCACAGGTTTAGGAGCAATTGTGAACTTGAGCTTTGGGCTGTGCCTATGAGCACAGACCTCAGAGGAGACTTCATAGCTGTTGTCACTACATCCCTGCTTTGAATCTGCTCAGTCATTCTGGGTTTTTACTGAAGAACATATGTCAGATACCAAGCTGCATTGTCAGATACTTCTACAGCACAAATATGTATTTTGTATTTGATGTTCTAAAATCATGCATCAGCTTTAAAGGAGTGTAAATATGCCAGGTAACCAGAGAAACCCACCAAAGTGCCCGAACACAGCCGCAGAAAAAGGAAAAAAAAAAGTTCTCTGAGACATTTAATAGACCTAGAAACATCATTCAATAGATTTAAAAATGATTAAGGTACCCAAGTTTATAAGGCCTGTGAAAGCATTATCAAAATATCCATATTTTAGTGGTGTGTTCAATCCATATCAAATATTTATTAAGACCAATTGTATGTGCTTTTATTATAGCAATGTATTTTTTTCTGAAATTTTCTAACACTTCAGTTATAAATAGCATGTTGAAATTTACAATCTAAGAAGTTAGATTGTCATCAAGAACAGGAAAAAAGTGACATGAGACACATTATTTGGTGCACAGTGGATCAATTTTGCTTGGGTCTGTTACTTTAAATAAGAGAAATACAAACAAAATCCATGTTTGACTGCAAAAAACCCCACAAAATACCCATATTTATAAATTTTTATATGTGCATTTTGATTGGGCATGCCACAATAAACCAATAATTTTGTGTACAATAAAAACAATGAAAAACAACAGGCATGGTGGTGCAGGTCTTTAATCCCAGCACTCAGGAGGCAGAGGCAGGTGGATCTCTGTGAGTTCAAGGCCAGCTTGGTATACATAGTGAGTTCCAGGATAGCTGGGGCTACAGGGAAACCCTGACTAAAAAGACAAAAAAAATTGAAAAAAGAAAAACTGAAGTGGCTATAGCTTGTTTAAAAAAATTTTTTTGGGGGGGACATGGGTCTAGATTTGATAAAAAATATATAAATAAATAAAAAAAATTATTTTGGGCACTGGAGANTGTTTGTTTTGTTTTTCTCAGTTGAGGCTCTGGTCCTCAGGAGTACTTGGGCTTTGTGGGGAGCTCATGACTCCTTTGGCTTTCCTTTTACCAGTTTTGTCCATGTGAGGATAGATCAGAAGCTCCTCCTCACCCTGGCTTCACTTGGAAGCATGGAGGAAATTTTCCTGTGTGTTGATGCTCCTCTTTGTAGACTGGGCACTGGTTTGAGTCCCTCTAGTGGGGTCTCCACGGCCTTCCTGAACAAGAGGACAGGAGACTTGCCATAGTTATAAGACATTTTGTGAGGTGCTTCATAGTCCCCGGGGATTTAGTTAATCTTGGAGATTAAGGAAGAAAAATTATCGTTTTAAGTCCCTTTGATCAGATTAGCATAGGCCTTTAAGTATGGTCATTAAATATCCAAGAAGGTTAGTTATAGCAGCCTGGTATTTTTAATTATTGTGTAAAATGTAGAAAAATTTTGAACAGAACCCCAAACATTTTCCCTTAAGTTAGAACTAATTTAAGTAAAGGTTTGACTGAAATTTGGCCTTAGAAAATTTAAGACTACTTTAGTAGATTTAGGTAAATAAAGGACCATCCAGATAATGTAGTGCAAGTGGTCCTAAGTCAGAAAAAGGAGAGCATATCATCACAGGTTAAGTAGGCAGAGCCCAGGAAATAAATTTTAAAGTTCGTTTTAAATGAAGGTGGTTGTGATAGAAATAAAAGCAGTTTGCTTTGTTTCCTAGCCCCCATATTCTGACTTATAGTTTTTAGAAGGAAGGGAGGAGAGTTCCAATCACATACCCATACACAAGAAATGAACTGATTAGGATTTAAACCAAACTCACTAAAACTGTTTTCTTTTGTACTATATTCATCTGCTACAGGGAGGCAAAACCTAGCTTTCTGTTGAGACACATTATTTTGTTATGGGAAAAAAAAACTACTTAAAGTAACACTTGCAGAGAAACATAAAGGACAATTGCCAGTAGTTATAGTCTTATCTGCATCCATTAAACCTGTAGTTGTACATGGGTGTGTAGTAAAAGCCAGTAAAGTAGACTGAAAATTTTTGGCTATAACAGTAATTATTATAAAAACTCCATATTTTAAAACCTTTTTATATGTAAAGATATGAACAATTATCCTTTTTTTTTTTTTTTTATCTTTTTGAGANTTGGGCACTGGAGAGATAGCTCAGTGGTTTAAGAGCACTGACTGCTCTTGCAAAGGACCTGGGTTCAATTCCCAGCACCCACATGGAGCTAAGAACCATCTTTAACTCCAGTTCCAGGGAAATCTGATGCCCTCTTCTGACCTCCACAGCATTGCATGACATAGGTGCACCAACCTACATGCAGACACTACACTCATAAACATAAAAAATAATAAGTAAATAAATAAATAAATATTTTGACTGAAACAACATATGAAGCCAATTATAGACATAATCACTTGAAAACATATATGACATAATTATATGAAATTTTTAGCACATATGACACAATTACATGAAAACTAGGCATGCCCAAAATATGATAATTAACAAATTTGATTATGATGATCTTCTGTAAGTAGGCACAGATGATGTCATGAAGAAGGCAATGGTTTGACTTCAAAAGAGAGTACTCTGTATATTATTTTACTAAAAGAACATTTGATCCAAATTAAACATAAAAGATAAGGCAATCAAACAATAGTACTTGTGTTCACACCAGAACTTTGTAAGGTCCCAGGTGAACTTAATAGAAAACATAGAGAGTTTGAATAAGTCTGGACAATAGAAATAGAGGAAAATCTTATTACAATGATGCTTACAATGATTTTTAGGAGGGTGACAATGAAGGCAAGGGTGAAGGTGGGTTGGAGATCCCACAGATAAAATGAAGCTAAAGTCAGAGGGACAGTGTTTCCTCAGGAAAGAGTAAACTTGGAAACAAACTTGCAGTGAGTGGAAAAATCAGTTTTTTCAAAAAGCAACAAATATCTGAATGAAATGAAACTAAGGAAGAGGAATTAAATCCCAAGAGACAGGAAAGAAAACCACTGAGATTCAAGTGCTGGGAATCCAACTCAGGTCCTCTGAAGAAACAGCAAGTGTTTTAAACTGTTGAACCATCTCCGCAGCCAGAGCACACATCTACAGACTGTGGACCTTGACCATGCTGAGCACACACAAGACAAAAGCTAGTGTCACAGCAAGGAGAGACACATAAACAAAAGTTTGGTTTTTGAGGACTGGGCTGCAGCCTCCAGAGGAGCCCTGGAGCTTCACAGGGCAAAAGAAAGCCTAGAAAGCTGATTGGGAGGAGGGAGGAAGATTGCTTGCACTTTGTCTGGCAAGACCTGTCAGTGTAACTGTGTGACAGTGAAAGCAAAGGCAGGATGAAGCAAAGACAGAAGAATTTGATATGCAGAGGAAGGGTTACAGGGGTAGGGGGAACTTCTAATGAGTCTCCATATTTTTTGATGAAGTTGCCTAATAAGTTAGGATATTGAAATTAAAGGATCCAAATTTGGGCCAGCAATGGCCATTGTTTATTGTATATTGGAGTCAGATTTAGACTGAAATCTGAGCAACTGTGGATGGCCTGAGGCCTTGAAAATGGGGCTATTTTAGATTAGTCCAGAGATAGGCTAAAGGTGTATCCTTTGGAACAGATCATTTGAAACTCATGGCAGTTGGGCAACAAGGCAAGAATGGAATGGAGGTCAGATCCAGCCCCCTGACAAGTCCCTCGAGGTTCAGAGTGACTGAAAATGTGCCTAGGTCTAGGAGTGAGTGGTCCCTGTCTGGTAGACTCCAGGAAGGTGGGAAGGCCCTGGAGTGACCCAGCCACCTTAATCTTAGGAGTGGAGAACTCCCTGAGTTCTCAGGCCCTGACTGGGACACCTCTGAGGTAGGCCCCATGAACTACATTGTCCTGGCATGGTGCATGTGAAGCATAGGCAAATGGAGAGTGACCCCTTGTCTGAAGGTCTGGTGAAATCTGAGAGGGAGGGACAGCAAGGAAGGAAAGGTGAAAACAGAAGATTTTTCTGCCTGTCTCTAAGGAGCCGGACCTGGGTTTACATAGGCACTGATATGACCTCTAGACATGAGGCCTGCCCCCTCCCCCACATAGACAGGTAAGCCACAAGGACCTCAGCAGTCCCCAGTCATGAAGGGGGCTACACTCATTCAGTGAGTATAGACAGCCTCAAATCAACAGCAGCATAAGCTTAGGTTAACTTTCCTATTTAAAGTCAGAGCTATTATGTGTCCACTCATCTTCTTTTATGTCTTATTCTTAAGGGAAAAATCCAGTCCTTTAGTTTGAAATTCTTTGTTTGTGTACTGAGAACTCATTTTGTGCTGTAATCTGCTCAGTGTGCACAGACACACAGACCCAGAACACAGCACTGACCCAGTGCTGAAGTGACATGGTAGGCTCATTTTGAGTCTTCTAAGGGTTCTCCACACTGCTTTCCATAATGGTTGTATGAGTTTACATTCCCACCAGCAGTGGATGAGTGCTGCCCTTTCCCCGCAACCTTTCCAGCATTTGGTATCATTTGTTTTCTTGATCCTAGCCAGGCTTATTGGGGTGAGATATCTTAAAGTGATTTAAATGTGCATTTTCTTAATTATTAGCGACGTTGAACACTTTTTAAGATGTTTCTCAGCCATCCCTATTTCCTCACTTGTGAAGTCTCTGTTCGGCTCTTTACTCCATCTTTTGAGTGAGTAATTTGTTTTCTTCCTTGTTTGTTTTTTGAGTTTATATATTCTGGAAGTAAATGCTCTGTCAGATGTATCAGCAGTGAAGGTTTCCTCCCACTCTGTGGGTTTTCTCTTCACTTCCCTGATTGTTTCTTTTGCTGTACAGAAACTTTTGAGTTTAATGAGATCCCACTTGTCAATTGTTGGCCTTATTTCCTGTGCAGCTGCTGTTTGGTTTAGAAAGTCTTTTCCTGGGACTGGAGAGATGGCCTAGCGGTTGGGAGCTCCGATCGCTCTTGCAGAGGACCCAGGTTCGATCTCCAGCACCCACATGGTGGCTGAGAACCGTCTGAAACTCCAATTCCAGGAGAACTCCAGTTCCAGGGGAGACCGAGACCCTCTTCTGACCTCCGCGGCATTGCACGACACGGGTGCACAGACCTGCATGCAGACAGTACATTCATACACATACAGAAATAAATAAAATTAAAAAAAAATTAGAAAGTCTTTTCCTATGCCTATGTCTTATAGGTTGCTGCCAACCTTTCTTCTATCACCTTCAGGGTTTCAGGTTTCAGGTTGAGATCTTTGATCCACTTGGAGTTTATTTTTGTACAGGGTGAGATGTAGGGGTTTAATTTTGTTCTTCTACAAATGGTGATCCAGTTTTGCCAACAGCATTTGCTGAAGATGTTATTTTTCCTCCATTGAACTTTTCTGGCTCCTTTGTTGAATATGAGGTGGCTGAAATTATATGAGCTCAAGTTCAGATCTTCAATTTTGTTCCATTGATCAACAGGTCTGTTTTTGTGCCAGTACCATGCTGTCTTTCTGACTATAGCCTTGTAATATAGTTTGAAATCTGGTATGGTGATCCCCCCTGTATTGCACTTTTTGCTCAGGGTTGCTTTAGCTATTCGGGGTTTTTTGTTTTTCCATATGAATTTAAGGATTTTTTCCCAAGTCTGTGAAAAAGCTCATGGGAATTTTGATTGGGATTTCATTGAATCTGTATATTAATTTGGGTGGAATGGACATTTTTACTATATTAATTTTTCCAGTCTTTCCATCCTTTGATGTCATCTTCAGTCTCCTTCTTCAGGGTTTTAAAATTTTTGTTGTAGAGATCTTTGGTGTCTTTGGTTATGTTTATTCCCAGGTATTTTTTTTTTTTATTTTTGAGGTTAATATGATTGGGAAGGTCTCCTTATATTCCTTCTCCAGTTGCTTATCGTTGGTGTAAAGGAAGGCTACCAATTTTTCTAGGTTTATTTTGTATCACTCCACTTTACTGAAACTTTTAATTGTTTGTAATAGTTTTCTGGTGCAGTTTTTAGCATCCCTTAGGTAAACTGTCATCTCACCTGCAAAAAGGGATAGCTTGACTTCCTCTTTTCAGATTAGTACTCCTTTAATTTCCCTTTCTTGCTGTGTTGCCCTAGCAAGCATTTCAAGCACTATATTGAAGAGGAGTGGTGACAGGGAGCAGCCTTGCTGGGTTCCTGCCTTTAAGGGGAATGCTTCTAATCTTTCTCCATTTAGGATAATATTGGCAATGGGTTTGTTGTATATGGCTTTGATTACATTGAGAAGTGTTCTTTCCAGTCCAATTCCCTCTAGGACTTTAAGCATGAAGAGATGCTGGATTTTGTTGAAAGTTTTTCCTGCATCAATTGAGATGATTGTGTGGTTTTTGTCAGACAGGGTCATTTATCTCACTGTCTACCCATCAGACAGCCCCTATTTTGTCTAATTTAATTATGTATTAAAATTATATGCAATTTTAATCTTCCTGTAAAGGAAGATTAAAATCTAATAATATAAAAACAAATCACATCTGGAAAGGACTCGATGGCATCCCTACCACTGATTTTCCCTTTGCATACTGGCACTTGCTCAATTGCTCATTAGAGTTGGTTTATCCTCCTTCCAAAAAGAAGTACAGCAGCTCTGTAGGTGTGAGCTATAGATACATAGTGAGTTCAAGGGTAGCTAGGGAAGAAAGAGACCTGAGGCAGAGGGGAGAGTGGGAGGGGGCAGGGAAAGTAATAGAAGCACACAAATAAGCAGGTTCAGAATGACAGACAATGTGGGAAGTTAGGTGAAGGAGAAAGAGCATTGGACACTGGCTGCTGGGCAGCCTCCTCCACATGTGTCTACACAGGGCACGGCCTGACACTGTATCATGTGTTTCTTCACCAATCACATATTGATGAGGTCTGATCTGTTTCCAGTACTGCTATAAAGTGCCACAGTGAAGGACCGTGTTCATCCTGTGGAATACTGGAGCCTTCCTTCCTTCTCCACTCAGAGAGAGGAAACCCCAGGCCAGCATCAGCCTACCAGCTGCTGGGCATCACAGTGTGAGGTATCTGTGGGCAAGACAGGGAGGGAGCCTCAATGGAACAGCCCCAGGGGATCAGGGTGACCTGGTTGTAGGTACCTAGGAGCTGGAAAAAGGAAGATCTTCCTGGTGAAAGTGGCATGGAAGGTGAAGATGTGCTTGTTTGTGGTGGCATCATAGAACACAATCTCCCAGCAGTCGTGATCCACATAGACGCCCACTTTTTCCACATAGACCTGGAGATTCTCTGGACTACTACTGCCCACAAGAGGCCTGCATTTCAACGAATAGACCATGAGTGCCCAGAATCCATTTAGAGGCTTCAGAGGGCCTTGTCTGGGGACAAACTTTGAGGTTACACCCACCACCACCACCCTGAGCATTTCAACATTAACCAGGACCATTAGAGCCCAACCTCCCATATCCTGTGACCTGAGATGCCAGGGGAGCCCAGCACACAGAACACAGGGTAGAAACGCTGTGGGTCCACGATCTTGTCGGGATATTCCTGACGCTCAGCCATTTCATACAGCCTCACTGACTTTAGAGACCAAGAAAGGGGAGGTCTGGGTGGGCCCAGAACACGCAGGGTCTGTGTGAAGATAAAGGAGATGGACAGGGTCAGCCTTGGTGAAGTCCTCCAATTTCCCGTTTTTGGGCTTTCCTGAATGTGGCCGGAGGGACACTTTCCCTTCCAAGTCACAGCTCAAGTCCCCAGTGAAATCTTGTTCCTTGTTAAAGCCTTAGAATTTGGTTTTCTGAGTTCAGGTCTCCATTAGGCTAAACTGACCTCAAATTTGCCATTTAGCCAAGGCTAACCTTGAATTATATCCCTTTGTCCCTTCCAAGTGCTGGGATTATAAGCATGGGCCTACACTTTTCTTCCCATTCCCTTAAAATTAATTCCCAGTTTCACCTTCTGTTGTCTGTGGGTGCAGCTGAGAGCACCTCCTGGTGGTCATGGAAGGACAATGCGAGGCTCTTCCTCAGCCATTTCCCCTATCCCTGTTCTTCTGTCATGAAGAAGGGTTGGGGCTATTAAGGGAGGTCAAGGCTGGATCTAATTTTCTAATATGGAGTCCCTCAAACAAAAGAATGACGGGGAAGCGTGGAATACACAAAGAGGAATATTCAGCACTTGCCGCACCACCTCCAGTGGATTTCAGGGACAGTTTATCAAGGCGAGGGGATATTCCCCTAGCCATCTTCAGATCTTGAGCAGCGTTTCTCCTGTCTGTGCTAAGGTCAGAGTGGGGGCCTCATTCTGTCTCCTCACTTGTGTCTCAGGTCCATTTTGGCTGCAGCTCTAATGCTCCCCTGTTGGATGAGTGGTTTGGGAGAGATCATGGAAGGGGTGTGGAGATGGGTGAGAGCTCAGGTTCATGGGCTGGGAGAGGGGCCCGTTCCACAGCAGCCTTATTCGTCTCTGATTCCAGGCCTGGCTGAATTGTTGCTTCGGTAAATAGTTGTTTAAAGGAGGGATGGGGAGGGATGCGGGAACTTCCCAGGAGTCAGTGGAAGGAACTTTCCTATTCCACCTAGAGTAGGGGCAGACAGATACCAGAGTCCAAGCCAAGAGGAGAAGCCTCCCGCACTGAATGGTAACAACAACCTTCCAGGATTTTCTTTTCTGTGAAATTCATCACTAGGCATGGTGGTCCATTCCTGCAATTCCAGCAGTGTGGAGGCTGACATGGGACCATTACCATGTTCAATGGCAACCTGGACTCTCTGAAACATTGTCTTCAGAAACCAAAATAGGGGCTGGAGAGATCTCTCCAGCCCCTATTTTGGTTAAAAGCAATGGCTACATTTGCTGGTGATCTGAATCCAGTTCCAACACTCACAGGGCAGCTAAAAACTGTTCATAGCTCCTGTTCCAGGAGATCTGACAACTTCCGATCTCCTTTAGGATTGCATGAAAGTGGTGCACTTACATACGTGCAGGCATAACACTCATACACATAAAAAATGAATAGAATATTTTTAACGTACAAAATAGTGGGGATGGTGAGAAAATTCAGCAGATTTGCTCTTGCTGCCAAGCCTGATAGCCTGAATTAGATCCTGGAACCCATATTCTATGGAAGGACAGAAAGGACTCCTGCAAGTTGTCCTCTGATGTATTAGTATGTAAATGTAATTTTTAGAAGTTTACCATAAAATAAATGTAAATAAGTAACTAAATAAGTATGCTCCTTCATTCTCCATGGTCTTTAGGACCTGCACACCCATCTCCCTGGTCACCATCCTGGGCCTCTTCCGGGCTCCTGTCACCACATACCCAGCCACCCAATCTCACCCTTATGTCCTCAGGGCTCCCTGCAGGACTGTGTTGGTCCCCATCTCTAGGAACTTCCCCATAAGATGATCTGCTTCCCTGCAGGAGCAATGCTGAAGGGACTGCTTTCACCATAGAGACGTCTCAACGTAGGGAAGGAATAGAGTATGTAATAGGAATTTGGTCAGCTTGGTTTGTTGATCCATCACCATTGGAGAAGGAAAAGAGTGGCCAGTGCTCAGAAGGACAGGTCAGTGGGAATTCCCCAAAGCAGCCCTGGCCTGCTGAGCTGCAGTGAATCCCAGTGGTCTGTAGGGAATGGAGGGAGGGAGACACAGGGAATTGTCTAGGGGATCATCATGATCTGACTGGTGGCATCTAGGAGCGGGAAAAGGGGGAAGATGTTCCCCATGAGAGACCTGGAAGGTGTAGGTGTGCTTGTTAGTGGTGGCATCATAGAAGACGACCTCCTCACAGTCATAATCCATATTGATGCCTGCTCTCCTCATAGAAACTAGAAGATTCTTTGGAGTTCCACTGTCTGCAAGAGGCACACATCCAAAGGATTGGACCTTGATTGCCCAGAATCCATTCAGAGGATTCATCTGCAGAAGGTTTTGTCTGCCCACAAGTTCTGAGGCCACCCTCCCCATTCACCTCCTTGGGAATTTGCATAGTGACATGGACCTTTGGATCGGAACCTACCAGTCCTGTGGCCTGAGCAGATGCCAGGGAATCCCAGCACACAGAACCAGGGGAAGAAGCTCTCTGGGTCCACTTTCCTATTGGGATCTTCCTGAAGCACTGTCGTTTTTTTCCAGCCACACGTTCTTTAGATCCTGAGAAAGTGTGAGATCTGGGTGGGCCAAAGATGCATCCAGTGTCACAGGGGCTGTGGGAGGACAAAGAACATGGACAGGGTCAACATTGGTCATACCCTCCAGTCCCTGGCTTTTGAGCTTTCCTGGATGGACCAAGAGGAAATCCCCTACAAAGTCACAGCCCAAGTCCCCATCAAAGTCCTGTCCCATGTCCCAGCTTGAAGTATATCAAACGTGAGCAAAGGGCTGTCAACTCTGTGGGAATTATCTTCAACACCCAAAAGCATGGTCTTAAGGCACAGGTGCCAATTGTGACCCCTAAATAGCAGGTATCAGATGCTAGGTTGGTGTAGGGCCATGCAATGGTAGGATTGTGTGTTCATCAGTTTGTGGGGTCTAGGTAAGGTAGTTACCCCCTTTCCTGGATCTGTTGTATTGGATAAGTTCTTATACCTGACTTCCCTGATATGCTTTTAATGCACTCACACTTTCAATTCTCCTCAATAAACATACAGGATGTTCCTCTTTATATTACAGGAATAATGCATTTGTCAGTTAGTGCTAGATGGGTGATGTCACAGATGGTGCAGTTTCTGGGTCACCCGAGGCTGCAGTCATCCTCCCTCAAATGATTATTATTTTTTTTCTTTTTGATACAGGTTTCCCTATAATCCCAGCTGGCCTAGAACTACTCTGTAGACTAGACTGTCCTCAGTATCATAGAGTTCTACCTGTCTCTTCCCCCCTGGGATTAAAGTATGCTCCATCATGCCCTTCTAAAAGTCTTTTTTAAAATTGAGCTTTTGTTCATTTCATATAATATTTCTTAATCGAATTTAGATCATGTCCCCCGTCCCTGTCCCCCCTCCCAGCATGAAATCATGCATTCTTCCATGCATGTTAAGTTCTCTCTTACATCTTTTTCTCAGTCTTTTTTAACTTTTTCTATGCAGAAGTTTGCTGCTTGGACTTGTTCTTTGAGCAAGTCTTTTTATGTTGTTCCATATATATATGATATATATAATATAATATATATATCATATATATGATATAATATATATATATATATATATATATATATACTAGATTTACAAAGTCTGGAAATAACTTATAGGTTAACATTTAGGGATAGACAGTTTAACAGTAAACTTGCATGTAGGTTAAAAGAAATACATCTT
The DNA here is from genome assembly GCA_009823505.1 of Rhizomys pruinosus. Classification (NCBI taxonomy): domain Eukaryota; kingdom Metazoa; phylum Chordata; class Mammalia; order Rodentia; family Spalacidae; genus Rhizomys; species Rhizomys pruinosus. Next base: position 224,591 of record VZQC01002246.1, on the reverse strand, counting down.
TACATTCTTGAATTACATAGCAGGTTGATGTATGTTTTAATGTACTTTCAAAAAATAACTTTATTCTTTCTCATAAACTGTAGTACTGATATAGAGACATAAACTTCAAGCTTTGTCTACAGTAATATCAGTCAATGTATTATTTTTACTTGCAAATTACCCACCTTGACTTACATATAAGGATTTGGTGCTAGAATCCATAAATGTGGGACACCATACATCATTTGTTTTTCTGAGACTGTATAAGTTCATTTAGCATAATAGTTTCTAGCTCTATTCATTTACCTGCAAAATTCATGATGTCATCTTTATTTACAGATACATAGAACTCCATTGTGTAAATGCACTACACTTTCATTATCCACTCATTAGCTGAAGGTCACTTGGGTTGCTTCCAGCTCCTTGCTGTTGTGAAAAGAGCAGCAATAAACATGTTTGTTCATATATCTCTGCTATAGGATGAATCCTTTGGGTACATGCCCAAGAGTGGTATGACTGGGTCAAACGGTAGTTCCACATCTAGGTGGGTTGGTCATGCATTCAGGGTCACAGGGGCTGCAGAAATATAAAGAAGAGTTACAGCAACAGCACAGATCAGGCACTCCAGTCCCTTGCTTTTGAGCTTTCTTTGGTGCAGCTGGAGGGAGACTTTTTCTCCTGAGACACAGCTCAAGTTCCCAAGGAAAGTCCTGTCTTCTACCAACAGCCTGAAGTTTTATATGATTTAGTTTTCTGAGACAGGGATTTCATATAGCCCAAGTTGAATTGGAGCATACAATTTAGGTAAAGATGGCCTTGAACTTCTGTCTTATGTTAAGGTTGACACATTGAGAATTTATCAAAGCTAGGAATGTCTCCATACACTCCCTTCAAAGACTTGAGCAGAGCTGCTCCTGTCTGTGCTGATGGTTAGAATGGGGCCTCATTCTGTCTCCTCACTTGTGTCTCATTTCCATCTTGGCTGCAGTTGTAATGCTACCTTGCTGGATGAAGGGTTTGGGAGAGACGGCAGAAGGAGTGTGGGGAAGGGTGAGTGGTCCAGTTCATGAGGATGGAGAGAAGCTTGACACCTGCAGGCCTTACTCATCTCTGGATCCCTGGTCTGGCTGGATTTCTCATTTGTAAATAATTGTTTAAATGGAGGAGGAGGAAAGGAGAGGCAGTAGTAGAGCCTTTGCTGTTCCACTAAGGGGCACCAGAGACATGCAATAAGGACAGCACTGGGGAGTGTGAGTAACTTCTTGGGTTGTCTTATTTCAAACTTTGCTGAAGGTTTTTATCCCTAGACATGCAGGTGCTGGCCTAAAATTCTTGGTCCTGGGAATCCAGGGCAAAAAAGATGCTTCAAGTTCAAGGCAATTCTGGACTACATGAAACAAAAAAGTTACTTTTTTGTTTGAATTCTTGAAAAAGAAGCTTCTTCTTGTTGCCCAGGTTTAATACATTCTCCTATATCAACCTACTTGGGTATCTAGAACCATAGTCTGACATCACAGACCTAGATAAATTCACTTAATACACCTTCCCTTGAGAAATTAATAAAAGCACAACAGTGGAAATACAAACCTACTACACCAAGAATGCAAACAAAAATAAGGTGAAAGGAAGCAACACACATCTCTGAATAATAACCTTAAATATTAATGATCTAAATGCCCCAATCAAAAGATGTAGACTGGGAGAATGGATTAGGAAACAGAATCCATCAATATGCTATCTACAAGAAACACATCTCACCCTCAAGGACAGGTGCCAACTTAAAGTGAAAGGATGGAAAAAATAAATATTCCAAGTAAATGGTACCAAAAAACAAGCAGGAGCTGCTATTCTAATATCAGATAAAATAGACCTCAGAGTAAAATCAATCAGAAGAGACAAAGAGGGCCACTACATCCTTACCAAAGGAACAATTAACCATGAAGATTTCACAATTGTAAACATTTATGCACCAAACTCTATGCACAAAATTTTATAAACACAATTCTGCAGGATCTAAAGACACAGATTAATCACAGCACACTAATAGTGGGGGACTTCAGTACCCCACTGAATGCTTTGGATAGATCAACTGGACAAAGAATGAACAGAGAGACATCTATGCTGAACAATACAATACACCAAATGGAACTCACAGACATCTACCGAATATTCCACCCAAACACCAGAGAATATACTTTCTTTTTTTTAATAATTTTTATTTATTTATTTATTTATTTATTTATTTATTTATTTATTTATTTATTTGTATGAATGTACTGTCTGCATGCAAGTCTGTGCACCCGTGTCGTGCAATGCCATGGAGGTCAGAAGAGGGTCTTGGATTCCCCTGGAACTGGAGTTCTCCTGGAATTGGAGTTTCAGAAGGTTCTCGGCCGCCATGTGGGTGCTGGGGATCGAACCCGGGTCCTCTGTAAGAGCAGTCGGTGCTCTTAACCACTTGGCAGAATATACTTTCTACTCTGCACCCCACAGACCATTCTCCAAAATAGACCACATACTGTAACACAACTGAAACCTCAACAAATACAAAGGGATTGAAATAATTTCATGCATTCTATCAGACCACAATGCAATAAGGCTCAATATCAACACAAGAATAAGCTCTAATAACTGCAAAAGCACATGGAGACTAAACAACACACTCACGAATAATGAATGGGTCAGGGAAGAAGTAGAGAATGAAATAAAAGTATTCCTGGAATTAAATGAAAAAGACAACACAACAAAACCTTTGAGATACTTTAAAAGCAGTCCTAAGAGGGATGTTCATAACTCTGGATGCCTACATTTAAAAAACAGAAAGGAAACAAATAAACGATCTAACACTGCAGCTAAAAAACACTTGAGAGACAACAACAAATGAACCCTAAATCAATCGACAGGAAGAAATAACAAAAATCAGACCAGAAATCAATGAAATACAAAGGAAACAACACAAAAAATCAATGAATTCAAAAACTGGTTCTTTGAAAGGATAAACAAGATAGTCAGACCTCTAGGCCAGTTAACCACAAAAAAGAAAGAGCAACTCCAAATCAATAGTATTTGTGATGATAGGGGAAACATCACAACAGACAAAGAAAAGATCCAGACAATTATACAAGAATACTTCAAAAATCTATACTCTACTAAATTTGAAAACCTAAGAGAAATGGATGAAAATCTGAAATCCTGGGAATCACCAAAGCTTAACCAAGAAGAGATTGACAAGTTAAACAAACCCATATTATTTGAGAAAATTGAAAATATAATAAAAACCCTCCCAATTAAAAAAAGCCCAGGCCCAGATGGTTTCAGTGAAGAATTCTATAAAACTTATTTATTTATTTATTTATTTATTTATTTATTTATTTATTTATTTATATGAATGTACTGTCTGCATGTAGGTTTATGCACCCGTGTCATGCAATGCCACAGAGGTCAGAAGAGGGTGTCAGATTACCCTGGAAATGGAGCTAAAAAGGGTTCTCAGCCACCATGTGGGTGCTGGGGATAGAACCCAGGTCCTCTGCAAGAGTAGTTGGTACTCCTAACCGCTAGGCCATCTTTCCAGCCCTGAGAATTTTATAAAACTTTTAAAGAGGTCTTTCAACCATTAATACTCAAACTGTTTAGAAGGATACAAACAATGTGAAATCTCCCAAATTCCTTCTATGAAGCCAGCATCACTCTAATACCAAAACTAGGCAAAGACAAAACAAAAAAGGAAAACTATTAAGCCCATCTCATTAATGAACACAGATATAAAAATTCTCAACAAAATACTTGCAAATCACATACAGACTGACATCAAAAGATATAATGACCAAGTTGGATTCATACCAGAGATGCAGGGATGGTTCAACGTATGTAAATCAATAAATATCATAAAACACATAAATGGACTGAAAGACAAAAATCACACAATCATCTCAATTGATGCAGAAAAAGCCATTGACAAGATGCAGCATCCCTTCATCTTTAAAGTTCTAGAGGTAACATTCCTCAACATAATCAAAGCCACATACAACAAACCCACAGACAACGTTATCCTAAATTGAGAAAAATTAGAAGCATTCCCCTTAATGGCTGCCCCCCTATCAACACTCCTCTTCAATATAGTGCTTGAAATGTTTGCTAGGGCAATAAGGCAAGAGAAGGAAATTAAAGGAGCACTAATTTGAAATGAGAAAGTTAAACTATCCATTTTTGCAGATGACATGATAGTTTACTTTAAAACTCCACCAAGGGGCTGGAGAGATGGCCTAGCAGTTAAGAGTGCCAACTGCTCTTGAAGAGGACCCAGGTTTGATCCCCAGCACCAACATGGTGGCTGAGAACCATCTTTAACTCCAATTCCAGGAGAACTCCAGTTCCAGGGGAATCTGACACCCTCTTCTGACCTCCAAGGCATTGCACGACATGGGTGCACACAAACCTACATGCAATCAGTACATTCATACACATAAATATGTAAATAAATAAATAAATCTCCACCCAAAAACTCCTAGAAAATATTAATAGTTTCAGTAAAGTGGCAGGATACAAAATTAACCTAATAAATCAGTAACCTTGCCTTACACCAACAAGAAGCAACTGGAGAAGGAATATAAGGAGACTTTCTCACTCACAATAGCCTCAGAAAAATTCCTATATAGTTTGTAAATAATCATGGTGCACTTGAGGGGTCTCTTGGAAACTCCTGGAGGCAAGAATCACTATTCTGAAAATGTATAGACTGGGATTTAGCTGCTGCATTTTGCCTTTCTTAAATTAAATTATATTTTGGAATGTAATCCCTGTTCTGTCTCAATGGCAGGATTTGCTTGTGTTGTAAAACACTAACACAAGTGCTTCCAGTACCTGGGCTGTGCCTGGGTTAATTCTGTTTCTTTCACATCCCCTGCCTTCTTTATCCTAAGTCCTACTCAGCATATCTTCAGACCTAGGTTGTGAGACCAACTTTGGAATGAATCTAGCCAGTGAATTATGACTTAATGTTTGATTCCCTATTAACTCTTAAATCATCAGATTGAAAGCTTCCTCTGCAGAATGCAGTGGGAGTAAATTCTTTGTTGGTTTTGTGCTGTTTGCCTTCCTCATCAGCACTTAACCTCTCTTCTTTACTGAAAAAAACCTAAAGTGGTAAAAATAGTGTTCTTCAACTTCTCATTTGTCCTTTCTACCCTTTACCCAACTGATTTCATCCAATGCCTTAGCCACAGAGTCCAGCACCTGTTGCCCTCGCTAGTAATTGTCCTTGGAGATGCTAGTTCTTTAACCCGGGTGTAACAGTTTCTATTTTGTTGCCTGTCTCTTCCCTGTGTTTCTTTCTGGCTTCCCAGGGCTCTTCTGGCTTTTGAGGGTCAGACAAGGAACAGACAAGGGAGTGAATAATCCTCAGGAAAAGAAGGACCATTTAGCTTCTGAATACTTCATCTTTCTTTTCGTTAGTTCTTTTTTTTTTTTCTTTTTCTTTTCTTTCAGAAAAAAAATAGGCAAAACTATTCTTGATTGGAAGATATTTGGCTGTGTTTGTAAGAGATAAACAAATATAGAAAAGAGGTTTGGTTCTAGGTGTCTAGGGAAGACTGCAGATATCATTATAAACCCCCAAGATAGTGTTCTTAAGACTGGTTTAGGAGCCATCAGGGCTCATTTGAAGAGGGCTCAGGCTTCAGAATGGTCCTGCAGTGTTGACAGAATTCTACAATCTTCCCAAACCCCTGCCTACCCTTTAACCTTACCTTAGGAGAAACTGACCTATGAAAATTACATGTATGATTATGAAAGATGAAGTTAAGTGAGAAGATTTGGAGCACCTGGAAGACAGCTCTCACCCTAACTATAAGAAGCATGATCTCCATAGACCAATAATTCGCCTTTTTATACAGCTGTAAATAAATGGAATGTTTTTAAGGATATAATTATGTCAAATTTAGCATTTTCTTTTATATATTAAATATATATCTTTCATTTCTGCTTTTGAAAGTGATTATTTTTTTAGAAATAACAGAAGTTTGGCAAACAAAAGGCAAGACATGTAAACCTGAAATAAATCAGTTACACTAATTAAAGCAGAAAAAAAAAAGAAAAAAAGAAAAATACCTAGGAACAAACCTAATCAAAGACACCAAAGATGTCTACAAAAAAATTTAAACCCCTGAAGAAGAAGATTGAAGACATAAGAAGATGGAAAGACCTCCCACGGTCATGGATTAGAAAAAATTAATATAGCAAAAGTGTACATTCTACAAAAATTAACATACAGATTCATTTGTAATCCCAATTAAAATCCCTGTGAGTTTCTTTACAGACTTGGAAAAAGAATCCTTAAATTCATGTGGAAAAACAAAAGACCCCAAATAGCTAAAGCAACCCTGATTGAAAAGTGCAATATATGGGGATCACTTTACCCAGGCTTCAATACATACTACAGGGCTATAGTAATAAAAACAACCTAGTACTGGGACAAAAACAGACCTGCTGACCAATGGAAGATCCAAACTTGAGCACATACAATTTCATCCACCTCATATTTGACAAAGGGGCCAAAAAGAAGACAGCATCTTCAGCAAATGGTGCTGGCAAAACTGGATCACCTCTTGTAGAAGAATAAAATTAAACCCCTATCTCCTACTCCATACAAAAATAAACTCCAAATGGATCAAAGCCCTCAATGTGAAATCTGAAAGTGATAGAAGAAAATGTTGGCAGCAACCTGTAAGACATAGGTATAGGAAAAGACTTTCTAAATCAGACAGCAGCTGCACAGGAAATAAGGTGGACAAATGGGATCTCATTAAACACAAAAGCTTCTGTACAGCGAAAGAAACAATCAAGGCAGTGTGGAGAAAAGCCACAGAGTGGAAGTAAGCTTTCACTGTTGATACATCTGACAGAACATTAACATACAGAATATAAAAACTATTCAAAAACCAAAGAAGTAAGAAACAAAATGATTCACTCAAAGGACAGTAACGAGCTGAACAGAGATTTCACAAGTGAGGAAGTAAAGATGGCTGAGAAACATCTTTAAAATGTTCAACATCATTAATAATTAAGGAAATGCAAATTAAAACCACTTAAGATATCATCTCTCTCTGATAAGACTGGCAGGAATCTTCTCAGTTTAGGAAGAGAAAACCTTAGGCCTCTGTCAGGTGTAACCTAGGCCAAGCTTCAGCTTTACCAGTGGCCACGCATCCCTGTGTGAGGAATCTGTGGAGAAGACATTTAAGCCCTATCCATGATCTGGTAAAATGAAAAGTGAACCGAAGAGCCAGAAGGCTGGTGCGAACTCCCAGATCATAGCCAGATGTGTACCTTTACATTTAAGAAGAATGTTGGCAGCCTCCCTAGCTGCCACATCAGATTACTCAATCAGTTTCCCCTATGGATGGAAATGTCTCCTTTGTGATGGCCTTTGCAGTGAACCACTGTGACTTCTGAAGACTTCCACTCTGCTTCTAATAGTTGGTGGGTCTTGCTTTATTTTTGATCTACTTTCATCTGGCTATTAAAAGTTTTCTCTCCTTGTTTATGGGTCTATCAATATGCAGGGTAGCAGAAGCATACTTTGAGTCTATAGAGATGTTAAGCCATTTGCCCTCCAGGTACATCAGTGTCTGGATTAGTGCTGGGAATTTGGCTTTCCATGCTGAGCATCCTTGTTGTAAGCCTTTAGCCTTGATGACATCACTGGGGTGGTTATTGTGTACTGTTTTGCTGTCATTCATGGATCTAACTGTTCCCATTAGTGATAGCTCCAGTTCTTTATGTTAGGTTTCCTGACACCAAGAAGGCCGAGTCAGTCTGAATCAACAGGGGTCAGGCTTTATTCAGGGAAAGGAAATGGAATGCACCCTTGGGTGAATCCCAACAGGCCACAGGGATGAAAGAAGTGAAACAAGTGAAAAGGTGTGCAGAGTGAAAGTGGAAGTGAGTGAAGGAGAACTTGGAGAGTGAAAGGCCAAGGGAGACACGGGGTGTGTGAGAGGCTGAGTGAGATGCACCTCTGAAGTAAGCTAGGGGTCTTTTATAAGGCAAGAGAGGAGAGATGGTGAAGTGCTAGAATCTGGCCAATATAGGCCAGGTGAAAACCCTGAGGGTAAAAGTCATATCTGGTGATCTCTGTAGGGTCAGGTGTTGGTGCTCTTCTGGCACCTTTTTGAGGAGGGTGGGGAAACTCGATGATGTCCATGCCATCTTAATTCCTATCTTGGGGTCTCAGACCTAACATCCCAAACTCTTTGAGCATAGGCACCAACTCAGATCTAAGTAGTTCTGGCTGAATTGAGACTTTGAGAGATCAAAGGGAGTCAGGAATAGGTGAGGCTATGTGAACTAGGATGTAAGGATGTGATGACCCCTTTAGAGACCTCCTGGATGTGTTCCTACAAGAAATGGAAGAGACCAGGTGCTAAGATTTAAAAAAAGTCTCCTGGTTGAGGGTGGAGAGGCTCCTCTTACTGTTAGATAATCTTGGTCAGAGGATAGGGTCTAGATGTGGGCTCATCAGTTTCATCTATCCAGGTCTCCTGAACATTGCACAGCACAACATTATTACCTCAGGTGAAGACTGAGACCATCCCAGACTAGAGCTCCTCCAAACCTGGAGAGGTGGCACCAACACTGATGTCTGAGGACACTGACAGCTGAAGGAGCAACATGAACCACAGCACAGGGCTCTGTCTACCAGAGGCCCAGGAACCCAGAAGACAACTGTATGAGGAGTACTTGACCCCCGATATGAGGGTGGCCAGGCCAGCAACTATGGACCCCACCAAGTCAGGAGCAGTAAGGCACCCATCTGCATGAGTTAAAAAGCATACGAGAGAGAGACAGGGCAAACAGTCCACCAACATGGGGGCAGAAGCTGGCAGGCCACAGTTGCTAAGGAAAGGCCACCCATAAAGCAACTCAAAAGGACTGAAGCCAGTGAGAGAGCAGGAGGTGGCAGGGAAGCAGGTTAGAGCAGTGGATGGGGGCAAGACCAAGACAACCCGAGCTCTACAGAGAGTTCTGTGATCTGCTGCCTGACTAGGTCATTGGCCTTCTCCACCCTTCCTAAAGACCAGGGCCGGCATGGGTTATGCACTCTCTAGAAGATGCCCAGGACTTCTGACATCAGTTCAATAACCCTGGAGATGAAGGCCAGGCTGCCATCTGTCGGGATGGTGAGAGGAACCCCCAAAGCATGGGGCTATGTACTCCAGGAGTGTCCCTGCCACCACATCCACAGTTTCTCTAGAAGTGGGAAACGCCTCAACACACTTACCAGATTGGTGTACACGGAGCTGATGTAGGGCCTAGCATATCTGGACTGCCTCCTTTGGGTTGGTCCTGACACAGGTCTGGCAGGAGAAATGAGCCTGGAAGATATAAACTTAAAGATTGCCAGATTCAAAGAATGGCTCCAAAAATCAGAACAGAGCCCCAAGGCCAATATGCAGGGCTCAGGTGAGTAGCAGAAGTGAGAAGTAATTCCAGAAGGGGCAGCAAGAAAAGCAGGTAGAAAACGTGACTACATGAGGGTGCAAGGAAGGGAAGAGAGAGAGGTGACCAAAAAGGTCTGAAAGCCTATGCTAAGAGTACACCATGACAAGCCAGAGCATAGCAAATTTGAGAGCCTCTTAAGTAAGTCCAGCTGCTGCCAGAGTTCTCAGAGAGTACACCATGACAGGCGTAAAATAAGTTTCAGAGCCTCTTGAGTGAGTTTGGCTGGTGCTACTTGAGCTCTCAGATGGGGCTGCCATCCACAGACAGTAGAGCTGAATTGTCTGGAAAGAAATACCACTGTCCAATATAAGGGCCCAACAAGTTGGGTCAAAACCTCTAACGACACTTCCAACCCTTTCTCTGTACAAGGTTACCATGAGCTGCACTTCTGCCCAGGAAACTCTGGACAGATCCCAACAGAACTGATAATCAATAATTCTAAGGGATAGTGAGCTGGCTCAGGCTGAAAGACTCAAAGCTGAGGCTGCAGGAAGGTAAGGGTCCCAGGGCTGCCTAAGGCATCACTGGAGGTGGTCACTGTTGTGAAGCCAGCCCCAACCCATGAAAGGGGGGGGGCAGCCTGGGGCCGTGAGGGAGTAGATGTGGGTAAAAGGAGAAAGTAGGGGCCGTTAGGAGGGCATCCTACAAAGTGAATTGGGATGATGGCCTTAATGATGAGGCAGAAGAGGTTCTGAACTAGGCAGTAGGTGCTGCAGGGGTCACAAACTAGAATAATAGGGGTGCTGTAAAGTCGGTCAGTAGAGATAAAGAACCCCTAGAATAGGAGTCCATGACAGTAAGTTTCAAAAATAGGAAACTGAGGCCTGAAAGAAAAAGAGGCAGGGTTGTTGAGGCATACCAGAAACAGCAGGTGGTAAGAGGTAATTACCAAAGTAGAAATGTCATAGACCTAAGGGTTGACAGGATTGGGGAGGGCATGGGAACCTGAGAGGCTATCAGAGACAAGAAAGATGAGAGCCTGGAGAGGGTGTGAGGAACAGCAACATAGTTGTGTGGAAGCAACTAAGGATGTTGATTAACAATAGAGTACAGAAGAATGGAATTTAGAAACCAAGGATAAAAAAGGTAAAAACACAACATACAATGTTGGAGGAAGCCCGTGGTGGCCATTGCATAGGCCAAGGCAGTGGTACATAAACAGTGAAGCAATAAAACAGAAGCAGTTAATTTGGAATTTGAGGATTGAATTCAGTCTAACAGATAAGGTTTAAGAGGCACGCCAAAATTAAATTTAAACAGAATTCAGTCCAACAGATAAATTGAATAACCAGTTTCACAATGTGTGATGAAAGAACCTTAAAGTGGCCACTTTTTAACAAACACATGACATGAATAACAGTTAACAGAGACAGAATGGCTTATACCGTGCAACTGTTCTCCCTTTTGTTTAACTTTTGAAGGCAGTAGCTGGAGAGGAACAGAACAACTGGTCCAGATTCATGGCAAATAGTCCAGAACTGGGAGACTCAGAGAAAAGTGAGTAGTAATGTGCAATGTCAACTGCAACCACCTCCTGGAGGGAACAGAGGTAGGCAGGGCAGGGAATGATTCTCCACACTTGGGTCGTGTCTCACTGTTGGAAGGGGAAGAAAGGCCTCCTGGAGGCCCTAGAGTTCTGGAATGATTTTCACTACAGGAGAACCTGAGTGATTGACCACTACAGGAAAAACAGAAAACTTGATCTGGGCCTGCAAGCAGGGGATTAGCAAAGAAAAATGTCCAACTGCTTCTCCACCTTGGCAAGGTCCTGCAGAGTAAATGGGACATGAATCCTAACCTAACAATGCCCTCAACTCTAGCCACCTCCTGGAAGAGACAAAGTAGATCAGAGGGAGCTGACCAGTGTATGTGGGGAGACCAAGGTGGGGTTTGGAGTGCCTAGAAAGGTGGAGAGAGGTGAGATTGGGGAGGTGGAGGCACAAACAGAGCAGAAGGAGTAGGGTGTAGAGAATAAAGGCCATTATGGAGGGAAATCTCTGGCTGGAGCCAAAGGGAAAAGGATGTAGAGTATGGTGGGGGTCAGTAGAAGGAGCTGCAACAGCAAGTGTGGGAAGAACTGACAAGGAAGAGGGGAACCGGCAGCAGAGGGAGAGACAGCCAGGGTGGGAGGAGGGTATTGAGAAAGAGGGGAGCTGTGGGGGGGGTGGAGACAGAAAGAGCATAAAGGAAAAGAGGGAAACCCAGTAGCTCTGATGGCCTAGCCAGGGCAGCCAGCAGGACCTGGGCCATGGAGCACTGGGGGTAGTACAGGGAGCAAGAATGCAAGTACCAAAAGCCAGTTTAGAAAAAAAAAAATTTAAACGGATAACTCAGTGATGTCTAATGGATAGGTCTTGACCCAGAGCTGCCCAATCTCCAAGCCTGGAGATCTCAGAGGGGGCAGAAAAGCATCCTGAAATGCACCCCGAGACCCGGCAGTGTGAAAAAGCATGGAGTGGACTAGGGATAGACATCTCCAGTCCAAGAAGACTCCCTCACAGCAGAGCCTGGCTCTGCATTCCTCCCCCAAAACATCCAGTAGACCCCGGATCTACCAAACTGAGCAGATATTCCTGAACATCGGGGGGCCCTCCAGGAAAGAGAGCTTGTTGGCATTGCAACGACTTTCAGTCAGGGACTCTGGATAGCAGAAATGAGGCAACAGGGAATGGACTCACACCAGCTCAGAAGCCAGATGTGTTGGGAAAGGAAAGGGGTGTCCCCAAATGTCCAATAGACCATGGGTCCACCGGGCCGGGCTTTCTATCCCCTCCCCATAGTGCCACCAAGTTGTTAGGTTTCCAGATGCTGAGAAGAAGGCCAAGTTAGTACAAATTAACAGGGGGCAGGCTTTATTCAGGGAAAAGAAAGGGAAGGTGCCCTTGGTTGAAACCTGGTGGCTCACAGAGGTAAAAGAAGTGAAGGAAGTAAAAGAGCGTGCAGAATGAATGTGGAAGGGAGTGAAACAGAATGCAGGGAGTGAAGGGCCAAGGGAGACATGCCTCCAGGGTAAGCTAAGGGGTCTCTTAATGGGGCAAGAAAGGAGAGATGGTGAAGTGCTAGAATCTGGCCAATCCAGAACTCGTTTAAGTCCTGAAGGTAAAAGTCAGATCTGGTGATCTCTGTAGGATCAGGAGTTAGTGCTCTTCTGGTGGCTTGAGTGGGCCTTCTTCTAGCAAGTTCCTGAACTTGGGGTTCTAGCCAGAAGAGAAGGGTGGGGGACCTCGATTTCCATGCCATCTTAATTCCTGTCTTAGGGTCTCAGACATAACACTGTATTTTGAAGGGAACCTCAGAAAAATCCAATTTACTGGAATAAACTTTGTTTATTATCTCTTCACAATCATGGTCCAGAGGCCCATCTCCAAGGGCAAGAAAGTCATTGGGTTGAGTCTTACAGTCTCCAGATGAATGTATGTGTTTTCACCAAGGAACCCTTGATAGTGTGTCATTCTGGTAATTGTAAACCACGTGTGCCATTAAATGTTTACCAGAGCAGTGACAACATGGGGAACATTTTCATTTAAGGCTTGTCCCAAAGCATCAGCTTTCCTGTCTAAGGCTACAGTGGCATCTAGAGCAAGAGACATGGCAGTCAGCCTAGAGTTATTGAGTCGAACTGTTTAGTTAGGTATGCAACTTGCCATTGCTAGGTCCAATCTGCATTCCAATACAGTGTGCTTTTATTTGCTTATGCAGATGTTGAAGTTCCATGTGATTTGGGGATAGCCCAGTGCTGGGGAAGTCATCAGAAGTTTCTTAACTTTTTATTTTATTTTATTTTATTTTATTTTATTTTATTTTATTTGTTTTTTTAAGGGATTCACAATTTAAGAGCACAGTAGTTTTCAGATAACATTGATGTTGCTAACTTTGCCATACAATTAGGTAATTGGTGCTAGCATCCATAGATGAGGGATACCATTCCTCGTTTGTTTATCTGGGACAGTGTCACTCACTTCACTCAGCATGATATCTTCTACCTCCAGCCATTTACCTGCAAAGCTCATAATGTCATCTTTTTTTACTGCTGAATAGAACTGCATTATGTAGATGTACCATATTTTCTCTATCCACTCAGTTGAGGGGCACTTGGGTTGGTTCCACCTCCTTGCTATTGTGAAGAGAGCTGCAATAAACATGGCTGTGCATGTATCTCTGTAGTAAGATGAGTCTTGTGGGTACATGCCCAGGAGTGGTATGGCAGGGTCAGGTGGCAAGTTCATTCCAAGTTTTCCAAGGGTTCTGCACACTGCTTTGAAAAGTGGCTATACGAGTTTACATTCTCACCAGCAGTGGATGAGTGTTCCCATTTCCCCACAACCTCTCCAGTACTTTGTATCATTTGTTTTCTTGATCCTAGCCAGGCTTATTGGAGTAAGATGATATCTTAAAGCAGTGTTAATTTCCATTTCCTTAATTATTAGTGACATTGAACACTTATTAAGGTGTTTCTCAGCCATCTCTAATTCCTCACTTGTGATGTCTTTCTTCAGCTCTTTGCTCCATCTATTGAGTAGGTCAATTGTTTTCTTTCTTCTTTGTTTTTTGAGTAGTTTATATATTCTGGAAATCAGTGCTTTGTCAGATGTATCTGCAGTGAAGGTTTCCTCCCACTCTGTGGGATTTCTCTTCACTTCCTTGATTGTTTCTTTTGATGTACAGAAGCTTTTGAGTTTAATGAGGTTCCATTTGTCAATTGTCGACCTTAATTCTTGCACAGATGTTATCTGATTTAAGAAGATTTTTCCTATGCCTATGTCTTGTAGTCTGCTGCCAAATTTTTCTTCTGTCACCTTCAGAGTTTGGGGTTTCATGTTGAGGTCTTTAATCCATCTGGAGTTGACTTTTGTACAGGGCGAGAGGTAGGGGTTTAATTTCATTCTACAAGTGATGATCCAGTTTTGCCAACACCACTTGCTGAAGATGCTGTCTTTCCTCTGTTGTGTATTCTTGGCTCCCTTGTCAAATATGAGGTGGCTGAAGTTGTATGTGCTCAAGTTTGGATCTTCAATTTTGTTCCACATGTGATCAGGTCTGTTTTTGTCCCAACCAAGCTGTTTTTATGACTATAGCCCTGTAGTATGAAGTCTGGTATACAGATAACCCTGTATTGCTTTTTTCACTCAGGGTTGTTTTGGCTATTCAGGGTCTTTTGTTTTCTCAAATAAAATTAAGGACTGTTATTTACAAGCCTGTGAAGAAATTCTTGGGGGTTTTAATTGGGATTGCATTAAATCTATGTAAGAGTTTGGGTAGAATGGACATTTTTACTATATTAATTTTCCCAATCCATGGGCATGGGAGGTTTTTCCATCTTCTGGTGTCTTTTTCAATTTCCTTCTTCAAGGGTTTAAAATTTTTGTTGTAGAGATCTTTGGTGTATTTGGTTAGGTTTGTTCCTATGTATTTTATTGTTTTTGAGGCTATTGTGAGTGGGACGGTCTCCTTGAATTCCTTCTCCATTTGCTTGTTGTTGGGGTAAAGAAAGCTTACTGATTATTCTAGATTAATTTTGTATCCTGCCACTTTACTGAAACTCTTAATCATTTCTAGGAATTTTCTGGTGGAGTTTTTAGCATCCCTTAATTAAACAATCATATCATCAGCAAATAGGGATAGCTTGACTTCCTATTTTCCAATTAGTACTCCTTTAATTTCCTTTTCTTGCCTTATTGCCCTAGCAAGGGTTTCAAGCACTACACTGAAGAGGAGTGGTGACAGGGGGCAGCCTTGCCAAGTTCCTACCTTTAAAGGAAATGTTTCTGTCGTTTCCCCATTTAGGATGATATTGGCTGTGGGTTTCCTGTATATGGCTTTGATTACATTGAGGAATGGTCCCTCCAATCCAATTCCCTCTAGGGCTTTAAGCATGAAGGGATGCTGGATTTTGTCAAAGGCTTTTTCTGCATCAATTTAGAGGATGGTATGTTTTTTTGTCTTTCAGTCCATTTATATGCTTGATGATATTTATTGATTTTCATATGTTGAACCATCCCTGCCTCTCTGGTATGAATCCAGCTTGGTCAAGAATGGATGATATTCTTGATGTGGGTCTGTATGCGATTTGCCAGTATCCTGTTTAGAATTTTGGCATCTGTGTTCATTAGAGAGATGGTTCTATTGTTCTCCTTTTTGGTTGTATTTTTGCCTGGTAATAGAGTGATGCTGGCTTCATAGAAGGAATTTGGGAGAATTTCCTCCGTTTGTATCCTTCTAAACAATTTGAGTAATAATGGTTGTAAGCCTTTTTAAAATGTTTTATAGAATTCTGCCGTGAAACCATCTGGGTCTGGGCTTTTTTTAGTTGGGAGTTTTCTTATTACATTTTCAATTTCTTCATATATTATGGGTCTGTTTAAGCTGTTGATATCTTCTTGGTTGAGCTTTTGTGCTTCCCAGGATTTCAGATGTGCATTCATTTCTTCTAGGTTTTCAAACTTGGTAAAGTACAGGTTTTTGAAGTATTCCCGTATGATTTTTTGGATATTTTCATTGTCTGTTGTGATATTTCCCCTTCCTTCATGGATTTTTATTGATTTGGAATTGTTCCTTCTTTCTTTTGGTTAACCAGGATATAGGTCTGTGTATCTTATTTATTCTTTCAAAGAACCAACTTTTGTATTCATTAATTTTTTGTATTCATTAATTTTTTGTATTGTTTTCTTTGTTTCTATTTCATTGATTTCTGCTCTGATTTTTGTTATTTCTTCCTGTTTGTTGTGTTTATGGTTCATCTGTTGTTGCCTCTCGAGTACTTTTAGCTGCAGTGTAAGATCGTTCACTTGTGCTCTTTCTGTTTTTCTAATGTAGGTACCCAGGGCTATAAACTTACCTCTTAGGACAGCTTTTAAAGTATCCCATAGGTTTTGTTGTGTTGTATTATCACTGTCATTTGGTTCCAGGAATGCTTTTAATTCTTGTCTCTTCCTTGACCCCTTCATTATTCAGTAGTGTGTTGTTTAGTCTACATGTGTTCTTGTAGATAGTAGGGCTTATCCTGGTGTTGATAGTGAGCTTTATTGCATTGTGGTCTGATAGAATGCATGAAATTATTTCAATCTTTTTTGTATTTGTGGTTTCTTCTGTGTCCCAGTATGTGGTTGATTTAGGAGAATGTTCCCTGGGGTGCTGAATAGAAAGTGTATTCTCTGGTATTAGGGTGGAATATTTGGTAGATGTCTGTGAGGTCCGTTTGGTGTATCGTATCATTTAGTTCAGATGTCTCTCTGTTGATTCTTGAAACTGCACATTCTACAAAAGCTAATCCACTAATTAGAACTTCGGTGATTGTGGAGAGTTTGGAAGGTTGCAGGTCCAGAACCTAATGACCATTCATCTTGGGCCATCTTTAGCCCCCTAACTAGCCACTCCATACCCGTCTTTGTTTCTGACTTAACATTGTATAACTAACTGATAAAAACCTTTGGGAATGTATTAACTTCGCAGATCATCAGCTTCCACCAACCAAAATCCCGAGTGCCATCAGAAAGCATCTGATGCCTATATTGAGATTTCTCTTTTATCCACTAACATGTTTCCACCAATTTTTTGAAAAGAGACTTGATTTATGACTTTTCTTCATTCTGTTAATATAAAAACTTCATGAAACTGTTACCACATTGAAACAAGGAATGTGAGGTCACATGAATCTGTGTTCCTAAGACATAGTCATTCTTATTTGGTTCCAGAATAAGCAACATCTTACCTGCTTTGAAGTGAGAGCTGTGCTTTTTTCTCCACAGAGTCCAACTCACTGTCTTTCCTGACTAATTTTAAAGAATCAGCACAAAGAAAGGGAGAAAATGGTTTGCCCAAGATACGAAGGGCTCAGCTACCCCAGGCCATCATGTTTGAGGCATTCACCAACACATTTTCATACACAAAAGTCTTACAGAGTATGAAGTCTTAATGGGAGTGTGCAGTAGATTATAAGCTTGGAGTTTCTTTTCATGAATGAAAAGTTTTACAGGGTTTGAAAGACTAATATTTAGGGGCTTGAGACATGGCTCAGTTATTAATAGTACTGGCTGCTCTGGTAGAGGACTCAACTTCTGAGCACACTTATGGCGGCCAACAATTGTCAATAACTTCAGGTCCTGAAGGCCTAACACCCTCTTTAGCCTCCAAAGGCATTACATGTACTTGGTGCACCTACATGCATGAAGGCAGAAACCTCATACACATAAAATAAAAATGAATAAATAAATAAATAGATAAATAAATATTTAATGTCTCTTACAGAAGGAAGGAGGGAAGGAAGGAATCTGTCATAATTACCCATTTGTATTTTATAATATAAAAATTAGTTTTGCTTTTTAAAGGCAGAAGAGAGGGGAGGTAAGGAGACTGTGGAAGGGAGGAAGAAGCACTCTTTTCCTCTGAGACACAGAGGAGGAACTAGGGCTGGAACACACTGACATACAGAATGCAGTGGGGGTGACACTGCTGTCCCTGGCTGATACATTCCTAGTCAGGACAAAAGCCACAGGACAGGAAGTCAGGGATCTGGGAAGCACTGAGACAGTGGAAGAAACAGACCAAACACAGTGAGGCTGGCACACAGATGCTGGGGCACCAAAGAGCAACAGGGAGGCAAACCCAGCAGAGGACAGACAGGCTGCTCCAGGTGCTGTGGGGATGGGATCTCCACCAGGTGGAGCTCCACCCAGTGCTCCACCCTCCCTGAGCTGAGGGGAGGTGAACTTTGACAACCTCCTCTTTCTGTTTTATGATAATTGCTGTATAATATATCTTAAATTAGTTCAAGGTTCAGGAGACCTAGCCCTGTTTTATGAGGAACTTGCAAGCTCTCATAGTATCCATTTGTTCTTGGGAGGTAGTGGGCAGGACTGGCTATCCATTTTCCTCTCTTTATCATGTTCCCTACACTTGAGTATTCACTGTTCTCTGTATTTCTTTAACTTTGTCTCCTCTTTTCTCCTTCTTCCCTGATCCTCTAATCTTTGACCTCTGCTTCCAGATTCCTTCTGCCTTCCTACAGGCAGTGTCTCCTCTGCATTTCTAGGCTTTCCTTTTCTGGAAACAGCCTGGTTGCTCCATCATGGCCAGCAAACAGCTCATCAGGGAGCTGCAGGAAGATGTCACCTGCCCCATCTGTATGGAGATCCTGAAGGAGGCTGTCATGATCGACTGTGGACACAATTTCTGCCTGCAATGCATTAGTGAGGTTGGAAGAGCTTCAGACAACTTTTTCCTCTGTCCCCTCTGTAAGGCTTCTGTGGACAGGAACACGTTCAGCCCCAACAAGCTGCTGGCCAGTCTGGTGGAGAAAATCCAAGCTACTGAAAAAGAAGATCCACAGCTGGGATGTCAGAGGCACAGTGAAAATCTCCTGTTCTTCTGTGAGGAAGATGGGGAGCTTCTCTGTTCGGTGTGTCGTGACTCTAAGGAACACAAGTCCCATAATGTCAGCCTGATAGAAGAGGCAGCCCAAACTTACCAGGTAGGCTCCTTATGGACATGGGAGCTGCTGCCTGCTCCACTGGGTTGGCATTCATTGCCCCACTCCTTGCTCTTGAGTGGGCAGTTTGTAGCCAGACCCAGTGGGCTCTAGCAGCCAAGTTCTTGGGAATGCCAGTCAGCAATCACAGTAGGAGATAATGGCTGTAATTTGAATTTGGGGTGGGTGAGATGTTCAACAGATTAATGCAGGTGCCATTAAGCCTGAATCTGATCTCTAGTATCCACAAGAGTAGAAAGAGGGTTTGAGTCCTATCCATGGGACTTAGAAGAGAGCCCAGCCTCAAGGTTGCCCTCTGACCTCCACACACACACTGTGGCACTCCCATGTGCATGCAGGCAGACACAAATATGAATGTACTAATTTACTTTTAAGAATACGATTTTGGATCCAGAAGGTGTCACTAAACTCCAGGCTCCTGAATTTACTCAAGACCTTCAAGGTATCATTTTTCCTCTCCCAGAGCCAGCTACTACACCTTACTGATGATGAACAGCAGAGGCTGTGACATATAGACAGCAGTGTTGGGCCATTGTGCTGCATATCCAGGCTGGCTTTGCCTTGTTTTGTCAAATATACAAAATCTGTCTCTTAAAGGTTTCATTAGGACAGACAAATACAAGTCTGTCCTTGACAACACTGAAGCCTACTTAAACTTTTCGCAAGTCACTAAAGTTTCAGATTCTTCCCTAACATGTCAGAAAGACAGGGCCTACTAAGGATTAAGTCATCACACAGAGAGGTTCCCTAGTTCTGGAATGGCAGAGCTGCCCAAAGCTCCCTCTCTCCACAGGATCAGATTCAAACTGGGCTTCAGTTCTTGGGGCAGAAGGACAAGGAAATAGTGGAAGAGAAAAAGCGAGGTGAAGGGACAATTGATGTCTTCAAGGTAAGAAACACTGCTCTCCTGCTAAAGCTCCTAGAATTCCTTATTGCACTGAGCAGGGATAAATTCCTGCTGACATAATGGCACAGGATAAAGTTCACTTGCTGAAAAGGGGAGGAGGTGCCAGGCAGGGCGTGTCTGGAGTACTGGAGGGTTGTTGAGATAGGGTCTCCCTGTAGTTCCAGTTGGCCTGGATCTGCCTCTGCCTCTCTCCTCCCCCCCTCCTCCACCACACACACTCCCCATTGTTGGGATTAAAGCATGAACCACAATACCAGGCTTTGAAAATTTTGGGCATCAGACTGCAGTGATGACTCAATGAAGAGCACTGGCTGCTCTTGCAGAGCAGCAAAATTCAATTCCTGGCACCCGGATGGGGACTGATAACCATCTATAACTCCAGTTCTAGGGGATTCAAAGCCCTCCAATGGATATTCTTTTTTTTTCTTTTTTTTTTTATCCCCATCCCCATCATGAATGGGGTTCAATGGGTTACCTGTGCCTGCCGGCGTAGGGTAAGCACACGCTGAGCCAGTCAGTGTAGCACATGCGCAGCCCTGGACATCTAAGGGCATCCCAGACCTGTTATTGCTCAATCTTGGGTGGCTGAATGCCACTTGTCCCTCTAAGAAGTTGGGGGATAATGTGGATATTCTTATAATTGCAGATAAAAGACTCACATACATAAAACGAAAATAAATAAAAACATCTTGTGAAATTACCAACACGTGTTTTTGTTCATTTGTTTTTCTGGAGTACCCAAGGAATACTCAATGTGAAGTGAGTTGTTAAGTTGGAAAGCCTTTTGGAAATTTCTTTTATTCCTCTTGTTTTTTGTTATTTTCCCTGTTGTTTTGAGACATGATCATATGTAGCGAACCAGGTCTGAAACTTGTTATATAACCAAGGCTGATCTTGATCTTCTCATCCTCCTGCCTCCTTAATGCATGAGTGCAGGCTTTTCAGGCCTGGGAAAGTATGCCTGGTGTATGCAGTCCTGACTAGGAAACCAGGGCTTCATGCCTGCTAACAAAACACTATCAAGGGAATTACATCCTCATCCAGGATTTGGGGGATGCTTGCTTTTTGAGACATGACCTCAAGTAGTCCAATCTGGCATTGAGATTGATCTTGGCTGATCCTACTGTCCCCACCTCACAAGTGTTGGGATTACTTATGTGTGCACCATCACATCTGGCTGAAATGTGAGTCACAGATACATAGGCCCTTGGGGATAAAAAATGATCAACATTGTTCATCCCAATTCTACAAACAAGAAAAACTGTGAATCACACCATCTGCCCTCTTCCCTTCCTTAGGATAGCAATATTCTGCTCTGGTCTTAGTATAAGCTTTAAATATACTTCAAAAGTGAATGTGGGCAGAAAGGAGGTTTGTAGGACTCTCCCCATGCCCACCACATATTTCCATCCTCTGCTCTTGCCCACAGGCCCGGGTGCATCTAGAGAGATTAAGGATCCAAGAGGAGTTCCAATTCATGAAGAAGAACCTAGCAGAGAAAGAGAGATTCCTTTTGGCCAGGTTATACTGGCTGGAGCAGGAAGGAGAGAAGCTGAGAGAATCCTATGGCACTGCAACTGCAGAGCAGCTGAGCTCTGTCAGGAAGTTTACTAGGTCCCTGAGGGTCAAGCAGAAAATGCCACCCAAGGACCTACTGCAGGTGAGTCCCTTGGGAGCAGGTGTGCAAATAGGTACCACCCACACCAGTGTCCAGACAGAGGGTGGGTGGCCAGGGAGAAGGCCTGAGTTTGATTGCCTGGATCTGACCTCTTCTAATCAAGGCTTGTCCAACTGAAGGCTATCAGATGATGAGCCTGCCTCTTTAAGATCTGTCATAATAAAAGTACAAATCCCACACCTGAAGGAATCAGAATGTGCCCCCCGCAGCTCTTTCTCTAGGACTGAGAATTCAGAGGCTGTGCTGTGCTGTGGCCTAATAGCTCCTAATTTATGATACTTGGTTCCTCTGTGCTCTTTGTAACCTAAAACCAAATCATGTGATATTGAATTCCTATTCTAATTAGAAGATATTAAAGAAGTTTTCCTTTCTCTGGGGATTTCTCAGACTCTCCCCTCCTCCTTCTGTGTCCATATTCCTCCCTCCACTATTCAAGCAATCATCCTATCCATGCTGACTTTCTCTTTCTCTCTCTTCCTTGTACGTTCAGCTATCCCCTTTGAGGAAGTTCTTACAGGTTTTATAGGGAAGCTTCCTCCATTTAAGCCCCATCCATCATGTTGTGTCTACTGTAAGTTGCTGCTCCTTCCTTATGTTCTCTGCTCCAAGGCCCAATCATGCCTCCAGCCCTCATGATGCTCTTTCTCCCAGTACACCTCACCTATGAAGGGCAATTTGGTAGTTACTTCCTTTCCTGAAACAGTCATCCAATTGCCATTCTCCTTTAGTTCAGAAAACCCCTTTGTGGTAATCCCAGGACTTTGGACACAGATGGGAAGATTGTTGCTAGTTCAAAGGTAACATGACAAAGATGGAGACCCTTCTCACACAGCTGGGCATGGTGGATCACCTGGATCATAGCATTCACATGGTAGTGGGATTCTCTGGATCACTTCGAGTTCAAGGGCTAGCCTGGACACACCATTTCAAAAACAAAACAAAACGAAACAGAAAACAGACAAAAATAAGGCATGTCATGATGACACATGAATTTGCCCAATATGTGGGAGGCAGAGGAGGCTGTATCACTGTCAGAAACCAGCCTGATCTTCATAGTGAGTTCTAGACCAGTCAGGACTACCTAGTGAGACCATGTTGATAAGGAAAAAGTTATATTCTGTTTTTTTAACATTGGGTTTTAAAAATACATTACTTTGGGGCTGGAGAGATGGCCTAGCAGTTAAGAGGGCCAACTGCTCTTGCAGAGGACCTGGGTTCGATCCCTAGCACCCACATGGCAGCTGAGATCCATCTTAACTCCGGTTTCAGGGGAATCTGACACCCTCTTCTGACCTCTGAGGCTTTGCATGACATGGGTGCACAAACCTACATGCAGACAGTACATTCATACACATAAAAATAAATAAAACAAAAAATATAAGAAAAAATTTTAAAAAATACGTTATTTTATTATATTTTATTTTATGTGTATGAGTGCAATGCCTTCATGTAAGTAGGTGCACCCATGTCATGCAGAGATCAGGAGAAGCCATGGATCCTCTGGAACTGGAGTTACAGTCAGTTGTTAGCCACCTACTAACCATTCCCTATGGTGGGAATCCAACCTGGGTCATTTCTAAGAACATTCAGTGCTCTGAACTACTGAGCTATCTCTCTAGCCCCTCAAAAGTTATATTCTTATAATTAACTGTAGTTATAAAATGTCCTTGTATGCTTGGGCCATTTGAAGTTTCGTTTCTTTCACTTACTGTGTGGATACCTTAAAACGTAATCCTGTGTTGCTCAGAGATGTTTTGTTGCTATGTGGTATTCTCACTACCCTGATATTTGTTATTCTGCAAAGTCTTGAAGGCCTGTGATACTTTCCACTCACTATGTCTGACTGTTGATAAAGATGGAAAACTAAACGAATAGAGAGTTTACCACATGGTTTGATGAGGTACCTGGTCCAATTAATCTAAGAAAAGTACAGATCAAACATCTCAGAGCTCTAGACTGCTGTTACTTGATTTTGTAACCCGAAATGACCAATTGACCTAGTACTGGCCCAATTAACCTAGCTTAGCTATAGACCAAAAATGCTAGTTGTTCTGATCCACGCCTGGGATATATGCTTTGAACACTGTGTTGGTCCAATGAACTAGGAAAGCATTTCTTTAAATAACACACCCCATCATGAAAAGAAACATAGGGTCCAGTGCTAAGTATGAATGATGACATAAAATTAACTATATAATCCTCTATGTACTTTGGTTTAGGCACCAGAAAAATCTAAAAGCCATTGTTGCTTCTGGGAACCTCATGCATAAGTAAGAAATAAAGGAGATTTCCAGGCTCTCCTGGGTGAATATTTGGTATCTTTGCTGTTTGAAGAATTTTTCCATAGCACTGTCTCAAAACAAAACAAAAAGTGAATGACGAAGAAATTAGACCTCTGATGTTTTGTTTTGTTTCCAATGTATTTTCAGACAGGATCTCATGGAACCTAACATGACCCTAACTTTCTACATAGACAAAGTTGGCCTCAAACTCACAGAGATCCAGTTGCCCCTGTCTCCTTAAGTGCTGGGACTAAAGGCATGTGCTAACATGCACATACAGATAAAAGGAATTTTGCTAAAACATTTTATGTAACCCAACATTCCATAATAAAATCTTTTCAGTCTGTTTAGAAATATCTATGCTCTCTTTCCCAGTCTGGAGTGTTTCTTAGTTGGTAGTCTTTGGGTTCTAGTATACATTTTACATACTTCAATGGAAATGATAAATCCTCAGTCCTTGAGATAAAATGTAGTCCTATTGAATCAATAAAGTGAGTTCAAGTGAAAGAGAGTTAGTTACATTGCTCAATTTTTTAAAATTTAGATTTGAAAATAGTGGAAATTTAAGTTTTGGGCAGTAATCTCAGCACTCAGGAGGCAGAGGCAGGAGGATCAGGAGTTCAACACCAGTCTTGCTACACTGAGATTTTGAGACAGTATTATCTACAGGAGACTCTTACTATCTCTGAAATAAAAACAAAGAGAAAAAAGAAGGAAGAAAAGAAGACAGGAAGGAACAAAAACTACAGAAAGGAATCCCGATTTATGTATTTGTACACCCACACTCCCTTGTGTCTCTTTCTTTAAAAAAGAATCATGAAAACTATACCACCCACCTCCTGACCTGCCAACAGTGCTCCCTGTCTTTCTCTCACAGGGGCAAAGCTCATCTTCAGAGTGACCATCTTCTCTCCTCATTCTGTTCCTCTTGAAGTCAAACCACTGTTTACCTACTGCTAAATCAGGGGCTTTTGGGGCAGTTCAAGCATGGCAGCATGGATGGAGAGAGAATTGATGCAGGGTTATCTCACCACACTTCATCAGGATCTTTATTGTCTCTTGGTGCCTGTGACAAAGGTTGTATTCTCTTTCTTTTCCAGGACATCAAAGACACCTTGACCAGGTATGATGGGCATCAAAGGGCATGGTGCTTTCTGAGTCACTCATACATGTGACATTTATGTACATGAATATGCATTTCATCCTCCCCACATCTCTTCCATTAATGTGACTATAATTTTTTTAGGCTGCAGAGGGGGTGGCTTAGCTGTGCACAGTAGCACACGACCTGATGGGTAAAGAGAAAAGCCCCTTTTCTCCAGCTTCCAGCTCTTCAGCAGTCTCCTCTTTCCCAGCTCTCCTTGCATGCTCCTCTTGCTCAACTGGGTGGGTCACGGGTCCCCACTCTCTACCTCTCATCTTCTCCCCATTGCCTCCATCTGCATCTTCATCTCCATATCTCCTGATGTCCCCTTCACTCACCCCACAACCCTAGACCTGGCCTCCTGGCACCCAGCTCTCTAGCCCTACACTGTTCTCTATCAGTCTCCAAGCCACACACCCAAATCACAGCCCCTTTCTCCCAAAACTTCATTCTCAGAATTCACCACCCAGTTCACAATGTCTTCACAGGAGTCAAGGATTTCAATTTACCAGTCCAAACCCAGTTCCTGAGGACCTGGAGGAGAGAATCAATGAGGCAAAATCAAGTCATGAGTCCACCATAGAAAGCATGAAGAAATTCATAGGTGAGGAGACAGCTGTGTCACCTTCTGTCACCTATCTCTGTGAATTCTTCCCATTACCCAATAGGACTAGCTGAATTCATATGTGCCAATAGTTATCCCTCAGCCCCTCCTATCCCAGGCTGCCAAAAAGTACTTTCAAAGCATTGTCATCCAACCATCTCTCATTGTGCTGTAACAAGTCTTTTATGAGTTGTAAGTGGTGCTGAGTTTGGAAGCCAGGGTTTTGTCCACAGAAGGCAAGCATCTACTAAGTTAGACAGATCTCCAGACCTAGAACACCTGTTGTGACAGAATCTTTGTGTCGATTTTCAGCTAGTGGCAAGCTGGATGCTTGCGTCCATTTCAGTAGCTGCTGGACACAGGTGTGTTGCTAAAATTCCTTTGGGGAGGGTCAAACAATGTCCCAATCCCTCCTCCTTTGGTCCCTATAAGACACTGAGGTATAATTTTACCACACTGCAGTCTTGGAATCTAGTGTGTTTATTAGACTTACTTACACAGAAGTGGGTAAGGGTTTACTTAACGGGACTTTGGATGCTCCTTCTCCTAAGACTTTACTGGGAAGTCTCCATCCAAGCATTAATCAGGACTTCCCTACAGCCTTGCCAAAAATGTTGGGAGAGGGAGCCTCCCTATGTCTTTCTCCATTTATGCTCTTACTCTCTCACCCATGTACAAGTAGATTCACATGTTTGGTTGGGAGGGGTGGCTGTCTCTTCCCACCCCTGATTTCTTGTGGAGCATTAACAGCCAAGTTTCATATGATCTTAGGCAATTGTATTCAACCAAACTTGGGAAGAAGTCATCTGTCTACAGGTTGCCGGTCAGAGGAAGTCCCATGCAACAGTCCACTCCTTCCTCCAGCTCCTATATTCTTTCTGCAGTCCTCTTCTGCAAAAGTTTCTGAGCCTTGGAGTGGGTGACATAGATGTAAGACAATCTTCCACCTACTGTGATAAGATACTGATCCCTTGGGCCTTTTCATCATCTGTTTCTAAGTTGTGGCTTTTGGTCCATCTCAGAGGTTTTCTTCCTACTATGAAAACACAAATAAAGAAGCAGAATATCTAAATGAACATTGGCTTCTCTAATAATCTAACACAAATGCTTGGAAGGTACCTTCGCTGGCACATCACATGCATCTAACAATTGCAGTGGCTTATAACTTCCTTGTCATCAGCAGTTGACCTGGCTTGCAGTAGGAGATATACATTCCTCCCCAAAGAGTGGGCATTAAATCCAATAGGAAATTTTTCAGATGTACATATACTAGTCTCACCACTATTGCACCATCAGGCACAGATTGCTTGGCATGTAGATAGAAGAGTGCACATGGTCTGTCATTAAGCAGAACTGTATGGGACAATTCCCGCCAGCAATCTGCATAGCGCCCTTGGGCAGTATGAAAGCCAGCCACTCAGTGGCAGGGAATTTCTAGCTTTTTTCCAGTTTGATTTCTCATTCCCATGCTCATATCATGAACTGTCTTCAGCAATAGGGTCTTATTGATATTATGCAACCAACATTATTGGCAATAGCCTTTATGGTTTTCAGGACCCTCCAGGGCCTCCCTAGCCAACAGTTCATAGGGGGTACTGGAATCCACTCCTGGTTCTGGAATTTTCATTTAACAATAATCCAATTTTCAGGAGCCTCTATTTCTTACGTTCATAAGACATCTCTTTACTCTTTCTCATCTATAGGTCCAGGCTCTTAGAGACTTTTCCCAACCATCTGGGTGGATTTCCCTTGTGCCTTAACCTACCACAAAGCTTCCAAGTATTTTACAGCTATGCCTGACTTTTGTACCTTTCAAGATTTTATTTTTCATCCTTGCTTCTTTAGGTGTACTTGATATCTCTCAAATAGGGTCCATATCTGCTAAACACTCAGAAGCTAACAACTGTAAGTGAAACCAAATATAAACAATGTCTAACACATAATAAAAAGATTCCATCCATTTGTATGAATTATTTTCTCAATAGATCCATGTTGGGTATAATAGCACGGATAAGAGGCATTGATTTAGTTATCTATTTACTATCTTTAGTCATTTTCTTGGAGCCATTTGTTATCCTGGACTTTTTACATGTAGCCTCCTTGCATTTTTTTTTATCCCTGATAAACTTTTTGGGGCTGGTTCAATCTGCCTGGCCCTGCAAAGAGGCCAAGGATGAATAAGATCCTTGTAGCCCTTGCTGCAGCTATTGGTTTCCAGGGTCCAAGAGTCCAAGTATCTGACTCCTGGCTGTAGCCACACCTGTTGTCTCTCCATTGACCTCACCTGGTTGCTGGGGGAAGCCCTTGCTGGGTAAAATGTCTCCACCTCTGAAATAACCTTTCACAGGAGAAAAATGTACCCTCTCTAATCTGAGGAGGGTGTAATTATTCATCCCTGGGACAGGTTTTATCTTCCATATGCTTTTTGTGAACTGTTCCTCAGGTTTTAAAGCCTTCCAGAAGCTCCTTATTTGGCTTTTTTGTCAATTTTCCCTTTAAGAAATTGGGCTCAATGCAAATCTTGCCAAATTTGCTTTCAAGTAACCCAAACATACCTTTTTCTCTGCTTTGTATTTTTCTATTACTTTTACGTTGCTCTACTATCTAACATACACACTACATACAGGTCTAGGTCACTTATATCTTTCAAATCTTCCCCTATTTCATAAAGCTCCTGCTCCACTAAGTGACTCAGGAAAGTCGCTAATGCTCCATACAAATCTTGAGATCACTGTTGAATCAAATACTTTTTTTATTTAATTTTATTTATTTCTGTATGTGTATGAATGTACTGTCTGCATGCAGGTCTGTGCACCTGTGTCGCACAATGCTGTGGAGGTCAGAAGAGGGTCTCGGTTTCCCCTGGAACTGGAGTTCTCCTGGAATTGGAGTTTCAGACGGTTTTCGGCCACCATGTGGGTGCTGGGGATCGAATCTGGGTCCTCTGTAAGAGCAGTTGGCGCTCTTAACCGCTAGGCCATCTCTCCAGCACCAAATACTTCTTTAAATCTCTGATGAACATAGACCTACCTGGCCCAGTGAACTTGGCATCATACATTGCTTTCCTCATACCTAGTTCTCTCTGTAGTGCCTGTCCCTCCTCTATCATTCTCCAGCCCCTGATATTTAAGGAAACCTCCACTGGTGATGACTAAGTATCTCTAATCACTTATATAAGCCCTTAAGGACTGCTACCCCTTGTGCTGCCTCATGCTTTGTAGCCTGTGTCTCAAGGAGATATGGAAGGTTACATTGCTTGCCTGTCTGTTTCTGCAGCACTTAAGCTAATTCTATTTGCCCCATGTTCCACCTCCTCACAAGCCAAGTGGTGAAGAGGTCCTTCATTGTTTGAAAGTCTTCCCTAGTTCCAACAACTCCATTGTGAGTAGTCCCTCACAATGGACCATTGTTAAAGCCTCGATCAGCATGCTGAATTGTGGAATTTTTCTTTTCTTTGTATTAAAGGTCAATCCTGAGGGGCATATTCAGCTTTTGCTATGTCACTCCCTTCCTCATCACCATCTCCCTGCCTTCTCCCATGGGTTCCAGGTTTTGTGGTCCCAGGATAAGCCTTATATTTTCAATCTAGTCTGGTCTCTCTTCTCCTTCTACCCCTAGCCATATAAGACAGTGAGCTAATACCTCTATCTCTTTTTCTTTTTTTTTTAAAATTTTTTTATTTTATTTTATTTATTTCGGTATGTATATCAATGTACTGTCTGCATGCAGGTCTGTGCACCCGTGTCGTGCAATGCCGCGGAGGTCAGAAGAGGGTCTCGGATTCCCCTGGAACTGGAGTTCTCCTGGAACTGGAGTTTCAGACGGCTCTCAGCCGCCATGTGGGTGCTGGGGATCGAACCCGGGTCCTCTGCAAGAGCGGTCGGCGCTCTTAACCGCTAGGCCATCTCTCCAGCCCCTCTTTTTCTTTTTTATTCAATGTACTGGCCAGGTCAGAATACTGAAGACTCCAGCTTCATATTCCTCTCTCACTGCAGTTCCTCCCCTACACGTTCAGTCTCCCTCTGGGCTACCATCTCTGCTTGGGACAGATTTCCTATTATACAAACCATCAGCCAGGCTACGTCCACAGCTGCTTACTGATACTTATGCCCTGGTGTGCTGCTCCCAAGGCTTGCAATGCCTGCTCTGGACTTTTGGGTTTTTTTAAAGCATCTCCATATGCCTGTGGCAGACCCCATTGGTCAAGCAGGCTTAACACTCTATGCCACCTACAAAGGAACTGCTATCCCAGGATTTCCCCACTGACATGATTTGCTTAGGTGGCCTCACCTTAGTTCTGCATCTTACACTCCACTGCATGATCTATGCCACTACCACCCCCCCCACTAGCCCTCTGGGGACAGCCCACCATGTCAACATTTCCTCTGCCAACAACACTCTCCTCTCACTCAGCTTCTCGTCTGTTGATGGTCTCCTTCCCCATATCAAAGACAGTACCATTGCACTTCCCAAGCTTGTCATCAGTTTTGTAATATCCTGCTCAACTATGCCTATTTTAGGTGAAGTCCTTCTGGGCAGCATGAACAACATCTGGCCCCTCCTCCCTTGGTTCCTTTGACAAACTGAGTTATAATTTTGCCAAATTGCAGTCTGGGTAATGATTTAGTTTATTAGGCTTATTTACAGAACAGTGCATGAGGATTTACTTACAGGAATGTGGATAATCCCTCCCATAAGGTTGCACTGGAAAGTCTCCATCAAGGCATGAATTGGGGTCTTCCTACAGACATGCAAGATGGCTAGAAAGGGAGCCTCCATAGCCTTCCTCCACTTGTACTCTTAGTCCTCCCACATGTGCAACTAGGGCCAGATGGTTGGTTCAGAAGTATGGCTGACTCTCTGCCCCTCGTTTCTTGTGGATCATTAACAGTCAAGTTTGAGATGATCCTAGGCAAGTGGGAAGAAGGCATCTATCCATAGACTGATAGTCAGAGGACAGTCTATGCAACAAGGGGCCACTGGGCACTAGAATGTAGCATTCCTAGCTGCTGTAGGTGGGGAATACACATTGACTATGCAAACCCAAGGATGAAAATAGAATGTAAAATATAGCAATGAAAACAAAACCTATAGTGGCTGAGTGTGTGATGCAGAAGCAGGTAGAAATATGTGAGTTCAAGGCCTGTGTCATGTATATAGTGAGATTCAACTCACCAGGTTAGGTAGTAAGGCCTGTCCACATCTCTCTCTCTCTCTCTCTCTCTCTCTATATATATATATATATATATATATAGATAGATAGAAATAGATATATAGATATATATAGATATAGATAGATATCTATCTATATCTCTCTATATATATCTATATCTATCTCTCTCTCTCTCTATATATATAGGATATATATCTATATATCTATATATCTATCTATCTATCTATCTATCTATCTATATATATATATATATATATATAGAGAGAGAGAGAGAGAGAGAGAGAGAGATATGTTCCTGGTGTGGTGAAGACGGTCCCTCAGTTAACCACTGTGAACTCCCTCATTTTCTTTCATGCTCTACCTGTAGGAAACCTTGATGCTGATTGGATGAAAGATAAAAGAAGATTCCAATACAGATTGAAGGAAGAGGACAAGAATATCTGTGAGTCCCTGGGCTGCTTCCACTGTTTGGTGACAGTGAGACATGGAAAGGGGGAGACTCTGGCCCTAAGGGTACTGTGTGTGAAGAATGGTCTTATAGGATATGTTTTATGATGTTAAGTTCAGTTAACCATCACATTATGACACCCCTCCATTTAAAAAATATTCAAAATGAACAGAACTTGACAAATTTACTTCTTCGCTGCACAAGGTTCATGTGGAGGCAGCTCAATCTAGTCTAAGCAGACTTACTGGGCTCAGTCAGTTCAGCTTAACTAAGGATGGAGACTCTGTATCAAACCATCTGTGATGATGTCATCAGAGATGTTAATGCTACCAAAGAAATCCTAAACTCTGGCAGCCCCACCAAGCCAGGCTCAGTCACCCTTCCCCAGTACACCAATTAAAGAGACAAGTCAGAGTGAAAGGCAGAGAGGGAGATTTATTCAATGTTACCACAAGAAGAGCAAAGAGGTGTAACGACCCCCAAATTCCTCAGTAGTTATAACAAGAGCTTTATTTTTAAATAGAGGGAAAGTAATTTTCATAACTAAGTCCAGTGCTGGCCTGTCACTTTCTCAGCTCTCTGTCCTTCAACTCCTCTGATAAACTGTCAGAACCTCTGAGACCTCTTCCTGGGAAGAAAGTTCTTCCTCTGGCTGCAGCAGAGTTTAGCCTCTCTCCACAGTGTGAGATTCCTAGGGGATTTTCATTCTTTGGTGCCCATTGTTTCCACAGTGTGATGCCACAGGTTGGGACAGTGTCTGTCTATAGAATGTCTCCCCTCCTGCCAGGGCAGCTGTGGTTCTCCCTCCCTAGTGATCACACTGGAAGTGCCACTGGGTAAGGAACTCCTAAGTGCTAGCATCCCACACCTATTGTCAGAAACCCACAACTGTCCTCCTAGTTAGGACATGCTGTCAGTAGCTGATAATGAGGCTTCTGGAACTCCAGGGTGAAGAGACATGTCCATCAAGTTGTGTGATTATTAGGTGAATAATGCAGGATCAAAAATCTTTTACCTACCAGGTGTGTTGCCAAGGCAGGAGGATTGTCAGAACTTTGAGGCCAGCATTGTGTATACAGTGAGTTCTAGGCTATCCAGCGCTGCCTACTTGAGAGCCTATTTCAAAAGAAATCTTGTTTCCCCCAAAGGCAGAAGGCATTTCATGTACTTGAGAACAGGCACTTTGGAGTTTCCATCCCTGTAGTTCTAGGATATTTAGGAGGATGATTCTTAAGTTCATAACTGGTACTCTTTGGAAGAATTAACACCCCAGGTCTCATTCTGAATAAGCCAATAGGAAACCCCTGAAAGTGTTTTGGACTTCTTAGTGTGTGATGATCTTTTTCTGTGCCCCTTTAGCAATGTTATGGATAGTGGCTGGTGTTTGCTTTCAGTTTTTAGTTTCTGGGTATTAACCACAAATCATTTTCTTTCTCTTAGTCCTGGGGTACCTGTCTGAGGAAAATAATGCTGAGACACCCACCTCAGGTATGAGTCCTGCTGGTACACTGGTCTTTCATCAAGGAAGTGAGGGGAACTGGGGCTTGCAGGTCATCATGGTGTGTCCACACCAGCACTGACAGTGCAGAGGATGGTGGAGACCAGACCCCTGGAAGGGCTCTCCCTTCTTTCCTTCTCCCTCAGGTGACAACACTTCAACCAAACTGGGTCCCCTAATGCCTGATCTTACTCCCTTCTTTCCTTCCTTCCTTCCTTCCTTCCTTCCTTCCTTCCTTCCTTCCTTCCTTCCTTCCTTCCTTCCTTCCTTTCTCCCTCCCTGCCTCCCTTCCTTCCTTCCTTCCTTTTTTCCTTCCTTCCCTCCCTTCTTCCTTTCTTCCTTCCTTTTCTCTCTTTCTCTGTATGGCCTCTTTGTGTATATACATGGAGTCTGGAGGGATGTAGGGAGCATTGGCCACCACCACATTTCCAGCACTTGGTCCAGGTTGAAGGATTAGAATTTCAAGGTCAGCCTTAGCTACATAGTGAGTTACAGGCCTGCTTAGATTGCATGAAACCCTTTCTCAGAAAACCAAAATAAACAGACAAGGGACAGAGTTTCCCTGGGGAATTGGACTGGGACTTGGAAGAGAAAGACTCCTTCCAGCTGCCTCAAAGGAAGCTCAAAAGTGCACTGGACAACTTGATCCCAGGCTGCCTTTCTCTTTCTATTTCCGCAGCCCCTGTGACTCTGAATCCCACATCTGCTGACCCATACCTCACC
Source organism: Rhizomys pruinosus (assembly GCA_009823505.1). Taxonomy (NCBI): domain Eukaryota; kingdom Metazoa; phylum Chordata; class Mammalia; order Rodentia; family Spalacidae; genus Rhizomys; species Rhizomys pruinosus. Next base: position 191,170 of record VZQC01002246.1, on the reverse strand, counting down.
CTATCTGAGGATTTAAAGACAGTGTCTTTGGAATTCGTCGGTGGAAGCTCTGGGAATAAGCAGGCAAAACCCAGACCCTTTGACCTTTACCACTGGGTGCTGGGCTCCCAGGGCCTTTCCTCTGGCCACCTGGTCTGGGAGGTGAAGCTCCAGGGGCCTGAGGAAAGGGTGTGTGTGGTAGGTGTGGCAATGGAGCTGGCTCCTGGTATGCCTAGTCAGAAGCGCATCTGGGCACTGAGAGTCTCTGCCTTGGCATGCCAGCCCATAACAGAGAGCAGTGCCCATGAGAATCATCCTATTCTTTTGAGCAATGTGGGCATCTACCTGGACCGTGACCATGGGAAAGTCGTCTTCTTCAATCCTGCCACCAACAAGCACATCTACACCTTCCAGGAATCTTTCACAGGGGAGGTCTTTCCTTTCTTTGGGCTCCAACATCCTGGCAGCCAGATCACCCTGATCCCATAGAGCTGTGTTTCCTCATGGCCTCTCTCCCTCCATTCCCTGCAGATCCCTCACATTGGGATACAGGACAACTGGTAGGGCTTCAGCTTGGTCCAGGCTCACACCTAATGCAAGCCTGCGTGAGAAGAAAGACAGGAGTATTGCAAAGGTTAAACACAGAGTTATTCACCAGGAACATTGTAATAAGACAAGATTTCAAACGTCATCAGTGACACATGTGAAAAAGCATCAGGCCTTGCCCTGTTGAGACACAGGAGCAGATGGCTGCCAAGTGCCCAGGGCCCCTGACCTCTCTGCAGTTCCTGTGACTTGAAACTTAAGTGGTCTTATCATCTTCATTTCATGAGATTTGAGCTTCAGTCTGGAGGCTGTTGTACTCAGCTAGGCCTAAGCAGATTCTGGTTTGCACATGAGGACATTTGGATCAGGGGTGTCCAAGGGTATACATTGTGACAAATTCATCTAAAAAGTTCACACTTCAGAACTATAAAATCAGATTCAAAATAAAATTATACACAAAAATCTATTGTTTTAAGTTTCTGAATTTTTTGTCTTTTTGTTTTATATTTTTTATCAAATCTAGACCCATGTCCTCACCCTATCCCCCCACCCCATCACCCCACCAGAGCTCAAGCATTCTGCCAAACACACTTTTCATCTCTTTCTCAGTCTTTCTCAATATTCTCCATGTGGAAGTTAACTGTTTTGAGCAGAAGTGCACTGTTTCAGTCAGTTTTTTGATACAGTCCTTCCTGTTGTAGTTGTTGTTGTCATTGTTGTTTCCAATATGCATCAATCCCAACTGCTTGGACAAAAGCTCAAGGGGCCATACACAAGAAATACTTACAACTAGGTAAATGGCACTAGAATCCACAGATGAGGGATACCATTCGTCATTGGTTTTTCTGGGGCTGAGTTACATCACTCGGCATGATGACCTATTGCTCCAGCCATTTTCCTGCAAAGCTCATGATGTCATCTTTCTTTACTGCTGCAGAACTCCATTGTGTAGATGTACCACATTTTCTCTATCCACTCATTAGTTGAGGGGTATTTGGGTTGGTTCCAGCTCCTTGCTATTGTGGAGAGAGCTGAAACAAACATGGCCGTGCATGTATCTCTGCAGTGGGGTGAGTCCTGAGGGTACATACCTAGGAGTGGTATGGCTGAGTCTGGGGGCAAGTTCATTCCAAGTCTTCCCAGGGTTCTCCACACTGCTTTCCATAGTGCTGTATGAGTTTACATTCCCACCAGCAGTGGATGAGTGTTCCCCTTTCCCCACAACCTCTCCAGCACTTGGTATCGTTTGTTTTCTTGATCCTAGCCAGTCTTATTGGAGTAAGATGATATCTTAAAGTGGTTTTGATTTGCATTTCCTTAATGATTAGTGATGTTGAACACTTCTTAAGGTGTTTCTCAGCCATCTCTAATTCCTCACTTGTGAAGTCTCTGTTCAGATCTTTGCTCCATCTATTGAGTGGGTCATTTGTTTTCTTTCTTCTTTGTTTTTTGAGTAGTTTATATATTCTGGAAATCAATGCTTTGTCAGATGTTTCTGCTGTGAAGGATTCCTCCCATTCTGTGGGATTTCTCTTTACTTTGTTGATTATTTCTTTTGATGTACAGAAGTTTTTGAGTTTAATGAGTTCCCATTTGTCAATTGTTGACCTTAATTCTTGTGCAGCTGCTGTCTGATTTAGGAAGTCTTTTCCTATGCCTATGTCTTCTAGTCTGCTGCCCACTTTTTCTTCTACCACCTTCAGAGTTTGGGGTTTCACGTTGAGGTCTTTAATCCATCTGGAGTAGACTTTTGTACAGGGCGAGAGGTAGGGGTTTAATTTCATTCTACAAGTGGTGGTCCAGTTTTGCCAACACCACTTGCTGAAGATGCTGTCTTTTCTCCATTGTGGCTTCTTGGCCCCCTTGTCAAATGGTTGAAATCGTATGTGTTCAGGTTTGGATCTTCAGTTTTGTTCCATTGGTCAACAGGACTATTTTTGTGCCAGTACTAGGCTGTTTTTATGACTATACCCTGTAGTATAGTTTGAAGTCTGGTATAGAGATTCCCCCCCCCCGTGTTGCTCTTTTCACTCAGGGTTGTTTTGGCTATTCAGGGTCTTTTGTCTTTCCAAATTAAGGACTTTTTTCCCAAGCCTGTGAAGAAACTCTTGGGGATTTTCATTAGGATTGCATTAAATCTATACAAGAGTTTGGGTAGAATGAACATTTTTACACTGTTAATTTTCCCAATCCATGAGCATGGGAGGTTTTTCCATTTTCTGATGTCTTCTTCAATTTCTTTCTTTAAGAGTTTAAAGTTTTTGTTGTAAAGATCTTTGGTGTCTTTGGATAGGTTTGTTCCTAGGTATTTTATTGTATTTGAGGCTATCGTGAGTGGGAAGGTCTCCTTGAATTACTTCTCCAGTTGTTTGTTGTTGGTATAAAGGCCACTGATTTTGTTAGGTTGATTTTTGTATCCTGCCACATTGCTGAAGCTGTTAATCATTTCTAGGAGTTTTCTGGTAGAGGTTTTAGCATCCCTTATTTAAACAATCATGTCATCAGCAAACAGGTATAGCTTGACTTTCTCTTTTCCAATTAGTAGTCTTTAATTTCCTTTTCTTGCCTTATTGCTCTAGCAAGTGTTTCAAGCACTGTATTGAAGAGGAATGGTGACAGGGGGCAGCCTTGCTGAGTTCCTACCTTTAAAGGGAATGTTTCTCTCATTTCCCTATTTAGGATGATATTGGCTGTGCGTTTACTGTATATAGCTTTGATTACATTGAGGAATGATCCCTCCAATCCAATTCCCTCTGGGACTTTAAGCATGAAGGGATGCTGGATTTTGTCAAAGGCTTTTTCAGCATCAATTGAGATGATGGCGTGGTTTTTTTGTCTTTCATTCCATTTATGTGTTTGATGATGTTTATTGATTTTCGTATGTTGAACCATAACTGCATTTCTGGTATGAATCCAACTTGGTCATGATGGATGATCTTCTTGATGTGGGTCTTTATGAGGTGGGCCAGTATTCTGTTTAGAATTTTGGCATCTGTGTTCATTAGGGAGATGGGTCAATAATTCTCCTTTTTAGTTGTATCTTTGCCTGGTTTTGGTAATAGAGTGATCCTGGCTTCATAGAAGGAATTTGAGAGAATTCCCTCTGACTGTATCCTTCTAAACAGTTTCAATAATAATGGTTGTAGGTCTTTTTGAAATGTTTTAGAGAATTCTGCCGTGAAACTGTCTGGGCCTGGGCTTTTTTTAGTTGGGAGGTTTCTTATTACATCTTCAATTTCTTCATGTATTATGGGTCTGTTTAAGCTGTGGATCTCTTCTTGGTTGAGCTTTGGTGATTCCCAGGATTTCAGATATTCATCCATTTCTTCTAGGTTTTCAAACTTGGTAGAGTATAGGTTCTTGAAGTATTCCCGTATGATTTTCTGGATCTTTTCCTTGTCTGTTGTGATATTTCCCTTTTCATCACAGATTGTATTGATTTGGAGTTGTTCCTTCTTTCTTTTGGTTAACTGGGCTAGAGGTCTGTCTATCTTGTTTATTCTTTCAAAGAACCAACTTTTGGCTTCATTGATTTTTTGTATTGTTTTCTTTGTTTCTATTTCATTGATTTCTGCTCTGATTTTTGTTATTTCTTCCTGTCTGTTGCGTTTAGGGTTCATCTGTTGTTGCCTCTCAAGTGCTTTTAGCTGTAGTGTTAGATCATTCACTTGTGCTCTTTCTGTTTTTCTAATGTAGGCACCCAGGGCTATAAATTTCCCTCTTAGGACTGCTTTTAAGGTATCCCATAGGTTTTGTTGTGTTGTATTGTCATTGTCATTCAGTTCCAGGAATGCTTTTATTTCTTTCTTTATCTCTTCCTTGACAAATTCCTTGTTCAACAGTGTGTTGTTTAGTCTCCACGTGTTCTTGTAGGCAGTAGGGCTTATCGTGGTGTTGATGTTGAGCTTTATTGCACAGGGGCCTGATAGAATGCATGAAATTATTTCAATCATTTTTATTTGTGGAGGTTTCTTCTGTGTCCCAATATGTATTCAATTTTGGAGAATGTTCCATGGGGTGCTGAGTAGAAAGTGTATTCTCTGGAATTAGGGTGGAATATTCAGTAGAGGTCTATGAGATCCATTTGCTCTTTCATATCATTCAGTTCAGATGTCTCTCTGTTTATTCTTAGTCCTGTTGACCTGTCCAAAGGGCTCAGTGGGGTATTGAAGTCCCCTACTATGAGTGTACTGGGGTTAGTGTGTGACTTGTGGTCCTGGAGAATTGTCTTTATAAAGTGTGGTGCACCAGAGTTTGGTGCATATATGTTCATAATTGTGAAATCTTCTTGGTGAATTGTTCCTTTGATAAAAATGTAGTGGTCTTCTTTGTCACTTCTGATTTCTTTTACTTTGAAGTCTATTTTGTCTGATATTAAAATAGCAACACCTCCTTTCTTTTTGGTACCATTTGTTTGGAATACTTTTTTCCACCCTTTCACTTTAAGGTGGGGTCTGTCCTTGAAGGTAAGATGTGTTTCTTGTAGACAACATATCGATGGGTTCTGTTTCCTAATCCAATCTCGCAGTCTACGTCTTTTGGTTGGGGAATTTAGTCCATTAATATTTAAGGTTATGACTGATAGGTTTGTGTTGCTTCCTTTTGACTTATTATCCATTTGCAGTTTGGGTTTAGGTGTCTACTTCTGCAGGTATGCTTTTATTGATTTCTCTTTCTAGGTGCCTGGGGATGGTTGCTCCTTTCTTCTGTCCTTTGAATTGCTTCAAGTAGTCTCTGAAGGTTTGGTTTTCCAGACATGTATTCTTTAATCTTGTTTATGTCATGGAAGGTTTTTCTCTCTCCCTCAACCATAATCGACATTTTTGCTGGGTATAGTAACCTGGGTTGTCATCTATTGTCCTTTAACACTGGGAATTCTTGGCTCCACGTTCTTCTTGCTTTCATAGTTTGCACTGGAAAGTCAGTTGTAATTCTGATAGGTTTCCCCTTATAGGTCACTTGTTTTTCTCTTGTGGATTTAAGGATTTTGTCTTTGTTTTGAGTGTCTAGCATTTTAACTATGATGTGGCGTGGAGAGTTTCTTTTCTGATCTTGTCTGTTTGGAGTTCTATGTGCTTCTTGTGTTTGTATTGGTTTGTCATTTTTTTAGTTTGGGGAAATTTTCATCTATTATTCTGTTGAAGATATGATCAATAATATTCTCTTGAGATTCTTCTTCCTCTGTTCTTATGATGCAGAGGTTTGATCTTTTCATAGTGTCCCACAGTTCCTGGTTGTTCCACTTTTGTGTATTTTAAAATTTTTCATAACCTTTACTTGAGGTTTTTAGTTGTTCTGTATTATCTTCCAGATCTGATATTCTTTGTTCTGCTTCCTCCATTCTGCTTCTGAGGCTTTTTCCATTCCTTTCCTCTTGATTGGATGAGTGTTTGATTTCCTTTTTCATTTCCTCTTCTGATTTCTTTAGATTTTTCTACTTCCTTTTGGAGCTTCTCAATCTCTTCCTGTAGCTCTTTGCTTCGCTGGCTGGTTTCCTTTTCTTTTTCAACATGGGATCTTTTCAGTGTTTCCACTTCCTTCTGGAGTTTGTCGTTCTCTCCCTCTAGGTCCTTCTTGAGTTCTTCATTCTCTTTTCTTAATTCTTTGATTTTGTCTTTATAATCTTGTAGTTCTTTAAGAATGTTCACAATTGTGCTTTTGATATCTGTGTCCTGGGCCAACCCCAGGAGAATCCCACTGTAGGAATCTTCCAGAGGGTTGGTAGAGCTTGGTGCGGGATTATCCTGCACATTTCCTATGTTGTCTCTTCTTCGTGTTCCTGGCACTTTGCCTGTATTCCAATTTGAGTCCCAAATGCCTCTTTGCTGTGTTGAAGGCTTGCTTTGCTTGCCTCCTTCAGATGCCTTCATATTCCCAGTTGGTGGGGGTGGGGGTGCTCTTCACCCTGCTCAAGACTCACACAAACCCACCTTTTATACCAGCTGGGAGGATAACTCCACCGCCACAAAAGACTATCAAGCCAAAGATAAGTAGATTAACTAGATTGAATGAAATAACAACTGCCTTGCTGGAGCACCCAGCACCTACCTACCTCTGCTTCAGGGGGTCTTGGGAGATCTCCCTGCTTTTAATTCTTAAGATAAAGTCAGACAGGGGTTCCTCAGGTTTTTGTCTTGGAAATAATAAAGAGCAACCTGCTTGGGATTCAGTAGTTGTTGTAATCCGATCCCAAGCCTGTAGGGTGCAAAAAGGAACCTGGTCAAAGTATTCTGGATCCAGCCCAGCCTGCTGTGTCCCTGTGCTAAAATCTCCTTCCCCAAAAAGCTATTCATAACCCCAGTCTACATTAGGTTTCTCCAAACCTGTTGGAGACATTTGTCTCTGTACAGTGCTTCCCATTGTAAGAACAGCAGACCTGGAAATGAAGATCTACAGATATCTTCCCAATCCTTGGGAGTGTTAAGAGAAGCACAAAAGCTCTGGAGAATGGACTTTGTCTACGGTGCCTGAACACCATCCTCTCTGCTTGCCTGAGCTCTTTTAAGTCACTTGCCTGGTGTGGGTACCAGTTTAGAGTTCGACCCCAATTTGGAGGTACATTAACAGGGAACACGTATAAATGAAGGTCTTGGTTATCTCTGATCTGACACAGTCTTTCTGTGGCAGAGGGGGAAGTAGCTAAAGGAGAATGTGCTTCTGGCCCTTGAAGGGAAAGTGGCTGAGAATGAAGGGAGAGGTTAAGGCCAGCCACTTGGATGCTTTGATTACCTTGTCCTCTTACCACTGGGTCTGGAGCTGGGGGCTTTCAGAGGGAAGTTTATTGGGACCCTCAAGGGGAGTTTTAGCAGGTTCTTGAGAGGAGGGGGTCTGGAATTTAATTTTGTTTGTTTCTCTTCCTTGCATGGCCTAGTGGGAGGGCCCTAAATATTGTCTCACTGCACCTAAGAGTGGCAAGGACTTGAGAGATGCTGAAGCACTTTCTCAATGCCTGGCATTCTGTGCCACCCGTGTCCAAGATTCTGAATTCCATAAGTCCACAGGGGACATCCACAGGGTGATATTTAGAGTCTCCCTCAAAAAGGAGGCAGCTCCCGTGTGGAAAATTTCCCTCCTTGACTCTTGAGGAGTGTTTTTATTTTCTTAGCCTGTGGGTCTTTTTGGCATATCTGCTTGTTACCCATAATAAAGAAAGGTAAGAAATGCTAGTGGTTAGGGGAAAAGACAGTTCAAAGACTTACCTCATAGGAAAAGAGAATTTTTTCATGGAGGTGTGCCAACAGCCAGACTGTATAGAGGAGAAATACTGAAAACAGATCAAAAGATTAATCTCTCTTGAAAGAAAAGATTTCATAGAGATAGACCTATGCCTGCCTGCTACCCTGAATCCTACAATGGGGAGGTACTTCCCGCCCCCCTCTGATGGGAGTAAAGAGAGCTAAGAGAGATACAGCCTGAGCAAATACTTTTTTTCTTCTTCCTTCCGTTGGTGGAGAGTCAAGCCACACATTCTGGGAACCAGTTGTCAGTTGTTTCTATCTTCTGTTGGTCACACATGGCTGCAACCCACTTGATATTCTACACTCCTAGAACCAGGCTGGCAGTTCTACTATGCTGCAAGCTTCAGGGTCGTTTCCTGCCAGCAGGCTAACAGTTCCTAAGCTGAGCTCTGGCAAGGAGAGGGGAGGAGACTGTGGGCAAGAAAACACTGCAATATCCCGACCTCATGGAGCTATAGCTAACTCACAGAAACAACTGAATGCCCACAGAGACATCAGATACCTCTTGGAGGTTCTTCAGGACAGGTTTTAGAGGTGTTTTCCTTGAGCCAGGCAAAGTTTCATTCCTATGCATGTGGAGGTCAGAGGACAGCTTGAGGGAGCTGTTTCTCTCCTTCTATCGTGTAGATTCCAGGAATGGGACTCAGGTACTCAAGCTTGGCAGTGAGTGCCTTACCTGTTGAACTATCTTGTCAGACCAGTTTTGTTTTAATGTTTTGAGACAGGGTCTCACTATAGAAATAAACTTTGGGACCTGAGGAAGAGGGAAGAAAAGAAATCGGCAGAGTGAAGAACCCAAGAGGTCCTCTGCACAGGATCAGAGAAGGCAAAAAGCTCTCTGGTCCTTAGGTCAAGAAATCAACAGAGTGAAGAACCCAAGAGGTCCTCTGCACAGGAGCAGGGAAGATAGATGTTCCCCAGGTCATGAAAAAGAGATTCTTGTGTCTTATTTGATTAATTTCTTCACCGCCTTTGTGACCACCCACCTCAGGAACTGAACCTGCTGGAGCTGGACTCTGGCAATTATCAAGTTGGCTTTATTCTGGAGATGCAGGGATAAATAATAAGTCAATAAATATCATAAACCAAATAAATGGACTTGAAGATAAAAGTCACATGGTTGATGCACCCCAAGGCCTGTGCACCTCAGCACATGTTCTGGCTCTGGCTCCTGGCAGGTGACACAGAGCCCTGCTAACCCACCCAGAGGCCCAGTTCTCATGTGAGTGGCTTAGCTCCTGGGGGTAAGACAGAGGCCCAGAAGCCCATGTGGCTCAGCTCCCAGTTGTATTCCAGAATCCCTATTCATTAACTAGGGTACTCCTCAAGCCCCTCTTCCCACTCTACGCTAGGCTTTCCTGGCCCTGGACCCCATCCAGACACTTAGAAACAGCCCCTGAGAGCCATTAGGCATACCTCACATGGTGTAGGGTTCAACCATGCCTAATTGTTACCGGCCCTGGGCCTCTGGAAGAGCTCCAGACTAGCTGGGTGAGAAATATATGGTCTCTCCAGTAAAAAATCAGAAGAGAAAATCTGAATCTTAGACCAATCAGTCTTTCATACCTAATAAGAACACAGTGAAGGCATCTGAAGAAAACAAGCAAAGTCAGTCTTCAATTCAACAAAGAAACATTTGAGTTTTGTAGCAGAATATAAACAACAAAAGAAATCCTCATGCCAAAATCACAACAAAAAACAATAACATGAAAAACCCAAATAATAAGTACACTAAAAACTACCAATATAGTAGAAGACTCCTATGTTGATGTAACACAAGACACAGATCTTAAAAGAACTATCATAATCATGATCAAAGTAGTAAAGAAATTTAAAGAACACACAGACAAATCAAAGAACGAAAAGAAGATATGGATAAACTCAAAGAAGGTAATGATAAACTTCTCAATGAATTAACAAAAAATACAGAAAATGGGGAACACGCATCTAGATTTGATAATCTTGTACAAAATATATATTAAAAAATACAGAAAATTCCCAGGCATGGTGGTGCATGCCTTTAATCCAGCACTTGGGAGGCAGAGGCAAGTGGGCCTCTATGACTTCAAGGCCAGCCTGGTCTACTGATTGTGCTTCAGGCCAGCTGGGACTAAAGGGAGACCCTGCCTCGAAAATACCAAAAAATACTATAGTAGCAAGTATGCTGAGAATTACTCAGTGTGCCTGCACAAAGCTTGTCCCTAACCAACCTAACCTGCCCAAGGCAGGTGAGACCATACAAGCAGCTGAGTTGCAGACCTGGGCCAATCACAAATGAATCTGTGGCAGCTCGCCCTCTGCTTGCATTCACCTGATTCCCAGGGTCTCTGTCTTGACCTTGCACCTCTCATCCCCTTTCATTGACAGTCGGACTATGAAATTCCCCAGCAGGCCTGGGGGATTGTCTACATCTGGTGCCCAATGTGGTTTTCCCATCCCCTGGTGCTGGCGACGCACCCCATTCCTTGATTGGTGAGTAGGCCCCCTTTTGTGTTCTTTGTTCTTTTGGCCCTGTGCTAGGGTGAGCACCCACACAGAGAGACCCCTCTCCTCCCTTACCATTTTCTGCCCTCATGGATAATATCCCTCCCCACATTCAGGAGCCATGGGCAGCTGCCCTAAAGTCTCTCCTCCAGACCCGTGACCTTAAAATGAAATCCTGGGACTTGGATTCATTTGGGAGGAGGCCATTTGCATTGCCCCACCTTGCTATAATTGCAAGCCTTAAGGGCTCCTCAGTGGAGGATATTCTGCATGAGCATAACTCAGCTTGCCACAAGAACACTGAGGAGAAGTTGGCCCTGCCATATGTCCCTGACTTTCACCAGGATGAGGAAGGTTCCCCCATCCCAACCCTCCCAGACTCCTTTCAGTTGCCCCTGCTAAGGATTTTCATTCACCCCCCACCAATATACCCTTGAAGGGGGGCCCAGGAAGCTCTCTCCCACTGGAGGGACTAGAGAAATCTTGTTTGGCTGGCTGTGTCTTTTGGGTAAGAAAGAGCTCAATTCTTTTTGTTTTTTTATTTTGGTTTTGTTTAAACTCAAGTTTCTGGTCTGGGGTGCTTGGTTAGAATAAACTGGATGCAGTATTGTATTGTATTGTATTGTATTGTATTGTATTGTATTGTATTGTATTGTATTGTATTCTCCACTGGTAGAGAACAAACATGGAGTTCGCCTCAGCAATTTGGAATCTGGGCAAGGGGTCCAGATTTTTGGTTCCAGGACTGACAGGGTGTTGGCTCCATATGTGCAGTGTTTCCTCTCTTCATGTCTGACCATGCATTATGTGTTTTTTTACTGGATCTTATTTATTCATGCTGTTCTTGAACAGAAATAAGAAATCCATATTGATTCTGTTTCCATTTATTTCAGTTCATGCATTATGTTTTATGGTAACTGTTATTCCGTGTGTCTAAACATGCATCTAAGTTTTTGCGTGTGTTTGTAATTTGGTCATTATAATTGTCTCTTGTTGGTTTTGTCAAACAAAGTGGCCACTTCAAGTTTCAATCATTTTTGTGCACAGAATCATTCATTTTGCCATGCCAGACTAGATACTCACGTGCAAACTTTAAAATATGGATATTTAAAAATACACTTAAAGGCCTAAAATTTAGATACTGTAAAGATCTCTAAATTTATTGTCTCTGAGTCTATCAAATGCTTCACAATGGGTGGTAATTTTTTATAGGAATTAGACTCTGAGTTGACTTTTTTTTAAAATATTTTTTTTATTAATTTTATTTATTTCTGTATGTGTATGAATGTACTGTCTGCATGCAAGTCTGTGCACCCGTGTCGTGCAACGCCGCGGAGGTCAGAAGAGGGTCTCGGATTCCCCTGGAACTGGAGTTCTCCTGGAATTAGAGCTTCAGACGGTTCTCAGCCGCCATGTGGGTGCTGGGGATCGAACCCGGGTCCTCTGTAAGAGCGGTCGGCGCTCTTAACCGCTAGGCTATCTCTCCAGATCCTATTTTCTAAGATGATATTTTGCTTTGTGTCTGCTTTCAAAAGGGATTGTAAGGTAACTTGCTTGCTTTGGGATTATCTACTATTTTTGAGTCCTCTGCAGGACAGATTCTCTGGGTGGATGTATCCCTGATTTAACATTAACTAGACTTCTGGACTGGGAATGAATTCTTGGGCCAGGTGTGGTGGCACACACCTTTAAGCTCAGTCCTGGGGAGTATGAGGCAGGCAGTTCTTTGTGAGCTCAAGGTCAGCCCATCTGGTCTGCTTTGGTGAGTTTCCACCCATCTGCTATCTCAAAAGACCAGAGATAATCTGCCTCTTACTAGCTAGTAAAATTTGCATCAGCAGTTAGTCAGGAATCCTGGTCTAGCTTGGGAAGATGTCTTTAAAGCTTGGGGAATTCCTGAGCTATCTGGAGTGCCCATGTGGCAACATTCCCGTCTCTGCTAGAGACTAATTTTGGGGTCTGGCACTTGGATCATTGGGATGCTGCATGGCTTTCAGGGGTGAATTATAGGCTCTTGCCTCCAAGGAGTGAGGGAGAGCAGTCTGGAACAGCTTTGTGGCTCTGTTACTTTTCTGCAAAAACTTTTAAGCCTGTTTCCCTCCTTCTCACCTTCAAGAACAGACACTATCTTAAGGTGAAAGGGTGGAAAAAATATTCCAAGCAAATGGTATGAAGAATCAAACGGGAGTTGCTAGTCTAATATCAGACAAAATAGACTAAAAAAACTAAAACTAATCAGAAGAGATGAAGGGAATCACTTCAGTCTTAGCAAAGGAAAAATTAACCAAGAAGATATCACAATCATGAATATATGCATACCAAACTTCAGAAACACAATTCTGTAAGACTTTAATGCACAGATTAATCCCAACACACTAATAGTAGGGAACTTCAATACCTCACTGCATCCATTAGACAGGTAGGTCACCCGGACAAAGAATAAACACAGAGACATCTGAACTGAAGAGTAACAGCAAATGGAACTAACAAGCATCTACCCAAGTACTGAAGAATATATTTGCTATTCAGCACCCCATAAAATGTTCTCCAAAATCGAACACAAACTGGGAAACAGAATAAACCTCCACAAATAAAAAAACATTAAAATAATTCCATGTGTTCTATCAGACCACAATGGAATAAAGCTTAATGTCAACAACAGAAGAAGCCCCAGTAACAACAGGAACTCATCGAGATTATACAACACTTTCCTGAATAATGAAAGGGTCAAAGGAGAAATTAAGAAGGAAATAAAACTATTCCTGGAATTAAATGAAAAAAATAATATAACAAGAAAACCTATGGGATATTTTAAAAGCAGACCTAAGAAAGAAATGTATAGCTCTAAGAGCCTACATTAAAAACAAAACAAAATAGAAAGAGCACAAATAAATGACTTAACACTGTAACTCAAAACATGCACGACAAGGCTTAACATATATGGTGTAAGGCATGAGTTCTGGGGTGGGGCATCAATGGATAATGGGCATAAATTTGATTCAGAAATATTGTATGAAATGCAGAAAAGCTCAATAAAAATTAAGAAATAAAATGTGTTATTGATAAGTTAAAAAATTAATTAATCACATGGTCATCTCAATAGATGCAGAAAAGGCCTTTAGCAAAATTCAATATGCATTTATGTTAAAAGTGCTAGAGGGAGATGGAATGGAGGGAACATACTTCATCATAATTACAGCTATATACAACAAATCTCCAGGCAGCATCACTCTAAATGGATAAAAAGGAAGTATTCCCCTTAAAATCAGGAACCTGGCAAGGCTCTCCACTATCTCCACTCCTATTTAATATAGTGGTTGAAACTCTTGCTAGAGCAATAAAACAAGATAAGAAAATTAAAAGAGTATTAATTGGAAGAAAGGGTCAAACTATCCTTTTTTTAGATGATATAGTATTATGCCTAAGAGATGCAAAAAATTCCACCAGAAAATTCCTAGAAATGATGAACAGCTTCAGCAAAGTGGCAGGTTAAAAATTAATATACAAAGATCAGTAGCCTTTCTATATGTTAAGCAGTTGGGGAATGAGTACATGGAATGTAGGGACTGTGAAATAGTGTTCCTATGACTAAAAAATATGTTTAAGGCTGGGCATGGTGACACACGCCTTTAATCCTAGCACTTGGGAGGCAGAGGCAAGTGGATCTCTGTGAGTTCAAGGCCAGTCTGGTCTACAGAGTGAGCTCCAGGCCAGCTGGGAGATCCTGTATCAAAAATAACAAAAAAATGCATTTGGACTGCATGTGGTGGCACACATATTTACTCCCAGCACTCAGAAAGCAGAAGCAGGTGGATCTCTGAGAGTTCAAGGCCACCCTGGTCTGCCTAATGAGTTCCAGGACAGCTGGGGCTACAGGAAAGCCCCAAAAGACCCAAACTCTAAAAAATAAAACTGAATAAAAATAAACACATGTTTGGTAAATTAATCAGTAACCTTGAGCATGTATGCCTGGATGGCTTTCTCTCATGAGAAAGTTTATGCAAGAATGCTTGTTGAGGAGTTATCTCCAGAATCCCAGTACTCCCTTAATTTCTCAGGAGACACTGTTCTCTCTCAGGAAACCATTTTAGTGATAATGCTATCTTGCTCATATTTTACTGATCAACTACATTCTGGCCACTTTATTATTATTCACTGTCCTATAAATATTAATCTGTAACGGTAATGAATATGTGTATAAAAGCGCAGTTCTCTGTGTCTTTATTGCTCATTCATGGATGAAGAAATAAATCAAAGACATAAAACCACACTGACCTCCTCATTCCATTATTCAGAGCCATGGAGTCTCCAGATCCTGCAACTTCCTTCCTGGTGGCCACAGTGGAAACCCTCCTGTTCAGAACAGCCTCAATAAAATAAAATATAAAATGAAATAAATAAAATAAATAAGAATCTCAGAATAAACATGGCCAAAGACATTAAAGATCTATACGATGAAAATTTTTTGCTGCCCAAGCAGTTGGGATGAAGGGTGTGTAGACCGGCGTTTTGGCCCAGAGGATTCTGGGAACTGGGAGCTGAGGTTTGAACACAGACTGCAGGCAACAGCTGCCCAAGCATCTGGGGCTGAGGGTACCAGTGTGGGGGCTAAGCAAGAAACTACCCCCACACACACTCACACCAACTGGAACTCCAGAGAGAGTGGCTGGGAGCACAGGGAATATAGTGCTCAGAAGGTGTCACCTGGGTTGTTACCCACTAAGTTCTTGCAGAACAGAAAGGGAAGTGTGAACTATACATTCCAATACATAAACAAAATTGAAAGCATGAAATCTAGACAAGTCAACACTCCATATATAAGGAGAGTAAGACAAAGGCACCTGAAGGTATCAAGGAAAGCAATCCTTCAACAAGGTGAAGAGGCATTCAAGATTCGCATCAGAATACAGGCAAAAGGCAAACCACATGCGGAGAGCAGAACAAAAGAACAATATGGGAAAAGCATAGAATAACTCCACACCAAACTCTACAGAGCCTGTGGAGGACTCCTACAATGGGATCTCCCTAAAGGTAACCCAGGACACAGATCATAGAATAACAATCACTGATATATTCAAAGAAATCATAGAACTAAGGGGAGAGAATGAAAAACTAGGAAAGGACCTAGAGGGAGACAATGAAAAACTTCAGAAAGAAATAAAAGGAGAAAATGACAGACTCTGGAAAAAGCTAGAGGGAGAAAATGACAAACTATAGAAGGAAGTGAAAACACTGAACAAATCCCATGCTGAAATGAAAAAGGAATCCAACAACCAAAACAAGGAGCTACAAGAAAACATTGAGAAGCTCCAAAAGGAAATGGAAATAGTAAAGAAAACACAGGAAGACATGAAAAAGGAAATTAAACTGTCATCCAATCAAAAGGAAACAATGGGAAAAAGCCTCAGAAGCAGAATGGAGGAAGCAGAACAAAGAATATCAGACCTAGAAGATAACACAGAACAACTAAAAAGCTCACGTAAAGACTGAAAAATTTAAAAATACACAAGATTGGAACAACCAGGAATGGGAGACACTATGAAAAGATCAAACCTCCTCATGATAGGTATAGAAGAAGAAGAATCCCAAGAGAATGGTATTGATCACATTGTCAACAGAATAATAGTTGAAAATTTCCCCAAATTAAAAAAAGATAAACCCTGGGGCTGGAGAGATGGCATAGTGGTTAAGAACACTGACCGCTCTTGCAGAGGACCTGGGTTTGATCGCCAGTACCCACATGGCGGCTGAGAACTGTCTTTAACTCCAGTTCCAGGGGAATCCGACACCCTCTTCTGACCTCTGCAACATTGCATGACACGGACGCACAGACCTACATGCAGACAGTACATTCATACACATACAAAAATAAATTTAAAAAAGACAAACCCATACAAATACAAAAGCACATAGGACACCAAATAGACTAGACCAGAAAAGAAACTCGCCCCAGCATATCATCGTTAAAAAGCTAGATGCCTAAAACAAAGATAAAATTCTGAAAGCGACAAGAGACAAACAAGTTACATATAAGGGGATACCTATCAGAATTACTGCTGACTTTTCAGTGCAAACTGTGAAAGCAAGAAGAACATGGACCAAAGCATTCCCAGGGCTAAACAATTACAAATGCCAACCCAAGTTACTATACTGAGCAAAAATGTCAATTCTACTTGAAGGAAGGAGAAAAAGCTTCCATGACATAAACAAGATGAAAGAATACACGTTTGGAAAACCAACCTTTCCGAGAATACTTGAAGCAATTCAAAGCACAGAGGAGAAAGCAACTACCCCCAGGCACCTTGAAAGAGAAATTAATAAAAGTAGAAATGCAGAAGTAGAAACCAAGATGAAAAATACAAATGGATAATAAGGTGAAAGGGAGCAACACACACCTCTCAATTATAACCTTAAATATTAATGGACTAAATTAGCCAATCAAAAGGCATAGTCTGGGAGATTGGATTAGGAAACAGAAACCCATTTAACCCTCAAGGATAGGCGCCAACTTAAAGTGAATGGACGGAAAAAAAAATATTATAAGCAAATAGTACCAAAAAGAAAACAGGGGTTGCTATTTTAATATCAGACAAAATAGACTTCAAAGTAGAAGCAATTAGAAGAGAAAAGGAGAGCCATTACATCCTTATGAAAGGGAAATTTAACCATCAAGACTTCACAATCATGAATATATATGCACCAAACTTCAGTGTGACGACCTTTATAAATCAACTCTACAGGACCTCAATGCACAGATTAACCCCAGCACGCTCATAGTAGGGGACTTCAATACCCCACTGAGTCTTTTGAACAGATCAACTAGACAAAGGAGAAACAGAGAGACATCTGAACTGAAGAATACAATACAGGAAATGGACCTCACATACATCTTCTCAATATACCACCCAAGCACACGAGAATGTACTTTCTACTCAGCACCCCACGGAACACTCTCCAAAATTGACCACATACTGAGATACAGAAAAAAAACTCAACAAATACAAAAAAGTTGAAATAATTTCATGCATTCTATCAGACAGTGCAATAAAATTCTATCTATCAGTGCAATAAAACTCAGTATCAACACCAGGATAAGCCATGCTACTTACTGGAACACATGGAGACTAAACAACACACTCCTGAATAATGAATCGGTCAAGGAGGGAATAAAGAAATAAATAAAAGCATTCCTGGAATTAAATGACAATGACAGTACAACACAACAAAACCTATGGGATATTTTAAAAGCACTCCTAAGAGGGAAGTTTATAGCCCTAGGTGACTACATTAAAAAAAAAAAAAAAAACAAAAAAACAAAAAAAACAACAGAAAAACCAACACTACAGCTAAAAGCATGTGAGAGGCAACAACAGATAAATCCTAAACGCAGCAGACAGGAAGAAATAACAAAAATCAGAGCAGAAATTAACGAAATAGAAACAAAGAAAACAGTAAAAAAAAATCAACGAATCTAAAAGTTGGTTCTTTGAGAGTATAAACAAGATAAACAGACCCCTAGCCCAGTTAACCAAAAGAAAGAAAGAGCAAGTCCAAATCAATAGAATTCATGATGAAAGGGGAAATATCTCAGACAATGAAAATATCCAGAAAATTGAACAGAAATACTGCAAAAACCTATACTCTACTAAATAAGAAAACCTAAGAGAAATTGATGAATATCTTCAATCTGGGGAATCACCAAAGCTAAACCAAAAAGAGATTGACAGCATAAACAGACCCATAATATATGAAGAAATTGAAAATGTAATGAGACCTCCCAACTAAAATCGCCCTGGTCCATATGGTGTCACATCAGAATTCTACAAAACATTTAAAGAGGAGTTACAACCATTATCACTCAAACTGTGCAGAAGGATACAAGCAGAGAGAAATCTCACAAATTCCTTCTATGAAGCCAGCATCACTCTAATACTAAAACCAGGCAAGGATGCAACCAATAAAGAAACTACAGACCCATCTCATTAATGAACTCAGATGCAAAGATTCTCAAGAAAATGCTTGCAAACAGTATAAGACCCACATCAAAAAGATCATTCACAATGATCAAGTTGGATTCATACCAGAGATGCAGGGATGGTTTGACATACGAAAATCAGTAAATATCATAAAACACATAAATGGACTAACGACAAAAACCACAAAATCATCTCAATTGATGTAATAAAAGCCTTTGACAAGATCCAGCATCTGTTCATGATTAAAGTTCTGGAGGGAATTGGATTGGAAGGATCATTCCTCAACATAATCAAAGCCATATATAAGAAACCCACAGCCAGCATCATCCTAAATGGAGAAAAGGTAGAAAGATTCCCCATAAAGGTAGGAACTCAGGAAGGCTGAGTATTTCAAACACAGGCTAGGGCAATAAGGCAAAAAAGGATGCTAAAAACTCCACCAGAAAACTCCTAGAAATAATTAAGAGTTTCAATAAAGTGGTGGGATTCAAAATTAACCTAGAAAAATCAGTAGCCTTTCTTTATACCCAAAACAAGCAACTGAAGAAGGAATATAAGCAGACCTTCCCAATCACAATAGACTCAAAAACAATAAAAGACCTACGAATAAACCTAACCAAAGACACCAAAGATCTCTACAACAAAAATTATAAACTCCTGAAGAAGACTGAAGAAGACTGAAGAAGATGGAAATACCTCCCATGCTCATGGATTGGAAAAATTAATATAGTAAAAATGTCCATTCTACCCAAACTAATATACCGATTCAACACAATTCCAATTAAAATCCCAAGGACATTTTTCACAGCCTTGGGAAAAAAAATTCTTAAATTCATATGGAACAAACGACCCTGAATAGTCAAAGCAACCCTGAGTGAAAAGAGCAACACGGGGGCTGGAGAGATGGCCTAGTGATTAAGAGCACCAACTGCTCTTGCAGAGGATCCAGCTTCAATCCCCAGCATGCACATGGTGGCTGAGAACCATGTATAACTCCAATTCCAGAGGAATCCGACACCTTCTTCTGACCTCCACGTCATTGCACATGGTTGCACAAACCTACACGCAGACAGTACATTCATACACATACAAAAATAAATAAAATTTTAAAAAAGAAAAGAGCAATACAGGAGGGATTACTATACAAGACATCAAACTATACTACAGGGCTAAAGTCATGAAAACAGCCTGGTACTGGCAAAAAAGTAGACTGATGGAACAAAACTGAAGATCCAAACTTGAGGACATACAATTCCAGCCACCTCATATTTGACCAGGGGGCCAAAAAGACTCAATGGAGGAAAGACAGTCTCTTCAGCAAATGGTGTTGGCAAAACTGGATCAACACTTGTAGAAGAATAAAATTAAACCCTTACCTCTCACCCTGTACAAAAATCAACTGCAAATGGATCTAAGACTTCAGTGTGAAACCCAAAACTCTGAAGGTGATAGAAGAAAAAGTTTGCAGCAACTTACAAGACATGGGCATAGGAAAAAACTTTCTAAATCAGACAGCAGCTTGACAGGAAATAAGGTCAACGATTGTCAAGTCAGACCTTATTATATTCAAAAGTTTCTGTACAGCAAAAGAAACGATCAGGGAAGTGAAGAGAAAACCCACAGAGAAGGAGGAAACCTTCAATGCTGATACATCTGACAGAGCATTAACTTCCAGAATATATAAAGTACTTAAAAAACAAAGAATTAAGAAAACAAATGAATCACTCAAAAGATGGAGTAAAGAGCTGAGCAGAGACTTCACAGGCGAGGGAATAGAGATGGCTGAGAAGTATATTAAAACGTGTTCAACATCACTAATAATTTAGGAAATGCAAATTAAAACCACTTTAAGATATTATCTCAGCCTGATAAGCCTGTCAAGGATCAAGAAAACAAATGATACCAAATGCTGGAGAGGGTGAGGGGAAAGGGGAGCACTCATCCACTGCTGGTGGGAATGCAAACTTGTACAACCACTGTGGAAAACAGTGTGGAGAACACTTAAAAGACTCAAAATGATCCTACCACCTGACCCAGGCATACCACTTCTGGGAATATATCCATCAGACTCTTCCTACTACATAAATACATGTATAGCCCTGTTTATTGCAGCTCTCTTCACAATAACAAAGAGCTGGAACCAACCCAAATGCCCCTCAACTGACGAGTGGATAGAGAAAATGTTATACATCTACATAATGGAGTTCTATGCAGCAGTAAAGAAAGACGACATCATGAAATTTTTAGGTAAATGGATGGAACTAGAAGATTTTATGCTGAGTGAAGTAACACAATTCCAGAAAAACAAAAGATGAATGGTATCCCTCATCTGTGGATGCTAGTACCAAGTAATTAGATGTAAGACAAACTGAGCAACGTTAATGCTATATTCCTCATGATGTAAAGACAACTGTGCTCTTGCATTGTGAATCCCTAAACAGGATCTAGAGATGACCTAACATTTATTTTCAGACCTTGGGTTTTTGGTATACAATGGAGGGTATGTGTGCATCTTTTAGAGTAATATGGGATTAAAATGGAAAAATGTGAATCAAGAAATAGGATATGGATATTACATAGTTTGTTTTCAATGCATGAAATTTTAATATAGGTGTAATATAACAGGCTGGTGCAACTTAGCCTTTCTGTGTGCTTAACAACCATACTTAAGGTCCATACCAATTTGGCTGAGGGATCTAAGGGATAACTTTGTTCCTTGCCCTCAGAGGTCAACCAAGTCTTAGGGGATTTTGCATGGAGGCATCTCTTGAAATGTGCTGTAAATGTGGGTCACCAGTCTTCCTGTTCATGGAGGTCTTGTAGAGCCACTAATGGGAATTCAGCTAGTCCAGTCTATATAGAGGAAAGTCTGCTCATGCTTCAGAAAAGGAAGCCTGGTCTAGCAAGGCCTGATTTTGTCCACGAGTGGATGGAACTTTTCATTTCCATGGTAAATAAAAAGCTGAAAGGAGCAAGGCACTCCCACCTTACTTCCCCCATCCTGCCAAAAAAAAAACAAAAAACAAAAAACAAAAAACCAACCAAGATACCCTTGCAGACCATATCCTCAACTGACCTTGAGAAAATAAAAACATTGGTTAATCTGGGATAACTGTGTGCCCTTAAGCATCCAAAAGGAAAGTACAACCAGAAATAAATAATCAGTAAGACCAGAGATACTGTACTGCAGACATAAATGTTGAGATCTTAGTAAAAAAAAAAAAAAAAAAAAAAGTAAAAACGAGAGAGTACTGTTGTTTGGCCTGTCTTCACTTCTTGACAAGTGCATCTACTCTGTGGTTGCCACCGCTTTTGGCCCTCCTCAAAGACATGAGACAAAGCTTTTTACCTTCTAGTATGGACTGTAGACTCATGTCTCTCCAAGAATTCTCCAAACCTTCAATGCCAGATGGGGACTTCTGGGATACCCAGCTTGTGGACTAAACTGCTAAGTGTACTTCAGCCTCGTCAGTATATAGACTGCCATTGTTGGACTACCTGGGCTGTATCATGGAGGCCAGTACAGGGGTATCGAGACAGGACACGTGCTTACTAGACTTCATTTGGGGGATCATGGGAAGGAAAACCCTAGTGTGGAGCAAAAGTGCAGGATTGATGGTTGTTTGTGCTTGCCAAGGAGGAACCTTCAAACATGATATCTTTCAGCCTAATAAAGACAAATATCATAAGCAGAAGATGCTAAAACCTGTGATATATGTGGCATGCATATATGCATATTTTGGAGTGACACAAATTGGAAGGGATAACAGCAGCAGGAACAACAACAAGACTGGGTAAAGAACTGACTGAAATGGTGAAATTCTGCTAGAAACAGTAAACTTCTGCATCGAAAATATTAAAAGAGACTGAGAAAAAGATGAAAAACATGTTTGGCTGAATGCATGAGCTCTGGTGTGGTGGGGGGTAAGGAAGGGTACACATGTCTAGATCTGACTGGAAATTTTGTATGAAATGCACAAAGCTTCAATAAAAATAGGCTTTGAAAAAAAAAGTCAACTCCAAATGGATCAAAGATCTCAATTTGGAATCTAAAACTCTGAAAATGTTAAGAGAAAACATCACTAGTAAACTACAACAGTAGTTTAATTTACTACTTGTAGTTCCTACAAGAGGGGTGTAGGAAAGGATTTCCTTAATTGGACTTCAGTTATACAGGAATTATGATCAATAATCAACAAGTGGGATCTCATTAAACTAAAATGCTTCTGTACAGCAAATGGAAAACCAAGGAAGTGAAGAGAAAAATCAACGACGTGAAAGAATCTTGACCAGTGAAACATCTGACAGAGTTTTAACATCCAGAGTATACAAATTACTCAAAAAAGTGGACCAACACTTAGTTTACAAATTTTGAATTATATTTATTGAAACATGACATACTGTGCTCTTAGTTTATACAATTGCATTTTGTGCTGTTTTCCATCTTCATGCCTTATACATAACTTGTATACATTGTGGATGAGATTCCAAATAAAAACTTTTAATTTCAATGAAAAAAATGGACCAGGAAAATAAGTAACCAAATTAAAACATGGCCTAATGATCTAAATAGAGTGTTCTCAAAAGAAAAATTAAAGATGGCTAAGGAACAGCTTAAAAAGTGTCCATCACCGAGGCTGGAGGGATGGCTCAGTGGTTAAGAGCACTGACTTCTCTTGCAGAGGACCCGTGTTTAATTCCCAGCACCCACGTGGCAACTAAGAACCATCTTTAACTCCAATTCCAGGGGAATATGACACCCTTTTCTGACCTCCCTGGCATTGCACGACACGGGTGCACAAACCTACATGCCGATAGTACATTCATACACATAAAAGGTAAATAAAAATTTAAAAAGTGTCTATCACTGTTAACCAGGGAAATGCAAATTAAAGCCACTTTAAGATTTCATCTTACTCCTGTAAGACTGGCTAAGATCAAGAAAATCAAGAAAATAAATGATATGAAATGCTGGATAGGTTGTGGGGAAAGGGGAATGCTCATTCACTGCTGATGGGATAACCAGGTCATGCATCCCCTAAGGAAAGCAGTGTGGAGAACTCTTAAAAATCTAAAAATGAACCTACCATTTGTCCCAGTCATACCACTCCCTGGAATGTACCCTAAGGATTAACCCTCTTGCAGTGACACTTGCGCATCCATGTTTATTTCTGCTCTTTTCACAAGTGACTATATGGAAGCAACCTAACTCTCCCTTAACTGATGAGTGGATAATGAAAATATGTTACATTTACACAATGGAGTTCTACTCAGCAGTAAAAATAGTTGACAACATGAATATTGCAGCTAAATGGATGGTAAGAAGCTGTTATAAGTAAAGTAACATGGAATTAGAAAAACAAATGACCTATGGTGTCCCTCCTCTGTGGATCCTAGTACCAAATATTTTATGTAACTCTCTATCCTGATGTGCTTCAGAAACCAGGTAAATGAAAAGGAACCAGAAAGGGAAAGGGAAAGAAGGTGCCTGAGACAGAAGACTAGTAGGTGACAGTTTGTGGGGCTGTTAACCCTGTGGTTGGACAGGCTGAAGAAGGCACATGAGTGGGGCTGGTGGCTCTGTGGACAAACATGCAGCTGTAGGACTGGTGTTCCTGAGACCAAACATGTGGTTGAATGCTAGTTCGAATGAATAAATAAGCTCAAGAACCAGCTGTGGCAATGATGGTTCTTCAGTCAAGCTGGTTAAAAAGAGCACGCATGCAGTAACAGCCTGGGGATCACATCAAATGGATCAAATCCATAAAAATCCATCCATTTCCACACAGCAGGTGGCTTAAATAGTTCTGTAATGGGGAGGTACTACATCACATGACATCATCTTCCAGTGGTCAATCTTAGATTTCTAAATCATGACACATCATCCCAAATCATGGGGCATATCCAGAAAAGGTCTGTGCTGATAAGTAAGCAGACTCATGACTTCTGAGTGTCTGCTAGCAGAAAACAGTGCATGCCTTGTATTTTTTTGCTCCACCTAGTATGCTAAGCAAATTGGTAGTTGGCATTGAGTTCAAGATTGCTTTCCCACATCTCCCACTTCTGTTTTTGCCTCTACAAGCTCAGAGAACATGATAATAGTGGTGGTTGTGTTGCCTTTGTCTGGGCCAAATGACTATGACTATTGCAATAAGCAATGTTCATGTGAACCCAATTAGCAAGCATCTGTGTCCAATTCTTGTACAAATCATCAGAGAATAAAACAATCTGGTTGTGTCCCAGGGTCCCCAAATCCAGTTGGAGAGGTTTGCATGCATAAACATACTGATAAAAAAAGAGTTCATTCAGTTTTTGTGGCAGGTAATTTTCTTGCTGGATGGTGTGGTTGCTATTTGCAGGATGTTTGCAATTGATACTCCTGAGGCAACTGCTCCTATAGTCAAGGATGATGGCCTCTGAAACTCTTTTCTTTTAATGATGAAGGGTGAACACATGCTCCAGCCTGATCTGCTCTTCCCAAGGTGTATTAGTCACTTTTCTGTTGCTGTGATAAAACACCATGACCAAAGGAACTTAAAAAGGAAGAGTTTATTTGAGCTTATGATTGACAGTTCGAGGGAATTAGAGTCCACTGTGGCAGGAGGCATGGCGGCTGGAGCTGGAGCAGCAAGCCGAGGGTCACATCTCGCAATGAGCACTGGAAGCAGAGAGAGAGCGACTGGAGACCACAAGCCTTGTTAAACTCACTAAGCCTGCCCCCAGGGACATACTTCCTCTAGTATGGCCACACCTTCTTTTTTTTTTTTTTAAATATATGCTCTGTTTTATTTTAAAATAAATAAATAACAAAAAATTCTCAAAGAATAGATGTTTAAATTTAAAGTCAACATGTAAGAAGGATTAATGATACTAATGAATCTCTCAGTTCTCACCAACGAAGCTCCCTCATGCAACGGAGGGCGAGGAACACAAAAGGCACAAATGGCCGAAGCATGGAGAGTAGGAGTCTGCAGAGTGTGGGTTCTCAGACAGGACTCTTTTTTTCCACTTTTTTATTGCCATTATTAAACTTTTTCCATACGTCACACATCATTTCTTGATCGAATCTAGAGTCGCTTCCCCTTCCATGTCCCCCACCCCACCCAAGTCCCTGCACTCTGCCATACATGTCCTGCATCTCTCTCCGAGTCCCTTCAGAGTTATTTTTCAGTTCTTTTGTTGTTCTCTCCAACTTGTATTGCTACATTATGTATGTATGTATATATATATATATATAGTTACATATATATACATAAATATATACATACATACACATATCACTTGAATTGGAGGATTTTTTTTTCTTTCTTTTTTTATTTTTTCTGTTTTTGGAGACTCATGGGTCAAAACTAAAACACCTTAAAGGGGATATAGATAGAATATATGAAAACTTTTTGTAAAAAACACTTCGCAACCCAAATCTTAAAACTAACTATGGGAAAGGATTTGTATGTTCCAACAGGCCAGAGTATCACCAACTTAATGGCTGAGAAAGAAAATGCAGCTTTTCAGTGAGTAGGATGTACCAGAAAGTGGCCACACCTTCTAAGACCTCCAAGAACAGTGCCACTAACTAGAGACAAATGTCTGAATACTTAAAGCCTATGGGGGACA
Organism: Rhizomys pruinosus; assembly: GCA_009823505.1. Classification (NCBI taxonomy): domain Eukaryota; kingdom Metazoa; phylum Chordata; class Mammalia; order Rodentia; family Spalacidae; genus Rhizomys; species Rhizomys pruinosus. The sequence goes on along the minus strand of VZQC01002246.1, from coordinate 165,333 downwards.
CTCATTCAAACCACCACACAAGGCATAGTCAGATTCATCAGCAACCATAGTAATGCTGGAGTCCTAAGGATATAAAATCAGTAGAATTGTGGGGTTAGAGATATGGCCATGGTAATTTCCTTGTTCCACTGGTTAGAAGGAACACAAATTGAGCCATCAGGCAAGCCTGGTAGGGAGCCATTATTATAACAATTGACTCCTCTCATAGCAAGGAGGAGGTGCAAAAAGTCCCTCATACAATTTCCTCCTAAATATCAAGTAGTAGTTTGATTGGAGTTGAGTAAAACTTGGTAAAAGAAAGGGCTGAATCCCATTAGGACAGATTGATTGTAAGGGGCTGATTCAATTTGTAAGGTAGAGCCTGTGGTTGGATTAAGGGCAGAATTATTGTAAAAAAATCAGAGGCAGGTCACTAGCCAAAAAGAATGCCATCAGAAATGGTGGGTTGGGCACATCTCGTACAGTCCCCAAGGGCCAGTGATTCCCATGCCTCGAGGTCCTTCCATGTCTCTGGTGGAGTGGCATTTTCCTGGGTTTCTTCAGAGCTTCCTGGATGCTCACATGGGCCAGATTTCTGCCAGTGGTTCTTGGTCCATCTCTTGCAGTCCAATGATTAACACTTCTTGCTGGAACCCAAATGGGTGGGGCTCCACCTGTGGGAAGACACAAGCAAACCCTCTCCCATTGTTAGCAAGGGGGCTGGACCCTTCAATTGTCCCGGCATTGGATCTCACCAAAGTACCAATGGTGCCTCATTATGCCCTGTCAGACGGCTCCAGTGCTTGTGGACTGGGGTTATCATGTCTGGTTTCAAAAAGAAAATTTATAGTAAAGAGAATTCTGTACACTGCATCATAGAGGAGGAAGTATAGGCCTCCCCCTTCTGTTTTTATACTCTATGATATGCAGGGTACAGCCATTTCAGGAACCCATGAGAAAGCACATATTGCCCCCACCAAACAATCTCCTGTGAGGGGACCCAACACCGATGGTGACCTACGCTTTGGACCCATGACTTGTGGTGTTGATTGGCACAGAGGCAGCTAGGGCACACCTCCAGGGCATTCAGGGTTTCTGTAAAACTGTTTAATCAAGCATCAGGTAAGTCCTGTGTAAATCTCAAAAGTCTCTTTATTATAGGTCTCTGGCAAGTCTCAGTTTATTGATCTTCGATAAGCTTATATAGGGGGAAATCATGGATCTCAAAAGCATGTAAAAAGGGCCAGATTCTAAGGAATGTGCTTCACACAATGGAGATGAGGGGAGAGAACTACCTATATAAGCCTTAGGTGAATTAACACCTTGGGGGAAGGCAGTTAACCATTAAGAGCATATATAAATCCTGGTAAAAAGCAAGTAAAACAGTTTAGGAATAACATAATGCATTTATGTTGTAATTAAAGTATGCTCTAACTAGAAGGAATCTACTAACTAGCAAGAGGGATAGATATTAAATCAAATGGAGACTATCCCAGGATGCCTTCCCATGGAATAAAGGAAGAATTCAGAGCTTGGCAGCTGCATCCTATCCAGTTTTCCAATGACAGACCTTTTTATTCTTTTCCTTTTTTCTTTACTTTTTTTTTTTTTTTGGTCTTTTTGAGACAGGGTCTCCCTGTAGCCCCAGCTGTCCTGGAACTCACTCTGTAGACCAGGCTGGCCTTGAACTCACAAAGATCCACCTACCTCTGCCTCCCAAATGCTAGGATTAAAGGCATGCACCACCATGCCCAGCCCAATGACAGAGCTTTTAATGAACTCTGTTTTAGTAGCCCATTTCCCTGGGCTACTAATTCAGAAACTCCTGAATTCCATTTTATTATAAACTAACTCATTCTGGGTTACAGCACTCCTGGAGCAAGAATTATTTCCATTAAGGGGAAGGAATACACAAATCTAACCGTGAAGGTGCAGAGCATTGATTTTTTTTTTTTTGAGAATATTAACACGCATCTCTGGTTACACTGTGGACCATGGAAGGCTCTGTAGTGACAATAATACAAGGCATGCATCTCCTCTGAGGTAATATGAAGCCATAGGTTCAGCCAGGTAATAGCCCCCCAAACCTTTGGAGCTGGTTAAGGGAGTTTAATTATTGACATCTGAGGCTGAGTCAGCCTGGTCTCTATAATTGACCCCAGAAACTATAGGGATGAGCAAGTTGAATTTTCTCCTAGGAGACATTTAAATGGGCAGCCTCAAGGTCTGCTAAAGCTTGCCATCCCTTGAGGAGGGAGTCCAGGAGTGTCCTGTCACAGTGAGCTAAGAGAACATCATCCATGTAGTGGATGACATCTAACCCTGGGATTTTAGAAAACCTTTTCAGAACATGACCAACAAAATCCTGAAAGCTTGTGGGGCTATTTTTTATGCCCTGTGCCAGGACTTTCCATTGATATCTCTGCATGGGGGAAGAGTGGTTACTATGGGGGACCATAAATGCAAAACGATGTCTGTCCTCAGGTTGCAGATGAATAGAAAAGAAGCAATTGTTAATATCAAGAATAGCAATGTGTTTGTTCCTAGATATGGCTGAGAGCCAAGGGAGCTCAGGATGCGTTGTTCCCATTTTTTTTCATTGTAGTGTTAATGGTCTTGAGGTCACGAAGCATATGTAACTTCCCCTGCTGTTTATTTTGAATTACAGAGACATGAGTGTTTCAGGTGCTAACTGGTGGTTGAATATGCCCTGCATTTAGTTGCTCAACAACTATGGACTCCAAAGCTGTAAATTTAAATGAGGGAAGCAGCCACTGTTCCACTTAGATGGGCAATGAGGTCACCCATTCTAGCTTAATAGGTGATGGCAGAACAGTGGCCCCTAGAATTGGGGGTACTAGGAGCCTTGGTCTCAGTCTTGAGAGTGTACTGATGAATTATAAGAGACTTTATACCACTTACAGTTAGGATTGCCCCTGAGGCTTCAAGGAAGTCTTGCCTAACAGTTTATGAGGCAGGTCAGGAATGATTAGGGGCTTACTGTCCCCTGTCCTCCATCTAAATCTCTCTGCACCATAGATTGGGTAATTGATTTAGATGCCACATTTCCTCCCTTCAGTTATTTTCCATTCTTTCATAACCCCCTCCTCCCCAGTGATGGTTTGGCCCATCTGGTACCCAATAAGCATTAAAAAGCCTATCCCTACATAAATTTGTATGCTGGGATTATAGGTCTCCTCAAGGAAGACCATCTGAAAAAAAAAATCCTGGTTCTTCTACTCCCATTTTATTTGAGGAGGAAAGATAAGACTGACAGGGTTCTGGCTTCCTTTCTTGCCAGGCTGCAAACTGCTTTGGGAAGGGTTTAAAATTTCATTAATAAGGGTGCCATCCTTTGTATATTTAGAGCAGCTATTCCAGGCCCATTGGAATCCCCTCTGGCACTTTGGACAAGGCTTGGAGGTCCACTTGGTACTCCTGGGTGGGGCTGAAGCTGGAGCTGCAAAAGGTCAGGCCACTCACAGGCAACCTATTTGGCCACATCCCCAACATTTGGAATGATCTCCCTGGGAGTCCAGAGCAGAATTGAAGGCTTGTGCCAGAGCTGCCATATCAGAAGCTTTTGTGCCAAAACTTTGAATAGCTATTATCTAGTCCTTAAGTGGTTTAGAGAAAACTGGCAATATGATTGTTTTATAATCAGCATTAGTGCCCTCATATGCCAGTTCCTTAATTAAGGTCTCACGGGCTTCCCCATGGGAGATATTCCCTTCTACTGCCTCAGTAACCCAGGTGAGGTATTGAATAAAGTCCTCTTTTGGCTGTTGCTGCAATTGTGAAAAGGAGGCAGACCCCCATTGGAGGGGGGGTCCAAACTGTGCATGAGCGCACCTGGTCTAATGTCTTGGGTAGGCAGAGGGCATGAATTTGGTCCACTGGTTCACTCCAAAACCAGCCTTCCCCCTGGATTTCATGATTAGAAATTTGTACTAAAGTAGAGCAATTACACTTTGCCTGCTGTTCACACTGATCTTAAAATGAAAGCCTTCCATTTTAAAGAAATCACTGGGCAATTAGACACCCCAGGCTATGGGTTTCTAATCATGATAGGTGTTGAGACCCAAGAAAAAGGTATCTAACAGGCTCTACATATAGATAGAATGGACCATCTCTAGAAATGACATTGCAGAGGTCCTTGATAGCATTAGAGATGTGAGAATACCAAAAGAGTGGGTGTTGCAGTGTGGAGAGAGGGCGTTGGCCAAAATGGCGCTTTGGACCCTGGCCAGGTCTTATGACTATCGCCTGATTGTTGCCTGACTGCCCAGCTCATTCCCCAGCCAATAAGAGAACGCCAAACCTGAGCCCTCATTAGCATGTCCACTGACTTCCGTATATTGTGCATACCGCTTACAGACCAATGAGAGACTGTGCCCTAGCAGGAGGCAGGGTTGAGAGAAGGGTATATTAGTAGGGGACACTGGAAGGGGGAAGAGAGTTGGTGTATGAGTTGCCTTAATAAACTGCGTCTGGAAGAACAAGAGTGTGTCCTCTCCTTTTTCCTGCCGGCTGAGATCAGAGAGCGACAAGGAGAGCAACAAGTGGTGGCCCGGACGGGGAACCTCCGTCGGTGTGAGCACGGTTCAGAACCAGATGCAGGCAGGTGGGCTAGTCGGTAAGTTCCCAGGTAAGGTGGGACTATAAGGTTCTCGGGAGTAGAGACCATGGGGAATTCAAATTCAATGCGGCCATTGCGCGATGCCTTAAATGAACTGCTGAAAGTGAAAGGAATTGGCATAAAGACCCAAACTTTAGATGAGTTCTTAGGAGCAGTAGATGAGATCGCGCCCTGGTTTCTTGTGACCGGAAACCTCATGCCACATTGCTGGGGAAAGTTGGGAGGGGACCTAATGTTTGCTGAGGAACAAGGAATTCTGCAGAGAGGTGTAGTTCTGATTTGGAAATTAATAGGAAATTGCTTGGGCGATGAAGGGAGCTGCGCAGCAGAAATAAAAAAAGGGGAAGAACTTCTACAGCAGCTAAAAGAGGAACAGGCGCCACCCAAGGGGGTTGAGGACGAAGAGCAGGATATGTCGGCTGATGAGTTGGAGAGTTTGGTAGAAAGCATGGAGCAAGTGAAGGTTAGCATACAGCCGGCAGCCCCGGGACCTCCGCTACTGCCGACGGCCCCGGGACCCCCTCCGCCTTTTGCGGTACCTGGCACTTCGTTTCATCCGGAGTGCTGGAGGGAGGTAGCCGCTCAAAATCCAGCCCTATGTTTTCCAGTCTTCCAAAACCAACAGGACAATAACCGTTATCATGAGCCACTCGATTTTAAAATCATAAAAAATATAGCGGAAAGTGTGCGCTCATATGGAGTGACTGCCGCTTACGTGATTTCACAGGTAGAGAATCTCCACAGGTATTGCATGACCCCTGGCGATTGGCAAAATTTAGCCCGAGCCTGTTTGTCGCCGGGGCAATACCTAGATTGGAAAGCTATATATCTAGAGTTGGCCTATGATCAGGCCGCGCAAAACCGGGCCAACAACCAGCCCGCCTGGGATGTGGATATGTTAATGGGGCAAGGACGCTTCGCTAATCAACAAATTAATTATCCTGTCCAAGTATACAATCAGATTAATGATATGGGAACCAGGGCATGGAAAAAATTGCCCAACCGAGGGGAAGTCACCGGAAATTTGACCAAAATAATACAAGGACCAACGGAGCCATTTTCTGATTTTGTGGCAAGAATGGTGGAGGCAGCAGGAAAGGTATTTGGTGACCCTGACACTGCCATGCCGCTTATTAAACAATTGGTATTTGAACAATGTACAAAGGAATGTAGGCAGGCAATAAACCCTTACAAAAATAAAGGCTTTGAAGTGTGGATGAAGGTCTGTCGGGAATTAGGCGGCCCTCTTACCAATTCTGGCCTAGCAGCTGCAGTCATGCAAATGGCAAAAGGGCAGATGGGAACGGGGCGGCGAGGGTGCTTCCAATGTGGGGACCCCGGTCATATGAAAAGAGATTGTCCCCAAAGGAGAGAGGTGGGTGGTGCTCGGCAGAAGGCACCCCCCATGCCAAAATTGTGCCCAAGATGCAAAAAGGGGAATCATTGGGCAAATGAATGCAGATCAGTCAAAGATATCAATGGCAGGCCACTCCCACCTTCTAATGGTCGCTCTTCTGAGTCGAATGCCCCACAGGCTTTGCAAAAAAACTGGAGGAGGGCCCGGCAGCCTCAGGGCCCTCAAATATATGGGGCTATGGAGGAGGGATTGTGGCCCAGCCTCAGACCACCCATGCACTGGGCATGGCCAAGAGAGCTACCAAAGGGAGCGCAGGACTTGACCTCAGTTCCACCACCAGACTCGTATTAACCCCAAGACAAGGAGTACAAGTGGTGGAAACAGATTTCCATGGCCCCTTACCTAAAGAGACTGTGGGCATCATATTAGGTCGCGGTACTGCAGCCTTAAAAGGCCTGATTGTTCATCCTGGAGTTGTCGATTCTGACTACACAGGGGTAGTTAAGATCATGGTGTCCTCACCAACAGGAATTACGGCCATCTCTCCAGGAGATAAGATTGCACAATTGCTTTTGTTGCCCAGCCTGCACTCTCAATTCCCGTGTAAAAACAAAGACAGGGAGAATAAGGCGTTCGGTTCCTCTGGAGACCCAGGCATATATCTTGCCTTAAATTTGGATCAGAGGCCAGTCGTCTCATTGACTGTGGAAGGAAAGGTTATAATAGGTCTCTTGGACACTGGTGCAGATAGATCCATAATAAGTTCAAGGGACTGGCCTAGAGGCTGGCCGTTACAACAGTCCGCTCAAACATTACAAGGTCTGGGATATGCCAAAGCACCACAACTCAGTGCCAGAGAGTTATCTTGGAGGAACCATGAAGGACAGTCAGGATTGTTTCAACCATATGTTTTGGAGGTTCCGATTTCTCTGTGGGGTCGTGATCTTCTTGAACAGATGGGGTTTCAGCTTACCAATGAAGTTCAGTATAGCCCTCAATTATACAACATTATGCAAAGGATGGGACATGTGCCAGGTAAGGGTTTGGGAAAACAGCTGCAGGGCCGAGTGTCTCCAGTTATTGCCTCAAAACGCAGCGGAAGGCAAGGTTTGGGTTTTCCCTAGGGGCCACTGAGGATATGGTGCCCATTACATGGAAAACCGAGGAACCTGTATGGGTTTCTCAGTGGCCGCTACCCTCGGAAAAGATCAAAGCAGCGCGAGAACTGGTCGAGGAGCAGCTTGCGCTAGGGCACATTCGCTCCTCCACCTCTCCGTGGAACACCCCTATATTTGTAATTAAAAAGAAAACAGGCAAGTGGAGATTACTACATGATTTAAGGGAAATCAATAAACAAATGGTAATTATGGGGCCCGTGCAGCGGGGGCTTCCTCTGCCCTCAGCAATTCCAAGACACTGGCCCATTATAATTATAGACATAAAAGATTGCTTCTTTTCCATTCCCCTTCACTCTCAAGACACGGTAAGATTTGCTTTCACTGTCCCCTCTCAAAATCATGCTGAGCCCGATCAGCATTATGAATGGACTGTCTTGCCGCAGGGGATGGCTAACAGCCCCACTATGTGCCAGCTCTTTGTTGCTAAAGCTCTGAAACCAGTCAGAAAAAAATTTCCAATACTGAAGCTCTGCCATTATATGGATGATATCTTGTTGGCTGCCCCAGAGGAAGCGATGCTAGATGAGGCATATCTCGACTTAGTTACTTCTTTGAGCCGAAAAAATTTACATATAGCCCCAGAAAAGGTACAAAAGGAAAACATGGTCCATTATTTGGGCACAATGATCTCCCCAGAAGCAGTTCGGCCACAAAAGTTGTGTATACGTACTGACCATTTGACGACTTTAAATGATTTTCAAAAGTTATTAGGAGACATTCAATGGGTCCGACCCTACCTACATATCCCAAATTGTCAATTGCAACCTTTGTATGATATCCTGCCCGGTGAGACAGACCTTCACTCCCCTAGGCGCCTTACTGCAGAAGCTAAACAGGCTTTGCAACTAGTTGAGAGGGAGATTCAGACCGCTGCAGTTAGGCGCCGTGATCCATCTCAGCCTATCACACTCTGCATATTACAGTCTCCCTGTCAACCCACTGGGGTGATATGGCAGGGCGGCCCGCTTCTCTGGGTTCATCCAAAAATCTCTCCAGCAAAAACACTTGAACATTACCCGACCGCTGTGGCCACTCTGGCCCTGCTGGGCGTCCAGCAGTGCATTCAGCACTTTGGAGTCTCTCCGCAGGTGATCATTGTTCCTTACACCAAACAACAAATTGAGATCCTATCTGCATCATTAGATGATTGGGCCATCCTGCGTTGTTCCTTCCCGGGCACACTTGACAATCACTATCCTAGGGACCCTTTGTTGCATCTCGCTTCTGCTCATCCTGTAATTTTCCCCCGCATCACTGCATCTGCCCCGCTAAACAGTGCCCTTCTCATATTCACAGATGGATCTAAGACAGGCCAAGGAGCTTATATGGTGGCAGGAGCACCTCCAGTCACGGTACCATTCTCTCCTGCCTCCCCTCAAGTTATTGAGCTCAAGATAGTCATAACAGTGTTTCAGACCTTTAATGCTCCTTTCAACCTGATTTCTGACAGTCAATATGTTGTTAATATCCTAAAAAGGCTCGAGGTAGTAGGAAAGATCAATCTCAGGTCAGCCGTCGGGTCTCTTCTGCGTACTTTACACATGCTCATTCTCCAGAGAGACCACCCATTCTTTGTTCAGCATATTCGGGCTCACACCAGACTGCCCGGCCCGCTAGCTGAAGGTAATGATTCAGTTGATAAGGCGTCCAGAGCTCTGATGTGTTTTCTCTCCTCCCCTCAGGAACTTGCACGCACCTTTCACTCCCGCTTTCATGTTAATTCTAAAATGCTTGCCTCCCGATTTCACATCTCTCGAGCCGATGCTCGCGATATTGTAAAAAATTGTCATCAATGTGCCCCACTTCTGCCGCAACAGTCCCTTGGGATTAATCCCAGGGGTCTCCTCCCGTTACATGTATGGCAGATGGATGTCACTCACATCCCTGAATTTGGCACATTAAAATATGTGCATGTCTCTGTTGATACCGCCTCAGGAATTATTTTTGCCTCCCTACACTCTGGAGAAAAGGCCCGTCATGTCCGCGAACATTGTTTCCAGGCGTGGGCAGCCTGGGGACAGCCTAAAGAGTTAAAGACTGACAATGGCCCGGCTTACACTTCAGGCTCCTTTACCTCCTTCTGTTTGATGATGGGCATTCGCCTCACTCACGGTTTGCCGTACAATCCACAAGGACAAGGCATTATTGAGCGTGCTCATCGTACACTAAAGGAGTGCCTTCAAAAACAAAAGGGGGGAATAGCCTCTGGCTCTCCTCCAAAGGAAAGACTTGCGATTGCTCTTTTTACTATTAATTTTTTAAATTTAGATAAGCACGGGCGGTCAGCTGCGGACAGGCACACACAAACAGACAACACTTCAAAAGGGCTTGTAATGTGGAAAGACATACTTACAGGAAAATGGTATGGCCCGGACCCGGTCCTAACATGGGCGAGAGGAGCTGTCTGTGTTTTTCCTCAGGATCATCAACAACCTCTTTGGATCCCGGAAAGGCTCACCCGAGTGGTTCAAGATGTGGAAGTGTGGGATACTCGTGATGATGGTGCCATGGCCCATGGCGATGACGGAAGAGCTTCGTTGGGGGCTGATGACAGTGTTCCCTAAACCTATCCCAGTCACCCATTCAGCGCAAGTATTCCCCCGCCTTTTTGCAACCAATGATAACATGGAGGTCCCTTTTTTACCATTAGATGACACATTAGCAGCAGTACAAGAGACCATACACCTGCCCCTAAACGGATTACTGTGCTTCCAACTGATTACTAACATATCCCAGGACAGTGATTGTGTACGTATGCATAACCAGACAGGAGGCTGGTTTGATGCACCCCCTCCGGGGACCAGCCGGTCCAATGCCACATGGCTCAGGGGAGCTTGGCACTTTCAAACCCGTGCCTGTATGCGTATGGCCCCCCTTTGTGTTCCTTGTATATAATGGAAGCTATGAAAGAAATAATGTCACCTGTGGTAACAGGACTTGTTTCTATGCTTTATGCTGGAATGCTACCACCTTTCCTCTAGCGGTGGTATTTCGTGGCAATCGCAGCATCAGCTGCCACGGCTACAGCTGCGGCAGTTTTTCCTGACGTCAACTGTTCAGACAGCGGCTGCACTTAACAATTTGTCGGCTGGTGTTGCTGAGGCTATGACCAATCAACAAAATATTAATAATCATTTCAAAACAGGCATTATGCCACTCAATTAAAGGGTTGATTTGGTGCAGGATCAGCTCGACGTGCTTATACAGATAGCACAATTAGGATGTGAATTTAAACATTCAGGCCTCTGCGTAACTAGTATTCAGTATAATAACTTTTCCCATGCAGCAAATCTATCTAAATAACTTTCTAGCTATCTTCTAGGAAACTGGTCTAAGCAGTTTGAATGATTGGTGACCCAACTAAGAGTGGAAATAGTGACAGTGAATTCAACACGAGTGGACCTGGACCTTGCCATCAGACTGTCATCCTGGATCTCAACAGCCATGAATCATCTCAAGGAATGGGCGGGGTTGGGATCCTTGGCATGCGTAATGTTGTTCGTATCTTTCCTCTTCCTGTGGTGTCTTTGTAAAATGAGAGTATCTTGACAGCGGAACATGGCTTTACTAGCACAGGCTTTTGCTGCCATTGAAGATGGACATTCCCCACAAGCTTGGCTCTCAATTATGCAAAAATCTTAAAGGTCGTGTCGCCCCTGAATGTCTTCACGATCCTACTCAGAGACGGGCAACTTTCCTTCTACCTAAGGCATGGAACCCTCAGGGCGATGGGGTATCCTATGACGGGTTTAATGAAGGAATGATCCTAAGACAGGGGGGATTGTTGAATTCAGCCATCTGCGGCCTCGAGACCATGCTCTATTAAAACAAAAAGGGGGAACTGTTGGGAGCTGCGGAGTGCCGCGCCTCAAAGATGGCGCCGGTTTCCGCCTCCCACCCCCACGGGGGTGAGCGCTCCATGCAGCAAACATGTCCTTATTTGGTTTGGCTTTGCTGAAGCCCTCTGTTCCGCATAGAGATATCCTATCCTTGAGACCCACGTGGTGGAAGTCGATTGGTTGTGACATGCCTTATAGGTGGTGAACCAGGAAGGGACAGAGAGAGAGCAGATGTAAGGTTACCCGAATAAACTGCTTGAGGAAGATCGCTCTCGTGTCGTGTCTTCTTTCGCTGGACGAACGGGGACGCGACAAGTGGTGGCCCAGTACGGGGATCCTCGCTTCTGATCAGAACCTCAAGCAGTCGGGGCGGCGCCGGAAAGTCCCCAGGTAAGGAGGGACGATAAAGGTCGCGGTGAGCGACAAGTCAAAGACCGCGGTAAAGCGGCAAGGATAAATTCGCTGTTTGGCGAATTAAAAGTGAAAGCTCGTGGATTTGCGAGCCAAGATCAGTAGATGGAAGTATATCTACTTCTTGCTGGGAGTCTGGTTGTTAGTTTTCTTTTCGGGGTGATTGTTTTCTTAGTATTCTGCAGGGCGTGTCCAAAAGGAGTTAACATGGGGAACTCACCGACCCACCCAATTTTTTATGCCCTCAAAGACTTGCTTAAGGCAAAGGGGCTAAAACTTAAAAAGGAAACATTGATTAATTTTTTGACAGAATGTGATCTTATTGCCCCCTGGTTCTTAGTGTCAGGGAGTTTGACAGTAACAAGCTGGGATAAATTGGGGAGAGATCTTGATTTTGCGTGGGAGCAAGGCACGCTTAAAGCTGGTATCCGCCCGATATGGAGGCTGGTGCGTGCCTGTTTGGGGGATCAAAAGTGCTGTCCAGCATTGGAAAGAGGGCAGGCAGCCTTGGAGCAGTTACAGGAAGAAAGATCAAAAGGAGATAGTCAAATGGTAGAGAAGGAAGTGACCCATCTTGAAAGTTCAGATTCAGATCAGAGTGAACTTGAGGACGAAGAGCAGGATATGTCGGCTGATGAGGTAGAGAGTTTGGTAGAAAGCATGGAGCAAGTGAAGGTTAGTATACAGCCAGCAGGCCCGGGACCTCCGCTACTGCCGATGGCCCCGGGACCCCCTCCGCCTTTTGCGGTACCTGGCACTTCGTTTCATCCGGAGTGCTGGAGGGAGGTAGCCACTCAAAATCCAGCTCTATGTTTTCCATTTTCTGATTTTGTGGCAAGAATGGTGGAAGCAGCAGGAAAAGTATTTGGTGACCCTGACACTGCCATGCCGCTTGTTAAACAATTGGTATTTGAACAATGTACAAAGGAGTGTAGGCAGGCAATAAACCCTTACAAAAATAAAGGCTTTGAAGTGTGGATGAAGGTCTGTTGGGAATTAGGCGGCCCTCTTACCAATTCTGGCCTAGCGGCTGCAGTCATACAAATGACAAAAGGGCAGATGGGAATGGGGCGGCGAGGGTGCTTAAACAAATGGTAATTATGGGGCCCGTGCAGCGGGGGCTTCCTCTGCCCTCAGCAATTCCAAGACACTGGCCCATTATAATTATAGATAAAAGATTGCTTCTTTTCCATTCCCCTTCACTCTCAAGACACGGTAAGATTTGCTGTCACTGTCCCCTCTATAGTCATAACAGTGTTTCAGACCTTTAATGCTCCTTTCACCCGAGTGGTTCAAGATGTGGAAGTGTGGGATACTCGTGATGATGGTGCCATGGCCCATGGCGATGACGGAAGAGCTTCGTTGGGGGCTGATGACAGTGTTCGCTAAACCTATCCCGGTCACCCAATCAGCGCAAGTATTCCCCCGCCTTTTTGTCACTCAATTAAAGGGTTGATTTTGTGCAGGATCAGCTCGACGTGCTTATACAGATAGCACAGTTGGGGAGTGAATGGAGACATTCTGGGCTCTACATTACCTCTGTACCTTTTCAGAATCTGAGCCATGCAGCTAATCTATCACGCAGTCTCTCATATCATTTAACAAGAAACTGGTCCGGTGAACTCGACTCTCTATTGGAAGAACTCCGCTCATCCATCGTGCACATCGATTCTACACGAGTAGACTTGTTCATGTCGGAGGGTTTTATCTCTTGGATGTCGAAGGCGGTGTCTCACCTACAGCAGTGGGCTGGAATAGCGGGTTTGGGTTGCAGTATAATCCTGCGCGGGTCATTGTGTCTGTGGTGTCTGATGCGAATGCGGAACAATCAGCGCAGAGAAAGAGCGTTCTTCGTGCAGGCTCTTGCCGCTATTGAACTGGGCAGTTCACCTCAAGTTTGGCTTGGCATGCTAGAGAAGTAGTCAAAGACAGGTAAGACCCGCTGCATGTATTACCAACCTAAGACAGGGAACAAACCTATGCTGTTTGTTTAACCCCATGACGGGTAAGGAATACCTCTGCAGGGGCAACCTAAGACAGGCATTCTCTCTGCCATATTATAAAAGAAAGGGGGAGATGTGGAGAGTGGGTGTTGGCCAAAATGGCGCTTTGGACCCTGGCCAGGTCTTATGACTATTGCCTGATTGTTGCCTGACTGCTCAGCTCATTCCCCAGCCAATAAGAGAACGCCAAACCTGAGCCCTCATTAGCATGTCTGCTGACTTCCATATATTGTGCATACCGCTTACAGACCAATGAGAGACTGTGCCCTAGCAGGAGGCGGGGTTGAGAGAAGGGTATGTTAGTAGGGGACACTGGAAGGGGGAAGAGAGTTGGTGTATGAGTTGCCTGAATAAACTGCGTCTGGAAGAACAAGAGTGTGTCCTCTCCTTTTTCCTGCCGGCTGGGAACAGAGAGTGACAAGGAGAGTGACATTGCAGGGTAGGCACAATGTTAACAGGAAAGCTGTTGCGGGGGAGGCTGAGGGGAGCACCTCCATGCATGATCCAGCTGAGCACAGATTTGTGAAAGGCGGAGGAGCCAGCAGATGTCTCAGGTTTGAGGAAGCCAAAATGACAGCCATGGGTTCAGTAGAGGCATAGCCAGATGAGGGAGGATGTTTTGGGGAAGGAGCAGGGTCTTGACAGTCCTCAAGATCTATCAGGTGGACAGATTCTGCCTCTAGGACCTCATGGGCATCACTCATGGGGCAACACCAGTGTCGGCACAGGAAAGGGTAATTTCACTTTCATTTATTATTTGAGCTTGCAATATTTCAGAGATATTCATCTTTTTCTGGCCCAAACATTGGAGAGGAATAGTCACAATGGAGAATAAAAGACTTGCAGCAGAGAGACAGGGGGCACACTGGAGAACAAAGTCCCAATGCTGCTCAGCCAGGGGAGAAGCTCCCTAGAAGGTAGATTCCCCATTTTTGCATGGGTTCCAATGCCTGAGACTCACCAGATTGCTTCAGGTCCCTGTTTGAAGGTGACAGTTATGGGACTGCTGACCCCATGGTTGAGAAACCTGAAGAGGGCATGTGCAAAGGTCTGGTGACCTTGCAGCCAAACACACAGATGTGGTGGGACTGATGGTCCCACAGCCAAACATGCAGCTGTGGGACTGATGGCCCTGAGACCAAACATGCAGTTGCAGAGCTGCTGACTCTTACAACCAAAGAAACTGAAGAGCCAGCTGAAGGGTTGATGGCCCTGCAATCAAGCTGGGTAAAAAGATCAGATGTGTACTAACAGCCCAGGGAAGTCCATAAAAATCTGTCCATTTCCACACAGCTGGTAGCTTAAATAGGGGCAGGGAGCCTCTATATCATATGGCATCACCTCCCAGTGGCCAATTCAAGACCTGCAAACCATTACACATCATCACAACTCGTGGAGCATATTCAGAAAAGGGATGTGCTGCCAAGCAAGCCTACTCATGATGTCTGAGTGCTTGCTAGCAGAAAACAGGGTGAGCCCTGTATTTTTTGCTCCACCTAGTGTGCTAAGCAGATTGGTAGCTGGCATACACTTAGGATATGTCTGAGTTTAGAGATGCTGTCCCACAATAGTTGTTATGAAGGGAGAATTGAAAAAAATCAGGGTATCTAAATGTGAGGAGGGTTTTATAAAAGAAAATGTGGTGATAAAGGGAAAGGAGCCCAAGAGAAGTGGGACCACAGGAGACTGGCATTATCAAGGGAAAAATGCGGATATTTTAAATGGAGGAGTCATGGAGGAAGGGCAAGGTCTAGAGGAGGAGAAAGGAGAGATAAATAATGCCTAGCTAGTGTAAAAAATAAAAAAAAACAAACCCTGAGGGAATCATATTAGTATAACAATCTATTGGAAAATTGAACACACAATATCTCTACATGAGTCCATGTGCAAAGCTGAAGTCTACATAATAAGAAACAGTACCAGCTGGAGAAACCTTCCGTTCAGTGGTTGGCCAGGGTAATCCAAGAGACTGGCAAAATTACACAGGCTATTGCCAGAGCCCTTGATTTCCTCTCAGAATCCAAAGGTAGGTCATTATTTCTGAAAACAGGATATACCAGAATTGAAGAAATGAACCTGGAAATGACCAGGAAGCCACTTGATTTGAAGGCTAGCTCTCACAGCTTTGGAGAGCACTATGCAAGCTACTATGGGAAAGCAGCAATCAGTGGTTCAATAACAGCTTTAAGACAAAATATACACATCAATATCCAGCACAGAATATGGCATCTGTGCACAAGTGGCACTTTTATCTTGGGGACAATTGATGGCTAACTAATTGGATTTAAAGCCCAATAATTGGAGGAAACCCATTTGTGATACTGTAGATATACCCAGAAGCCCACAGCTAGAGACAGGATAGATCTTAGAGAAATTCCCACAGTTGTCACATCCCTAGGCTAAATTAACATCTTACTAACTGCAAAATAGGTATCCTTACATTTACAGACAAATATCCCAGACACCAATCAATAAAGAAGCTTCTTTTGCACCAGATGTAGTACAGAGTACCAAAAATGGACAGAGATATTGTCTGTGAATGGCTCATGCCTAAGCAACATGTCTACAATGCAACCTTTATACCCAAGGTTCATGCAGCATAGTACAAGGGGCCAAGAGGACATTTATTAACCACTTAACTCTCATTAAGGAATCTTCCCCATGCAACAGGAGACCAGGAACTCAAAAAGTTATTAATGGCCAAACCACGGAGACTAAGAGTCTACAGAGTGTGGGCCAATGGAAAGGTCGCTTATATTCAGCTTCACTCACCCAGGACTCAAGGAACATTGAAGAAGGGGCAAAAGGTTTTAAGAGCCAAGGAAATGGTACAAGACCATATGAAAATGAATACTACAAACTCCTGGGACCCTATTCATATGGATCTAAAGCATTGGTATCAGCATGCACAGGACCCATGAAGCCTCAACCAGACAAAAACCCAGCATAGAACTGAAGAAATGAGTAGCAGAACCCAATATTAGCTACGGATTATTGGCAGCTGCTTACAATTGGCAATCTATAAGAGATGGATACCAGATAGGCTTACTGGAGCTCAGAGAATGAACTGGCACTGAAGAAGGACTGGGGAGATTATTTTACCACAATAGACCCTAACGCAATGACAGAATTATGAACTCTGCGGGGGGGCACAAGGGGCTATGGGATGATGCCAATGGAGAAGATGAATTAAGGCAATTAAGACTGATTGAGAAGTTATGCATGAAAATAAAAAAAATTAAAAATATATATTAAATAGTTAATGGTCTGCAGGACCAAGAGCAGGGAAGAAGGGAGAGGGATGGGTAATATAGAGAATAATGGAGCATGTGACAGGAAAATGGAAGTATAGACTAACTCATGGGAGGAAAAGTTTGAGCAAGAAAGAAAGTCACTGCAGAGACAGCTCAGAGGTTAGGAGAACTGGCTACTTTATAGGAGGACCTGGGTTCAGTTCCCAGCACCCACATCATGGCTCACAACCATCTATAATGCAAATTCTAGGGGATCTGACTACCTCTTCCACCCTCTTCAAGTGTTGCACAAATTGTGGCCAACTTACGTATAGGCAAAACATTCAAACACATAAATTAAAAATAAATTTAAGGGGCTGGAGAGATGGCCTAGAGGATAAGAGCTCTGACTGTTCTTGCAGAGGACCTGGGTTCGATCCCCAGCACCCACATGGCAGCTGAGAACTGTCTGTAACTCCAGTTCCAGGGGTATCTGACATCCTCTTCTGACCTCCATGGCATTGCATGACACGGGTGCACAATCTTGCATGCAGACAGTACATTCATACACATACAAAAATAAATAAATAAAAATTTAAAAAAAACATGCTTTTCCTACCAACAAAGGGAGGGAACCTTTCAACACAACAAAACAATAAATAAAAATTAAAAAGCATAAATTTAAAAATATTTTCAAAAGAGAAGGGAGTGGGTATGGGATGAATAAGAACAAAGTATAAAGATATACGAAAATGTCACCTCAGGAGATGAAGTTTAACTCAGTGATTGTGGGCTTGCCTGCTTCAGTAAGTTAGAAACAAAATCCAAAGTCCAATGACTCCATCAGTCTCTCTCTCTCTCTCTCTCTCTCTCTCTCTCTCTCTCTCACACACACACACACAAAATATGAAGACTAAGTGAAAGTAATTCAGGAGGGCAGAATTTATTTTTGCAAAAACAGTGCATTTCATAGTCAGCCAAACCCAAGAAGCACAGAGGACCTAGAAGCTGGGGGAGTGGGCTTTTATCCCTAGTAACAAGGGGATTTTTCCCCATTGGCTGGGATCTAACCTCACAGCTTTCCCCAGTTGTCTAATTTGAAAGAAGTGGTGGGGGAATGGAGCAGAGATCCACTGCCTCAGGCCATCAATTTCAGGAATGCATGGCGTGGTTCCTTAAAATTCATACAGGATGTGGTGGGATTAGCAGATGAGAATTTCTTCATAAACCAAGTTCTAAGTTTTACAGGATTCGAAAGAAAAGACTAATAGTTAATGTTTCTTCAGGGCTTCATCCCAAGAAAAGGAAGAAGGAAGGAAGAGAGGGAGGGGGAAAAAGAGAGAGGAAGGGAGAGAGAGAAGGAAGAATAGAGGATTTACACACTCATAGAGAAACTCATTACTTTGTATGCTAAGCTTTTAAATTCAATTAAAAATTAATAGTCTTGGAGGCTGGGCATACTGGAACATTCCTTTAATTCCAGCACTTGGGAGGGAGAGGCAGCTGTATCTCTGTAAGGTTGAGGTCAGCTGCATCTACATAGCAAGTTTCAGGCCAGCCTGTGTTATGCAGTGAGACTCTAACTCAAAGAAACAAACAAAAAATGAACAGTCTGATTAATGGTCTGGGATCTGTGAGATGGATCATTGGGAAAAAGCACTTTCCACCAAGCTTGGTGGAGTGAATTTTATCCCTGGGAATGACTTGGTAAAAGATATGTGTGGAGTGAAGCCTGTTGGCCCCCTGGACATAAGCAAGCAAACAAACAAACAAACATAATAAAATTTCTTTTTACTTCTTTAAAAACTAATTCTATGTATGGTTTTTACTCATTCTTTTTTTTTAATAGTGGGCATCCTTATATTATTCCTAGCTTTAGTAAGGGTGCCCCTTGTTCTTCCTTCCTAGTAAATAAGATGTTAGCTTTAGATAAGCTTTAGGACTGAAGCTTTTTTTTTTTTTTTTTTTTTTTTGAGACACAGTCTCCCTATAGCCCTAGCTGGCCTGGAACTCACTCTGTAGACAGGGCTGGCCTTGAACTCACAGAGATCCACCTGCCTCTGCTTCCCCAGTGCTAGAAATAAAGACGTATGCCACCACAACCTGTTCTTAGCCACCATGTTGCTGCTGGGAATTGAACCCGGGTCCTCTGAAAGAGTGGTCAGTGCTCTTACCCACCACTGAGCCATCTCTCCAGCCCCTACTCATTCTTTGAGCAATGTTGATGTATATTTCTTTTTTTTTCTTTCAAAGTATTTTTATTTCTAGGAGAAGAATGAAAAGATAAGTCTAGAAACCAATATTAATACAGAACATGAGAAAATTTGTTTCACTTTTGAAAAAGCAAAGAAAATTCACCTTGAACAACATAAAGAAATGGAAAAAGAGATTGAACAAGCATTATACAGTTTAGTACTGGAAAGAGCCTTAAACATCCCAAATCATTTAAGTGCTAATGAAAAGACAAAGATATGGAAAATAGCAAGACCTATATTATCACTTTTTATGAATCATTTTCCCATATTTATTTTTTGTGGTTCTGGAGGTAGCATACTACTTTAAAAAGTGCTGGAGGGAGGCAGAGGGTATGTATTCCAGCATTCAGGAGGCAAAGGCAAGCAAATCTCTGTGAGTTCAAAGTCAGCCTAGTGTACACAGCGCATTCCAGGCCAGTCAGGGCTACAAAGTCAGACCCTGTCAAAAACAAACAAACAAAGCACTGGAGGGCTAGGGGTGTAGGCCACTGGTTGAGTACCTGATTAGTATGCACAAAAAGTAATTTATTGACTGCTGTAATATAAACAGAGCTAAGAACCACTTTCACTCTTCATAACTCCTTGCTCTGTCCTTGGCGTTGACTCTAGATTCAGCCTGCAGATATATGCTGGAGGCCTACAGCAAAGCTCCCTTGTCCCCCCAAACTTCATGGGAAGAGAAAGTCAGTGTGTCCCTGGGAGCCTCAAACCCGTCACATTGGGTGCACTGACTCTTCCCACATCATATGCTCACTCTTGAAGGACTGTAAAGAGTTGGATGATGTAGATGTAGAATCCTGTGGTCAAACCTGCCTAAGTCACACAGACTAGAGAAGAGGAAAGCCAGGACCAGAAGTTTAGATCAACACAGATCCACCTCTGAGTGGCTGTTCTCAGAAATAAAGTCACAGTAGGCGCCTGGGAAGAACTTCAACAATGCTACAGGACACCCACAGAAACTTCCTGGAAAAAAACATCAAACAGTGCCTAACTGAGCAAGCCCCAGAACCTTCCCCAGAGACGTGGGCTCTCTCTCACTGAATCTGAATTACCTGGCTTCAAAATGAGTCAAAACACCAGAGGGAAGATCTTGGCCCCAGATGAAGAACCATATTGTTTTAGGCCAGTGTGTGGAAACTGGACACTGAGTCATCAGTGAATTAGGAATAGCAGCCTCAGTGGGAAATTCACATGATCATCTACCCTGTCCTCTCAGCAAACAACAGACAAAATGTAAAGTAATCCCAAAGCTGAATACTCTTCAAGAGATACATCTCCACCAGGGAAAGATGTATCCAGAAACTCAGGAGCAGAGCCTAAGGGCTCCCTAGTTCTAGAACTGAGAATAGAAACTTGCAGTTCTCTTCACAAGCACTTGCTCAGGCTGCAGAGAGTGTGCAAAAGGATTGCAATTTTTATCTTTAGTACTGGAGAAACAGTCCAAGGGATGTGAATAGAACTGGTGAACATAATAGTGGTCAATTTAACCATTTAGAAGGTTTCTTTTTTTTTTTTTTTTGTTTTTTTTTTGTTTTTTTTTTTTAGATTAATTTTTATTGATGTTTTGGTGTATTTCAAGTACGTTTTTTCCAATTCAGTTCAGCTTTATTTCCCTTTCCCTCCCCCCCCCCCACCCCATCCCAGATCATGCATTCCGCCATAACTGTTAGAAGGTTTCTTGAAATACCTCTGTGTCCCCTTGAGATAAGACAGAAGCTATGATTTCTGAGTCAGAGACATCTCAGTGACACCACACACACACACACACACACACACACACACACACACACACCTTTCATTTACTAACGGAAACAGCAGAACAGCCTACTTGAGATAATGACTCTAAATGAAGTAAGGTAACTGCTAAGGGACCAAGATTTAAAGGAAAGGGCAGGGACATAGGGTAGGAAGGAAGAGAACCAGAGGCCATTCTGTATTTTAAGTCATGGGTGTAAAATGAAAAATTGTGCATTTCTCCCCATTGAAAGTATGAAACACACACACACACATACACACACTCACACACACACACAGCAACAGCACTGTTATTAATCACCTTGGGCAAACTGATTCTCCAATTGCTTCATCTGTATAAAATTAGATCCAAAACTTCCTTCTGAAAAAGAGGCACTACATTCCTTATAATTGAGAAACCTGAGTTATGAAATATTGATTACATTATTTTGGTCAGATTTGAGAGCTATTTCCAGGATGTTTGTTTTTCTAATCATCCTTTTATATTTAATAATAAATTCTCAATTATGAGATTTGGGATTGTGTTTGAATTAAGGAAGAAATATGGAGAGGAAATGGAGTAGAAATAACACTAAGAAAATACAGCAGTAAATGTTGACACTTGTTTTATAACCACAAAAATGTTGGTACTTAAATTTATCAGATGACTCTCAGGAGAATCAATAAAAATACTTGCAAATAAATTTGTACCAGAGAATAGCATTAACAGAAACACAAGCTACTGGGTCCCATGGAGTAAAGCACATGGGCAGGACCTCTTGGGCCTCTACCAGAAACAGTCCAGTGTGTTCATGAGGTTGCCATGAGATGCCAGGGCTTTATTCACTGGGTGGCTTCTCAGACACAATGTGAATATAAAAACCTCCCCTGAAAGCTCATGCGCTAAAGGCTTGGTTTATATTTCTTTTTATCTGAAAACAACTGTGATGTTATAATGTGAATCCCTTAATGGGCTCTAGAATTAAGCTACCATCTATTTTTAGACAGTGTAATTTTGGTAGATGGGTGGAGGATATGTATGCATATTTTAAAGTAATATAAATCTAAAGGGGAAAATGTGAAATCCTAAATGAGATTTGAAATTAACATGCAGTTTATTTTTGGACGTCATAATTTTGGTATATGTGTAACATACGCACACATTTTGGAGCAATACAAATTGGAGGGAACAAAAATAACAAAGGACTGGGACAAAAAACTGACTGAAACAACAAACTTCTGCTCAAAACAGTAAACCTCTGTATAGAAAAATGTTTAAAAGACTGGGGAAAAGAAGCAAAACATATATGGCAGAATGCTTGACTTGGGTGGAGTGGGGGTCATGGAAAGAGGAATGAGTTTAAATTGGACTGAGAAATGTTGTATGAAATGCACGAAACTATATATATATATATATGTATATATGTATATATATATGTATATATGTATATATATATATGTATATATGTATATATATATATATACATATATACACACACATTGTTCTTAAAAGTTACATCCAAGAGATTCGAATTTACTTGGCACCTGTCTAGCTGTGAGTGCCACATGGCTTATTGGATGTGTTAGGGGGCTTCTAGGATATGTTGGACAACCTGTAGGGAGGTGATTGTGAGCAGGTGGAAACTGCTTCTATCCTGAGAGGCCTCTCCTTCATCCTCAGGCAACCTGGAGTGATAGGCAAGGGACAGATTCTGACAGCAATGGCCAGTTGTTGAGTCTCCCCCTCAGATATAGTCTTGCTGGGTTTGTGGCCACCTCCAGGCTAAGGAATGCAAAAGCATGTGTCCATAGGCCAGGTGGTGGTTAGAATACAGGACAAAGCCAGTGAAGGTGAATGTAATCACTGCCCCTCATATTGGGGTCTATATGCAGGCCACTTTTTCACAGATGTATTGCTAGGCCATGGTCCTGCTTAGAAGCAATGTTTTATTTTTCTCATGTTGACTCCACTTTGTAGACTGGACATTTACAGTCCTACAGATTCCATGTAGTTGGTTAGAGTAAAAATAATAGGGTCTACCTGGCCTCCTGGAGCAAGAGGTCAGGTGACTGACTCATCACAGTTATAAGACATTATTTGTTCATTTTTTAAGGGATTCACAATATAAGAGCACAGTTGTTTTCAGAACACATTAACGTTGTTCAGTTTGCCATACAATTAGGTAATTGGTGCTAGCATCCACAGATGAGGGATACCATTCATCACTTGCTTTCTGGGACTGTGTTACTTCACTCAGCATGATATCTTCTAGCTCCAATCTCATGAAGTCATCTCTCTTTATGGCTGCATACAACTCCACTGTGTAGATTTACCACATTTTCTCTATCCACTCATCAGTTGAGGGGCACTTGGGTTGGTTCCAGCTCCTTGCTATTGTGAAGAGAGCTGAAATAAACATAGCTGTGCATGGATCTCTGCAGTAAGATGAGTCTTGTGGGTACATGCCCCGGAGTAGTATGGCTGGGTCAGGTGGCACGTTCATTCCAAGTCTTCCAAGGGTTCTCCACACTGCTTTCCACAGTGGCTGTACGAGTTTACATTCCCACCAGCAGTGGATGAATGTTCCCTTTTCCCCACAACCTCTCCAGCACTTGCTATTATTTGTTTTCTTGATACTAGTCAGTCCTATTGGAGTAAAATGATATCTTAAAGTGGTTTTAATTTGCATTTCCTTAATGATTAGTGATGTTGAACACTTCTTAAGGTGTTTCTCGGCCATCTCTCATTCCTCATTTGTGAAGTCTCTGTTCAGCTCTTTGCTCCATCTATTGAATGGGTAATTTGTTTTCTTTCTCCTTTGTTTTTTGAGTAGTTTATATATTCTGGAAATCAATGCTTTGTCAGATGTATCTGCAGTGAACGTTTCCTCCCACTCTGTGGGTTTTCTCTTCACTTCCTTGATTGTTTCTTTTGATGTACAGAAGCTTTTGAGTTTAATGAGGTCCCATTTGTCAATTGTTGACCTTAATTCTTGCGCAGCTGCTGTCTGATTTAGGAATTCTTTTTCTATGCCTATGTCTTGTAGTCTGCTGCCAACTTTGTCTTCTATTGCCTTCAGAGTTTGGGGTTTCACGTTCAGGTCTTTGATACATCTGGAGTTGATTTTTGTACAGGGCTAGAGGTAGGGGTTTAACTTCATTCTTCTACAAGTGGTGATCCGGTTTTGACAACACCACTTGCTGAAGATGCTGTCTTTCTTCCATTGTGTCTTCTTGGCCCCTTTGTCAAATATGAGATGGCTGAAATTGTATGTGCTGAAGTTTAGAACTTCAGTTTTGTTCCATTGGTCAACAGGTCTGTTTTTGTGCCAGTACCAGGCTGTTTTTATGACTATAGTCCTGTAGTATAGTTTGAAGTCTGGTATAGAGAGCCCCCTGTATTGCTCTTTTCAATCAGGTTTGTTTTGGATATTTGTGGTCTTTTGTTTTTCCAAATGAAATTAAGGACTTTTTTTCCAAGCCTGTGAAAAACTCTTGGGGATTTTAATTGGTATTGCATTAGATCTATACAAGAGTTTGGGTAGAATGGACATTTTTACTATATTTATTTTCCCAATCCATGAGCATGGGAGGTTTTTCCATCTTCTGATGTCATCTTCAATTTCTTTCTTTAAATGTTTAAAATTTTTGTTGTAGAGATCTTTGGTTTCTTTGGTTAGGTTTGTTCCTAGGTATTTTATTGTTTTTGAGGCTATTGTGAGTGGAAAGGTCTCCTTGAATTCCTTCTCCAGTTGCTTGTTGTTGGTGAAAAGAAAGGTTACTGATTTTTCTAGGTTAATTTTGTATCCTGTCACTTTACTGA
>VZQC01002246.1:52027-135072 GCA_009823505.1 Rhizomys pruinosus | reverse complement strand
GTTTGGGCACAACAGCCTGCAAATAGGTTTTGCATGAAGGATGCTTGTACTCATGGATTATCACTTATAGCTAAAAATTGGAAAAAAAAACTGAGAGAAAGATGCAGGACAGTTATGGCAGAATGCATGATCTGGGATGGGGTGGGGGTGGAGGTGGGGGGAAGGGAAAGGGAAAGGGAAATATGCCTGAACTGAATTGGAAAATGATGTATGAAATGCAGAAAGCATCAATAAAAAAATAAAATTAAATTAAATTAAATTAAAAAAATATCAAAAAAAGTAACTTGTTTTTCTCTTGAGTCTTTCAGAATTTTGTCTTTGAGTTGGGCATCTAGTGTTTTAACTATGATATAGCATGGAGAGTTTCTTTTCTGATCTTGTCTGTTTAGAGTTCTACGTGCTTCTTGTATTTGTGTTGGTTTGTCGTTTTTTAGTTTGGGGAAATTTTCATCTATTATTCCTTTGAAGATATGATCAATACAATTCTCTTGGGATTCTTCTCCTTGCTCTATTCCTATGATGCAGAGGTTTGATCTTTTCATAGTGTCCCACAGTTCCTGGTTGTTCCACTTTTGTGTATTTTTAAATTTTTCATAATCTTTACTCGAGGTTTTTAGTTGTTCTGTGTTATCTTCCAGGTCTGGTATTCTTTATTCTGCTTCCTCCATTCTACTTCTGAGGCTTTTTCCATTCCTTTCCTCTTGATTGGATGAGTGTTTGATTTCCTTTTCCATTTCATCTGCTGATTTCTTTAGTATTTCCACTTCCCTTTGGAGCTTCTCAATCTCTTCCTGTAGCTCTTTGCTTCACTAGTTGGTTTCCTTATCTTTTTCAACATGGGTTCTTTTCAGTGTTTCCACTTCCTTTTGGAGTTTTTCATTCTCTCTCTCTAGGTCCTTCTAGGTCCTTCTTGAGTTTTTCATTCTCTTATTTTTAGTTCTCTGACTTGCTCTTTATAGTATTTATTTCTTTGAGAATATTCATAATTGTACTTCTTAATATACGTGTCCTGGGCTATCCCCAGGGGTATCCCACTGTAGGAATCTCCCGCAGGGTTGGTAGAGCTTGGTGTGGAATTATCCCACACCTTTCCCATGTTGTCCCATTGTCTGTCTCTGGCATGTGAGTTTCTCTTTGCCTGTATTCCAATGTGAATCCCAAATGCCTCTTCACTGTGTTGAAGGCTTGCTTTGCTTGCTTCCTCCAGATGCCTTCATTGCTTGTTTGATTGATTTGCTTTTCTGTTTTTCTCCTTGCTTATGGAGTGTTGACCTGTCTGTGCATCAGGTGGTCCTGGGAAATCCCCCAGTTATAAGATATTTTGAGACTGTCCATAGTCCCTTGAGACTTACTTGACCTTGGAAGTCAAGGAGCAAAAATTGTTCCTTTCAGTCTCTCTGATGAGATTAGTATAGGATTTCAAGTACGCTTATTAAATGTTCAAGAAGGATATAACACCAATTTGAACTTTTCATTATTGTGTAACATGTAGATAATGTTTGAACAAAAAGCCAAACACTTTTTAGTAAACCTTGACTGAAAAAATATTTGGGTTCATAAGCCTGTTATAACTGTTAACAGGAACTAATTTAAGTAACCATTAGACTGAACTTTGACCTTAGAAAATTTAATATTACTTTAATGGATTCATGGACATAAAGGGCTGCCCAGATAATATGGCAAAAGAAGGCCTAAGTCAGAGAAAGAAGAGATTCAACATCACAGGTCAAGTAGGCATAGCCCAGAAAAAGGATTTAAAACAATTTCCTTAGGTCTGTCTCAAATGAATGCTGTTTTACTATAAAATAATAAATCTCCTTTCTTCTACAGTCTCCTTCACTCTAATATTTTTTAAAGCAAGTGGTTGGAGGAGGGTATTATGTCACACACTTATAGACAGGAAATAATTGGATCAGGATCCAAACCAAGTTCACCCAAACTGTTTCTTTTCAAACTGTACTCATCTCATACAGGGATGCAAAACCCAGCTCCTCTTGAGCCAAATTATCTTGTTGGGCAAAAAAGCACCCTGTTTCCTAATGACAACCTAAAGCTCATTTTATAAGCTTTATATTTTTCGTTGTTGGGAAGAGGGAAACAATTTCCCCCAAATAATATTTGCATAATACAGAGAAACACATTTGACAGTAGCTACAGGTAACCCCAATACTTTTCTGCATCCACCCAATCTGAGGCTATTACGGGGAGTGTAGTACAAGCCAGAGTAGCAGATTAAACATTATTTTTACTTCAACAGCAACTATAATATTGATATAATACTGATTATAAATCTATAATTGATATAATAAATAATTATATAATTGATATAATACTTATAACTCTGTATCAGTATAAACCTGTTCATACCTTCAATAAACTCTCTCAAACATTTTCTTATCCCTTACATTCTGGAAGCATTCATCCATTTTAATCTTCATTCATAAATCTTTCTTTACTAAATTATCTTTATTTTCATATCATTTTACCATCTTTTAAAACTTTTTATTTCCTTTATGAATACAATGAGACATAATAACATTTATAAACAAATTTACCATTTGTTGTGGGACTTTACTAAGCAATTCATACTTATCCCCCCTCAAAAAGACCAAAAAAAATATATATATATATATGCACAAAGTTAAGTAATCTTTCTTAATCTTTGACTAAAGTGTTTAGTATCTCAAGAGAGCAATTGGACATGGAGTTGAAGTAAGCATTTCTCTAACTTATTTGCTCAAGCAATGGGAACCATGTAGTAGAAGGATCAAGAAGATAATATCTTTTGTAATGCCAATGGAAGCCAGAAGAGGGTGCTGGATTCCCTGAGAACTGGAGTTATGGATGGTTGTTAACCACCATGTGGGTCCTGACATTTGAACCAGGGTCCTCTGCAAAAGGAACCAGTGCTCTTAACCAGTGAGCCATCTCTCCAAACCCCCCCCAAGTAAATTATTTTTAAGAAACATAAGCTTATGTAGACAGTGCAGAAAAATGAAATCATATATAAGATAGATTTTAGCAACCAAGATTTTGTAGTTATTATTTGTAGAGATTATATTTCCTGTTATTGTAATTGCAAAAAGGAAGCTTAGCACAAAGATTTCTAGCAAACCTATATATCCACTATTTTACATGTAGTCTGTCATTAACAAATTCTCTATATTTAACAGTTTTATGTCAAGAAAAAAGAGATGATTTTGCCATCTTTGACCATCACATAACTGAAATAAAAATTTAATTAACAGCATATTTATTTAGAATCTTTTTGAAAGAAAATAGAATATATTTTATTTTAATGAATTGTTTTTTAATAAATAATTGGATTTAAAATGTTTTGAAACACTTAATAGACCTAGGGACAATGTTTAATAGATTTAAAGATGTTCAGGGTACCTAAATTTGTAAAGCCTTTGACTACAATATCAGAATACCCATATTTATACATCTATACATGTGCACTTTAATTGTGCATGCCAAAAATTAAAATAAAATCAATAATTCTTGTGCACAATAAAAAGAATGAGAAAGAAAATGCTGAAGCAGCCACTGTTTGTTTAAAAAAATTCTTTTGACAGTAACAACATATGAAGACAATTACCATAAACACAGATGAGCCAATTATGCGAGATGTGAAACAACACATGAAAACACTTATCAGAGTCATATATGACATAATTACATGAAAACTCAAACAACAGATGAAAACTATGATCATAAACACATATGACATAGTTCCATGAAAACTAGGTGCACCAAAACACAATAATTAAAAAGTTTATGATGATTTGTTGCAAGTAGGCACAGTTGACGTCATGAAGAAGGCAGCTGCTTGGCTCAAGAGAGAGTGCTTTGTAGCATTATCTTACTAAAAGAACATGTAATCCAAATTAAACATAAAAGATAATGTAATGTTAATATTACCCATGTACACATTGGACTTTTTTTTTTTTTTTTTTTTTTTTTAAATTTTTTTTTTTTTTATTAATTGTTTTTATTTATTTCCGTATGTGTATGAATGTACTGTCTGCATGCAAGTCTGTGCACCCGTGTCGTGCAATGCCGCGGAGGTCAGAAGAGGGTCTCGGATTCCCCTGGAACTGGAGTTCTCCTGGAATTGGAGTTTCAGACGGTTCTCGGCCGCCATGTGGGTGCTGGGGATCGAACCCGGGTCCTCTGTAAGAGCGGTCAGCGCTCTTAACCGCTAGGCCATCTCTCCAGCCCCTGGACTTTTGTATAGGGTACACAGTGAACTTAATAGAAAACACAGCTGTAGAAATTTTAAGTTTTGAATGTGTGTAGACAATAGATAGAAAAACCTTATCAAATTGATGTTTACAATAAATCTCATGAGAGTGACAGTCAAGGCAAGGTTGAAAGGGTTGGGGGAGATGCCAGACAGAATGAAGCTAAAGCATGGAGGATGGTGGTTCTTCAGGAGACAGGAAACCTGGAAACAAACTTGCAGGGAGCGAGTGGAGAGGAGAACTCAAGGCAGAGCTTGGCAGCAAGCTGCTATAGACAAAAAGATCAAATTAAAACAGGTGAGTATTATATAAAATAGTAAGTTTTAGAAATCAGTAAATATACCAGATAAAGTCAAGCCCCAAACAACATTTTTATAAACAGGTTAAAACAATGTAAAAACTTAAAACCGTTCCTTTTTAAAACCAGAAAACAGGTGAATGGAATGAACAGAAATATCGATGAAAAAAGAATCTGAGGACTGGAGAGATGGCCTAGCGGTTAAGAGGGCCAAATGCTCTTGCAGAGGACCTGGGTTTGATCCCCAGCACCCACATGGTGGCTGAGAACCATCTGTAACTCCAGTTCCAGGGGAATCCAACACCCTCTTCTGACCTCTGCGGCATTGCACTACACGGGTGCACAAACCTGCATGTAGACAGTACATTCATACACATAAATAAATAATTAAAAAAAGAATCTGAAATGTAATAAATGAAACACGTATTCAAATAAAACGTCTGCGGGCAATCTCACCAATAGATTGCTATAAGAAGAGTATATAACAAAAGTAAAATATAAGGAGATGTGAACAAAGTCTCCAGAAAGAATTGTAAGTTTAAAATAAGGCTGATTAATTGTTTAGAACTCTCATGATGGAGAGAGTTTAGAATGTTACACTCAGGAGGCAGAGACAGGTAGATCTCTCTGAGATCAAGGAAAGCCTGGTCTACATAGTGAGTTCCAGACCAGCTGTGGCTGTAGGGAGACTGTCTTAAAAAAGACAAAAGAAAAAAGAGAAATGGATAAACAATAACCCTCTCTTTGAATAGGAAATTCATCATAAACTTATTTTTCCTTAAAATAATGAAATATTTCTTTGCTCTGTTCATCTATAAAGAAGCCCATCAGATCTAGAGCCACCAGAGTCACATTAGCAACACGGTGGAGGCTCAGTCTGCAAACACAAGCTTGGGAAACTTACAGGTTAGAGAACCAGTTTTCATTTGGAGAAAAAAAAAAGCTGGAAGTGGTGTGCTGGGTCTTTAATCCCAGAACTAGGTAGGCAGAGGCAAGCAGAACTCTGTGCATTCAAATCCAACCTGGTCTACACACTGAGTACCAGGACAGCCAGGAATACAGATGAGATTTTGTCTGAAAGAAAAAAAGGTTGTGGGGGACCAATGCAAACTTAAAGAGTCTAAAGGAGATGTCAGTCAAATATAATAGAATAGTTTGGATTCTGTCTTGAACAAATGAATGGTAATTCGGTTTTAAATTTAGAGACAATGGGCTGGAGAGATGGCCTAGTGGTTAAGATCGCCAACCGCTCTTACAGCGGACCCGGGTTCGATCCCCAGCACCCACATGGCGGCTGAGAACCGTCTGAAACTCCAATTCCAGGAGAACTCCAGTTCCAGGGGAATCCAAAACCCTCTTCTGACCTCCGCGGCATTGCACGACACGGGTGCACAAACCTACATGCAGACAGCACACTCATACACATTCAAAAATAAATAAAATTAAAAAAAAATTTAGAGACAAAATGGTGAGCACCAACTGTATGCTTCTGTTAAAGACCTGAGCACCTCACTGGAGAGATGGCTCAGCACGTAAGAGAATTTATTATTCTTGCAGAGGACCTGGCTTCACTTCCAGCATCTACATGGTGGCTTAAAACCATTAGTAATTTCAGTTACAGTGATCTATTGCCCTCTTCTGGCCTTTTCACATAGAACACAAACAGACAAGCAGAAAAAAACACACATCCATATAAGTAAAAAAAAATCAAATAGATAAGAACACACTGAGCTACAGATGGAGTGAGGATGGCACTGCTGACACTGCCTGATATTTCCTTAGTCAAGACACATACATAGAACAGGGAAGTCAGGGACAAAGACAGAGGAAGAAACAGAACAAACAGAGCCCAGGATGGTCCAGAGATGCTGGGGTACCAAGGACCAACGGGGAGGAAAACCCAGCAGAGGACAGACAGGCTGCTCCAGGTGCAGAGAGATCCACCAGGGCCCCGAGCCTCCCTGGAGCTCCAGCCAGTGCTCCACCCCTCCCGGCAGCTGAAAGTGAGTAAACTTTGACCTCTGAGCCTTCTGTTCTCTCAATAGTCTTGTACAAATATGTTTTATTAGTTCAAGGTTCAGGATTCTTTGCTTTATAAACCCCATGCTCTCACGACATCTGCTCGGGAAAGGCACTGGGGACAAATAGGTCCTCTGTTTTCCTCTTCACAATAATTGCTACAGTTAGGTATTTACTCTTTTCTATCATTCATTTCCTTATTTCCTTTCATCATGTCCTTCTTAGAATCTCTAACTGAAAGAATGTTTGACCTCTGCTTCCTGTTTCCTTCTCCCTTCCTATAGCCAGTGTTCCCCACAGACTTCTGGGTGTCCACCTCTCAAGGCAGACCCACTGCACCAGCATGGCCAGCAAGTTGCAGGAGGAGGTGACCTGCCCCATCTGCATGGACATCCTGAAGGAGCCTGTCACCATTGACTGCGGGCACAATTTCTGCCTGGGGTGCATCAATCAGGTCCAGGAAGTTTCAGCCCAGTTAATCTTGTGTCCCCTCTGCAATGCTTCTGTGAACAGGAGAATATTCAGACCCAACAAGCTGCTGGCATATCTCGTGGCAAAAATTCAAGCTATGGAAGCTGAAGAGGCAGAGCTGAAGTGTCACAGGCACAGAGAAAAACTCCATTACTTCTGTGAGGAGGACCAAGGGTTTCTCTGCTTGGTGTGCCGGGAGTCCAAGGGCCACAAGTCTCACAGTGTCAGCCTGATAGAAGAGGCTGCCCAAACCTACCAGGTAGGTAGGCCTCTAGTCCCTTCTCTATGCTCTTCAACAGAGGAGAGCTCCATAGGAACATTGAAACTACTGCCTGCTCCACAACCCATTTCCCCATTCCCTGTTCTTGAGTGGCAGTTTGTAGCCAGGCCCAGTGGGCTCCAGCAGCTGAGTTCTGGCAAATGCCAGTCAGTAATCAAGTCAGGAGGGAATGGTCAGAATGGGAATTTTGACCCAGAAGGTCTCACACAAGTCCAGACTCCTGATTTTACTTAAGGGCTTAATTTTTTCTCTCTCAGCCAGCCATGGCACCTTAATGGGGATGAACAGCAGAGCCCGAGGAATCTAGGCAGTCAGTGCTGGTCTGCTGAGCTGTGTCCCCAGGCAGGATCTCACCATGCCTATTACTGGAGCAGACAAAACCCTGTCTCTTAAAGGTTTTGGTTGGCAAGTATATACTTACCACCAAAGCACCATCCCAATGGTCTCAGCTATCATCAAAACCTTCTCTCACCTCATTAAACTTCCAGATTTCTCCCTTCCATCACCTCTGGTCTCTACCATGAGAAGAAAATGGGAGCCATTAATAATGTTATAAGGATCCTGGCAGAGCCTCCCTTCCTCCCCTATGAGGACGATCCTGCCCTACGCCCTGTCTCCCCACAGGGGAAGATTCAGTCTCAGGCGGATATCTTGGAACAGAAGGAGAAGGAAATGCTAGAAGAGACATCACAGGGAGAAAGCATGATCCGGGTTTTCAGGGTAAGAATCACACTATCTCCTCTCCCCTAATCAAAGCTGCAAATGTTTAAGCTCTTCCTGACCTAACAGCCCAACGGTAATCAGCTGCCAAGAGTTCTTCTGCTGAGATTGGGACCTGCTTCCCATTTCCACAGTTCTATGCTAGGTTTTGCATGGGTCTTGTGCATGTTGACATCACCACTGTAGGGTCATATGATCAGGGTCCTATAGCTTGTATGATTCTATTTACACATGGCCATGCACCACACCACCTCCCTGTATCTTAGAAGCTTTCTTCTCCCTTTTCAGTAATGGTCCCTGAGCCCTGGGTGAGTGAAGTTTACTATGGGAGTCCTGGCTGAGGACTCACATTTTGCAAACTCCTAATCTCCATGCTTTGGCCATTTGTGCCCCATTGTGTTTTTGGCCCTCTGTTGGTTGAGGGAGCTTCATTATGAGAGTTGAGAGGTTCCTTAGTGTCCCATTTATCTGTTGTTCTATGTTGCGTGAGCCGTAGGTGTAAAGGTTACATTGTAGATGTGCCAACTATTCTTGAGCAATTCGCAGACAATGTCTGTGGATGACCAGTTGTGTACTCTGTAATAGTCTTTTTCTGGTACAAAAGAAGCTTCTTTGATGAGTGGTGACTGGGGTATGTTTCTATAATATACATATTTTGCATGTAATAAGAAGTGATATTAGTCTAGGGATATAACAGCCTTGGGGACTTCTCTAAGATATACAATCTCTCCAACCATGTATATTTGGATATGTTTACAGCACCAAACATGAGTTTCCTCACATTAGGTAGGCTTTAAGTCCAATTAGCTAGCCATTAATTGCCCCTAAAATACAAGTGTCACTAGTGCACCAATGTCATATGCTGTGCTGGTCTTAAAGCTTGTGTTGGACCATCAATTGATGCTTTCCCTTAGCAGCTTGTGTAGCGCTCTCCAAAGCTGTGAGAGCTAGCCTTCAGGGGAAGTAGTTTCCTGGTTAGTTCCAGCTCCATTGCTCCAAATCCAGACTCCTAAGTAAGTCCTGCCTTCAGCAACAGGGTCTTACCTTTAAGTTCTGGGAGGCAATCAAGGGCTGTGGCAATGACCTGTGTAATTTTGAGAATCTCTTGGACTACCGTGGCCAACAACTTAAAGGAAGGTTTCTTATGTCTGGTACTGTTTTTTGTTATGTAGCCTTCGACTATACACATGCACTCATGTAGAGATAGTGTATGTGTAATTTGTCATGAGGTTGTTAGACTAATATTATCTTTTTTCCCACACTAGCTAAGAATTATTTATTCTCTCTCTCTCTCTCTCTCTCTCTCTCTCTCTCTCTCTCTCTTTCTCTCTCTCTCTCTCCTTTCTCCATGCCTTCCCCCATCTAAAGTGTCCCTATATTCCTCATTTCGCCTATGGTTCCTCTTCTCTTGAGCTCTTTCTTTCCTTTATCCCTACATTCTTTGTATTATACTCTCCTTCCCTTCCATTTAAATATCTCTATATTATCAATTTCAACCTGTCTCCTGCTGTGCTTTCTCAGGTTCTTTCTTTCCCTTTATCTCCCTGGCTCTTTTCCATTTTCCTGGTTCCTGCAGCTACATCAGGATATATATTCACATATAAGGATTTCATGCTACCATCCACAAATGAGTGTTACTTCACTGCATTACAGCTTCTAGTTCCATCCGTTTATCTGCAAATTTCATGATTCATCTTTCTTTACTGCTAAGTAGAACCCCATTGTGTAAATGTGCCACCTTTTTATTATCTTCTCATCAGTTGAAGGACACTTAGGTTATTTCCATCTCTTACCTATTACGAAAAAGAGCAGCAACAAACAAGGATGTTCAAGTATCTCTGCCTTAGAATGAGTCCTTTGTGTATATGCCAAGGAGCGGTATACCCAGGTGAAATGGCAGGTTCGTTTTTGGTTTTTGAAGCATTCTCCACATTGCTTTCCATAGGATTTGCATAAGCTTGCAATACCACCAGCAGTGAATGAGTTCTTTCCTTTCCCCACATCCTCTCCAGGATTTGGTTTCATTTGTTCTCTTCATCTTAGCCAGTCTGACTGGAGTAATGTGAAGTCTTAAAGTGGTTTTAATTTAGATTTCCCTAATTACTAACAATGTTGAATACTTTTTTAAAGCTGCTTCCTAGCCATCTCTATTTCTTCTTTTGAGAACTCCGTTCAGATCTTAGCCCATCTTTTAATCGGGTCACTTGTTTTCTTCTTTGAGTTATTTATATATTCTGGATGCTAAAACTCTGTCAGATACATCACTGGTGAAGATTTTCTCCCATCCTGTAGGTTTTCTCTTCACTTCCTCAGTTGTTTTCTTTGCTCTGTAGTAGCTTTCTAATTTAATGAGGCCCCACTTGTTGATTGTTGACCACAATTCCTGTGTACCTCAAGTTCAATATAGACCATCCTTTCCTACATCTATATGTTGCACAGCACTCCCTATGTTTTCTTGTAATAGTTTCAGGGTTTCAGGTTTCACATTGAGTTCTTTGATCCCTTTGGAGTTGACCTTTGTACAAGGTGAAAGGTAAGGGTATAGTTTCATTCTTGTACAGGTGGCAATCCAAGTTTGCCATCACCATTTGCTGGAGATGCTATTTCCTCCATTGAATATTCTTGGGCCCTTTGTCAAATATCTGGTGTCTGAAACTGCATGTACTCATGTTTGGGTCTTCAACTATTTTCCATTGATCTATGGATCTATTTTGGGGCCAGTACCATACTGTTTTAATGACTACATCTATGTAATATAGCTTGAAACCTGGTATAGTAATCTCCCCCTACATTGCTCTTTGTGCTCATGGTTGCTTTGGCTCTATGAGGTCTTTTGTGCTTCCATATGAATTTTAGGATGTTTATTTTCTGATTCTGTGAGGAATGTCATGGGGATTTTGAAAAGGATTCCATTGAATATTACTTTTGGTAGGATAATCATTTTACCTATATTAATTCTTCCAACCCAGGAGCATGGTGGACCTTCCATCTTCTGGTGTTTTTTTCAATCTCTTTCTTTAAGGATCAGAATCTTTCATTGTAGAGATCTTTAATGTCTTTAGTCAGGTATATTTCAAGATATTTTACTTTTTGAGGCTATTGTAAATGGGGCAGTTTCTATGTACTATCCCTGCTTGGTTGTTATTGGTATATAGAACAGCTATTGATTTTTTTTGTCTTTTTGAGACAGGGTCTCTCTTTTAGTCCCAGCTGGCCTGGAGCTCACTATGTAGACCAGGTTGGCCTTGAACTCACAGAGATCAACCTGCCTCTGCCTCCCAAGCAGTGGGATTAAAGGCATGCACCACCACACCTGGCAATATTTTGTAACCTGCAACTTCACTGAAACTGTCAATCATTTCTAGGAGTTTTCTGGTCAAAATTTTGGTTATCTCTTAGTGTTATTACCATATCATCTGCAAATTAATTTGACCTCTTCTTTTCCAATTTGTACCCTTTTAATTTCCTTTGCTTGTTGTATTGCTCTAGCAAGAGTTTCAATCACTATATTAAAAAGGAGCAGAGACACTGGACAGCCCTGTCTGGTTCCTGATTTTAAGGGAAATACTTCTAGTTTTCTCCATTTAGGATGATGTTGGCTATGGGTTTCTTCTATGTAGCTTTAACTATGTTGAGATATATTCCTTCCAGGCCAATTCCATCTAGGACTTTTAACATAAATGCAGGTTGAATTTTATCAAAGGACTTTTCTGCATCTATTGAAATTATAATGTAATTTTTGTCTTTGAGCTCATTTATATAAATTATGTCATTTATCAACTTACGTATGTTGAACCATCCTTGCATCTCTGGAATAAAGCCAATTTGATCATGGTGGATGATATTTTTGATGTGTGCCTGGATATAGTTTGCTAGTATTTGGTTGAGGATTATTGCATCATTATATTCATTAAGAATATAGGTTTATAGTTTTCTTTTTTGGTTGTATCTTTACATGGTTTTGGTGTCAGAGTGATGCTAACTTCAAAGAAGGAATTTGGGGATTTTCCCCTCTGTGTCTATCTTTTTGAATAATTTAAGTAGTGTTGGTTATAGATTTTTTTTGTCTAGTAGAATTCTGCTGTGAATCTATCTGAGCTTGGATTTTTTCTTGTTTGACAGGTTTCATATTATTGTTTCAATTTCTTTATATGTTATGGGTCTGTTTAATCTGTTGATCTCTTCTTGGTTTAGCTTTGGTCATCCCCATGATTTTAGATACACATAAATTTCTTTTAGGTTTTCAAATGTAATGACTATAGGTTCTTGTGGGGTTCTTTCTGAAGGGTTTCCCTATAGCACCAGATGATCTGGAACTCACTATGTAGACCAGGCTTGCCTTGAACTCACAGAGGTCTGCCTCTCTCTGCCTCTAGAGTGGTGGGATTAAAGGAATGTGCCATCATGCCTGGCTAGAATATAGATTTTTAAAGTATTTATATTCTTCTGGATATTTTGTTTTGTGTTGTTATGTTTCCCCTTTCGTCCCTAACTTTGATGATTTGGAGTTGATCTTTCTTTTAGTTAACTAGGTTATCAGTCTATCTTTTGTGTGTGTGTGTGTGTGTGTGTGTGTGTGTGTGTGTGTGTGTGTGTGTCTGTGTGACACAGGGTCTCCCTGTAGCTCCAGCTTGCCTGGAACTCACTCTGTACACCAGGCTGCCCTTGAACTCACAGAGATCCACCTGCCTCTGACTCCCAAGTGCTAGGATTAAAGGTGTGCACTACCATGCAGCTTAAAGATGGTTCTTAGCTGCCATGTGGGTGCCAGGAATCAAACCCCAGTCCTCTGCAAGAGCAGCCAGTGCTCTTAATTGCTGAGCCATTCCTCCAGCCTCCTGTCTATCTTATTTATCTTCTCAAAGAATTAGCTCTTTGACTCACTGATTATTTGTATTATTTTCTTTGTTTCTATTTCATCAATCTCTGCTCTGATTTTTATTTTTTTGTCTTGTCTGCTTGGTTTGGGTTTCATTTGTTGTTGGCCTTTCAAGAGTCTTGAGTGGCAATGTTAGGTTATTTATTTGTGCTCTTTCTGATTTTTAAATGTAAGCCCTTAGAGCTATAAACTTTCCTTTCAAGACTACTCTTAAAATGTCCCAGAAGATTTTTTTGTGTGTGTTGCATTGTCCTTTTCATTTAGTTCCAGGAATACTTTTATTTTTAATTTCTCCTTTGACCCATTCATCATTCAGGAGTGGCTTGTTTAATCTCCATGAGTTATCATGTAGTTATTTAGGGCTTCTTCCAGTGTTGACCTTAAGCTTTATTGCATTGTTGTCTGATAGAATGCATGGAATTATTTCAATTTTTAAAAAGTTTTGAGGTTTGTTTTGTGCCCTAGTATGTGGTTGATTTGGGGGAAAGTTCCATGGGGTGCTGAATAGAAAGTATGTTCTTTGTTGCTTGTGTGGACTATCCTGTAGAAGTCTATTAGATCCATTTGATGTGTGGTGTTTTTTAATTCAGATGTCTCTCTGTTCTTTGTCTGGTTGACCTGTCTAATGGAGACAGTGGAGTATTGAAGTTCCCTACTACTAATAAGTTGGAATTAATCTGTGTATTAAAGTCCTATAATATTGTACTTACGAAGTTGGATGCACTAGAGTTTGGTGCATATATCTTCATGATTGTAATATCTTCTGGGTTGATTGTTTCTTTGATAAGAATGAAGTGATCCTCTTTATCTCTTCTGATTAATTTTAGTTTGAAGTCTGTTTTATCAGATATTAGAATTGCAATTCCTGCTTGCTTCTTAGTGCCATTTCTTTCAAGTGTTTTTTTTTTTTCTATCCTTTCACCTTACATAGTGCTTGTCCTTGAAGGTGAGTTGGGTTTCTTGCAGACAACAGAAAGATGGATTTTGGCTCTTAATCAGTTCAGCTAGCCTATGCATTTTGACTGGGGCATTCATTCCATTGATATTTAATGTTATTATTGAAAGATATATATTGGATCCTATCATTTTAATCTCTTTTTGCCTTCTTGGTCTAACTTTGTGTTTCCAGAGTTATACTTTCATTTCATTTCTTTCTGTTGCCCCTGGGGTATAGTCATTCTTTTCTTCATCTCTCTGTAATGCTTCAAGTATTCTCTGAAGGGCTAGTTTTCTGGACATGAATTCTTTCATCCTATTTATGTCATGGAAGATTTTTGTTTCCCCTTCAACTATAAAGACCTTTTGTCTGGGTAAAGTATTCTGGGTTGGCATATATGGCCACTTAGAACCAGAATATTTTGGTCCAGGCTCTTCTGGCTTTCATTATTTGCATTGAAAAGTCAGCTGTTTTTCTGATGAGATTTACTTTATATGTGACTTGTGGTTTTTCTCCTGCAGCTTTGAGAATTCTCTCTTTGTTCTGTATGTTTAGTGTTTTTACTATGATATGCCTTGGGGAGTTTCTTTTCTTGTCCTGTCGATTTGATGTTCTATGTGCTTCTTGGATTTGCATGAGCATGTCTTTCTTTAATTTGGAAATTTTCTTCTCTCGTCCTCTTGAAGATATGATCAATACTATTATCCTAAGATTCTTCTCCTTCCTCTCTGCCTATGATGAATAAATTTGGTCTTTCATTGAGTCCAACATTGCCTTCATAGTCCATTCCTGTGTTTAAGAAAATTTCATAATCTTTGCTTGAGTTACCAATATAAATCTTTCGATAATAACATTAAATATGAACTCCCAGTCAAAATACAATAAACCAATTCTTCAGCTTTATCATCTGGTCTAAATATTCTGTTTTCCATTGCTTTCATTCTATTAGTGAGGCTTTCATTTCAAATTGGCTTATTGAGTGTTTCACTTCCTTCTTCATTTCATCCTGATTCTTTTTCTATAGTTCTATCTCTTTTGTGAATTCTGTAAGAAGTTTATACCTATCTTCTTTTAGTTATTTGACTTTTTTGTTTGCTTGATATTTAAATTTATTGAATTATTTGATTATGTTTATGATCATTCCTTTAAATTTTGTATTCTGGGTTATCGCTAGGGGTTTCTCATTGTCAAAGTCTTCCATAGTACTGGCGGTATTTGTGTTTTTCATATTATTATTTTTTCAATTGTGATTTTACCATGTGGTTTTCTTTGTTGTTTGTGAATCAAGTGTGAAACTCAAGCCTTCCTTTGGTGAGTTGAAGTCTGATTTTGTTTGTATACTTGATGTGCCTTGATTGTTTTCTTATTTGGTATAGCTAGTTGGTCTAGGTTTCAGGTTCTCTTCTTTGATTTTATATTGGAGGGACTAGTCCAGCTACTCAGAAGTTCATGTAGAGGCCCAACTTAGGCATCAACTAGATACTCTCAGTCTTCTTCCTAAGGTCTAAGTTCCTACTAGTCAGCAGGCACAGATCAATTTGCAAAGTTTGCTAGGCAGAGGGTGAAATCAGGTGTTTTCAGGCAGTCTACAAAGGTCTGGACCCTTACTAAAGGGAGGAGAAAAGCCTAGCCCTTCAGCAGTGGGAGGGACTTCAGATAGCCCCAATGTAAGGAGGTGGGTATGGTACAAGTTGGAAAGCTCATCACCAGGAGCAGCTAAGAGTGTAGTCCAGAGATCTGGGGTGCCAAGGGCAAAAGCTGCCCTGTGCCCAAGACAGGGAAGAAAGCTAGTCTAGGGAGTTCAAGGAAGGGTGGGGTGGGGAGAATCAGAACAGAAGGCTGCTCTCCAGAGTCCAAAGGCAAGATGGGTGTGGAGACCATTTATGGAGGGACTAACCAGCTAGACTGGAAAATTGAGTTCCTGTGAGTCTAGGAGCTCAGAATGTAATGAGCAGGTCTGGACCAGGAAGGTAGTCCAGAGATCTAGGTTACTAAGAGAACAAGCATGCCTGTGCCCAAGGGTAGAAGAAGAACAGGGTGTAGAGACAGAACAAACAATAATTTTAGAATCTGAAATAGGGAACTTACAGAGAAGTACACAGAGATATACACACAATATAAAATTCACACACACACATATAAACATACATACATATATACACACACATCGTCATACATGTACACACACAGGCCCTTGAAGGTAATGAAAACACTGCCCATCCTGAGTCTAGAACACAGGAAGTGCTCTGAAGGGATTTCCCCCCAGTCCCCCTACCCCAGCACTGCTGCAGGATAAGCTCTAAGCAAACATAAGAAGGGAA
This sequence comes from Rhizomys pruinosus, assembly GCA_009823505.1. Lineage (NCBI taxonomy): Eukaryota > Metazoa > Chordata > Mammalia > Rodentia > Spalacidae > Rhizomys > Rhizomys pruinosus. The sequence continues at coordinate 118,900 of VZQC01002246.1, read as the reverse complement.
TGTTGGGCTCAAAGGATCTTGGAGGTCTGTGTTTCATCTCTGAGTCTCTTTCCTTGTCCCCAGACCCGGGTGCATCTAGAGAGAATAAAGATCCTGGATGAATTCAAGCTCCTGAGGCAGAGCCTGGAGAAGAAAGAGAAATTCCTCCTGGCCAGACTAGGCTGGCTGGAGCAGGAAGGAGCCAAGCTGATGAAAAGGTTTGTTAGTGTCACACAGGAGCAGCTGAGCTCCCTCAGGAAGCTCATTGAGTCCCTGAAGGCTAAGCAGCAAATGCCAGCCAGACAGCTATTGCAGGTGAGTCCTTTGGGAGCAGAAGCACAGATGGGAACAAATCACCCCAGTGTCAGGACAGAATGTGGGCGACCTGGCAGAAGGCCTGAGACTGATTGCCTGGATTTGACCTCTAGCCCAGGGCTGTCCAACTAAAGCATCCCATGGTGGTGTAATGACAGGACACTGTAATAACAGGACAGTGAGGCTAGAGTATTGTTCTACTTAGACACTATCCTGGACTAAAAGATGGAGACCCTGTCTCAAATAAAGCTGGGCATGGTGGTGCATAGCTATGACTCTAGCACATAGGAAGTAGGAGGAGTGTCTAGGTTAGCTGGAGATCAAGGCCGGCCTGGCCTACCCAGGAGATTCCTGACTCAAAAATCCTAAATAAATAATAAAAGAATCACACATACAATTTATAATTTCTTTGTTTTGTTTTGTTTTCTGAGACAGGATCTCCTGTGGAACCAGACTGGCCTGGATCTTGTTATGTACCTGAAGATAGCCTTCAACTTCTCTCTCTCTCTCTTTTGGTTCTTTTTAAAAACTGATTTTCTAATTCCTGTGTGTGTGTGTGAGAGAGAGAGAGAGAATTCACGAGTATATTCTGTATCTGTGTGCTATATGTATGTGCTATATGTTTGTGTTATATGTAGCAAGTATAGGTATACATGTGTGCATTGTACATTTGTGTGTTAAATATGTGTGGTGTGTGCACACACGTGTTAAATGTTTATGTGTATGTGAGCTTTATGTGTGTGTATAGTGTATGTGCCCTGTCTGAGTGCTGTTTGCATAGAAGCCAGAGGAGTTCTCTTGTGCCCCCCCCCTCACTTTTTGTGTTACTCTTTGAGGAAGGATCCCTCCCTGAAGCTAGAGAGGCTTTTTGAAGGCTAGACTGGTAGCCACCAAGCCTCAGTCATTCTGTTCTCCCCACACCCACAGTGCTGAGGTTTCAGGCCTATTCAAGACCAACCCCAGCTGATACAACTCTCATCTCTATTGTTGAACATACTGCTCTTAATCACTGATCCAGCTGTACAGCCCCAACCTTGATTTCTGATCCTCAAGCCTGGAACTTGCTTTATATACCAGGTGGCCTGAACTCAAAGAGATCTGCTTGCCTCTGCCTCTATGGGGCTTGGATTAGAGGTGTTGGCCACTGTGCTGGTTCGTTTCTGTAATCTTAACACAAACTAGAGGAACATGGGAAGAAGGGACCTCAACCAAAGAATTTTCCAGATCAGGTTGGCCTTGGCCATGTCTGTGAGGCATTGTCTTAACTGCCAGTTGATGAGGGAGGAGGGTCCAGGCCACTGTGCCCTCTTGTCCCATTGGCCATGTTTAAAGTGTTTAGTTCATGCACGGGGCTGTCTGCTTTCCACCAAAGTGAACAGCACAGGTGCAGCTGGCACACACACTCCCATAGAACTCAGAGGACAACCCGAAGGAGTCCCTTCACTCCTTACACCATATGGGTTCCAGGGATCAAACTCAGGTCCCCAGATGTGGTGGCAGGTGCCTTTACCCACTGAGCAACCTTGTCAGCACTTGTTAAGTAAGCAGTTTGAAAACCCTCCTATCTCCTCATGACCTGCCAGCAGAGCTCCTTGCCTCTGTCTCAGAATCAAAGCTCATCTTCATAATGTCCCTCTTGTCTCCTCCCTCAGTTTCTCTAGATGTATTGCCAAATCAGGTGCTTTCATAGAGTTTTCCAGGGAGCGAGGGAGGGAGAGAGAGATTGAGAGAGAGAGAGAGAGAGAGAGAGAGAGAGAGAGAGAGAGAGAGAGACAGAGAAACACTGGGTTTACTCACCTCCCCTCCAGCATGGTCTGAACCTCCTTTTGGTGCCTGTGACTCAGGCCAGCTCTGACTGAGGCTGTGTTCTCTTTCTCCTCCAGGACATTGATATCACTGTGAGCAGGTATGATGGCTGACCCAAGGGCACTTTCTTCTTCCCTCCTGTAGCTGCATTCTGCATGCGTGCAAACACTCCATTCTCTCCAAACTCCACTCATACTGTAACTCAGCTGTGAGCTCTTTAGGCCTCGGGTAGAGAAGGTAAACTGTGCAGTCTCAGGACAGAAAGGTGGGGAGACAAGGTCTTTCATTCACATTCCCAGCTCTTCAGCACCATCTCCTCCCTCCTGGCACCCCTGCATGTGCCTCTAAAACAGCTGGGTGGATCCTGGTTTCCTAATGCATCTCTCTGCCCCCTTCCTTTTCCCTTGTCTCCCTCCATCTCCAGCCTCATCCCCATATCTCCTCCTTGCCCCTCACCTACCCAACATCCTTGGTTCTTGCCTCCTGATCTTTGGTTACCAGACCTACACTGTTCCCCTCTCTCTGTCTCCATCCCCCACCCCCACATCACAGGCCCTTCCACCCTGTTCTCCATGCCCTGAACTCACCACCCAGTTAACCATGTCTTCACAGGAATGAGGGATTTCAGTTTGCCAACCCCACTCCAGTTCCTAGGAACCTGGCAAAATATATAAGGGAAGCAAAATCAAGACACGTGTCCTTCCTAGAAAGCCTGAAGGGATTCAGAGGTGAGGAAAGGACTGTCAACTCCCTGCAGACTAACTCCATCACCCAATGGTACTATCTTAAAGCACAGGTACCATCAGTGACCCCTGAACCCCTCTAATGCCAGGCAGTCCACTGAGACCTTCAAATCATCTCTCCTTGTGTGCTATCACAGGGAGTTTACAGGTTTTATGAGTTTCTGGGGATTGAACTGATGCCTTGTGCCTGCACAACAAACATCTACCAATGGAACTACATCTGCAGCTCTGGAGAGCACTTATGCATGAGAATTTTTGTCTTGTTTCAGTGTGAGGGTCTGGATGATTGCTGCCATTTTGGCAGTTGCTAGAGACACCAGCCAGTGAGCACCAGAGTGTAGCAGTCCCAGCTATTGTGGGTGAGGGATGCACAGTGTCTCTGCAAGACTTAGAATGAGAATAAAATGTAAAATATAGTAATAAAAACAAAACAGCAGAGGCAGAGGCAGATGGATCTCTGTAAGTTCAAGGCCATCCTGGTCTACATAGTGAGTGCCAGGCCAGCTGGTGCTAAAGGGAGACCATGTCTAAAAAAAAAAAAAAAAAAGAAAAGGGACCCTCAAAAAAGACCAAAAAAAAAAAAAAAAACCAGACAGGGCTTGAAAAGAGCAGGTATTGATCTTGCTCAGGACCAGATTTATGTTCCCAGCATCCATGAAGGGCAGCTCACAACACCTGTGGGATCTGACCTCCATGGACACCTGCACATATTCACACAGTGAAACAGGCTGATATACATAATTGAAAATAATAACAAATCTTTGAAAACAAATCTAAAATATAGCAATAATTTCTTTTTGAGACAATCAGACCATGTTACTTGGTGTAGTCTCTTCCTGTTTTGTAAATAATGTTTATTATATGTGTAAAAATATGTTTGTAAGATCACCCATGTCATGCAAAGCCAATGAAGACCACATCAGGGTGACAGAGCCCCCGTAACTGGAGTTATGGATGGTTATACTGGCATATAGGTGCTGGGAAACAAACCCAGGTCCTCTGCCAGAGCAGCAGTGCTCTTAACAACTGATCCATCTCTCTAGCTCTGTAATCTCTTCCTGATGAATTCAAACAAAATTCCAACATCAGCCTGCTAAGAAGCCTGGACTACAGGCACCCAGCACTGCATCGTGCCTACCTTCCACTAAGTTTTTATTTTATAGATTTAAATAGCAGCATTTTAAAAGTACTGAGCTAGGAGTTGGAGAGATAGCTCATTGGTTAAGACCACTGACTACTCTTGCAGAGGACCCAAGTTTGATGCCCAGTATCCATATGGCAGCTACCAGCCATCCATAACTCCAGTTTCAGGGGCATTTGGATGCTCTCTTCTGACCTCCACAGACATTGCACAATACAGGTGCACTTACATGTAGGCAATAAACTCATAACACAAAAAATAAAAATAATAAATAAAATATTTTACAAAGAAAATACATGGTGGTGCAAGCCTTTAATCCCAGGACTAGGGAGGTATAGGCATGCAAACCTCTATGAGTTCAAGTCCAGCCTGTTCTATATAGTGAGATTCATTCCAACTGGGGCTACAGAGAGACCTTGTCTCAAAAAAAGATGAACTCAATACATACATGATTAAAATTAACATTACATTTATTTCGTAGGCATGTCTGAGTTTTGTGGCCCCATCTGTTTTTGAACTCGCTATGTAGTATTATCTGGGCTAAAACTCGTCATCATCCCCCTGCTTCAGTGGGCAGAGTGCCATGGTGCCCTGCTTGCCTTTTAGTCTTTTAAAATGACCACTGGGAAATTTAATAGATCTTCATTTCTGGGAGGAGCTGCACTGGAGAGACACTGCAGGGCAGTGGAAGGCAACTCTCCATATTTGGACACTGAGCATATGAGAGAATATCAGCCACACTTCCCCGCATCTGAAACAGTGTGTCACTGTTTGGCACAAGTTCCTTCTTAACTTCTGAGAACTCTCCATTTCCTTAACTCTTTCCCCGTAGACAAGCTCCAAGCTCATGGGGAGGAGGAAAAAAGCAGATTCCTGGACAGCTTGAAGAACGAAGACAGGGAGAGCTGTGAGTCCTTGGGCTGCTTCCTGCTTTGGAGGAACAGTGAAATATAAAAAAGGGGAAATTCAGCCCCTAAGGGTAGGGGAGGGTCCAGTGTGTGTGTGAATAATAGTCTATTGGGTAGGCATTATTATTATTATTATTATTATTATTATTATTATTATTTGGTCTTTTTGAGTCAGGGTCTCCCTGTAGCCCCAGCTTGCCTGGTGCTTGCTGTGTAGACCAGGTTGCCCTTGAACTCACAGAGATCCACCTGCCTCTGTCTCTCGAGTTCTGGGATTAAAGGTGTGTAACACTATGCCCAGAAGTTTTATTATGTTTTTTAAAGATTATTTTATGTTTATTCTGTTTTGTGCTAGTTTTTAAAAAGCAGGACCTCACTATATAATCCTGGTTGGTATGGAAATTATTGGGTAGACCAGGCTGACCTGAGACTCTCAGAAATCTACATCCCTCTTCCTCCAAAGCCTGGAAATAAATGGGTGCTCAATCACAAAGGGAGATTACTTTGATTTTTTTTCAGTTTATTTTATACATATGAGTGATTCCCTACGTGTATGTGAGTACATCCAGGTCATGCAATGGCCACGAAAGTCAGAAGAGGGTGTTAGAGCCTGTGAATGTATATTTCTATATGGCTGAAAGCATCTGGGTGGGTGCTGAGATCTAAACCCCACTTCTGTGCCAAGTAGCCAGTGCTCTTAACCACTGAGCAATTTCTCCAACCCCAGATTATTTTAAGTTATCTGTGAGTCTGTTTCTGACCATATGTCTGCATAGGTGCATGCTGTGCTCTCGGTGACCACAGGAGGCAACACAGTCTCCAAGAGCTGGGGTTACAGGCAGTTGTGCATCCCCTGAAGTGGGTGCTGGGAGCCAAACCTTCCAAGAGCAACACCCACTCTCAACTCCCCAGCCTTCTCACCAGTCCATGTTTTATTACTTTAGATTCATGTAATACACAAATTGAAATTTTTCCAAAATGAACAGAATTTATTTATTCATTGCACAAAGTCCAGCAGTCACATCTTAGTCTATTTTAGGCAGAGTTATTGGGCCCAGCTAGCCCAACACTGCTGAGGACTGAAGACTCACTATTATAACAGCTGTGATGATGTTATCAGAGATGATTCTTTTACCAGACTCCTTAGCATGAAAGCCTGGGCTCTGGCAGCATAACCAATCCAGACAGAGCCACCCATCCATAACATATCACTTAAAGACAGAAGTAATAGTGAAAAGCAAAGACTGAAGATTTATTCAATGTGGGAAGAGGAAGAAACAAAGGGAACAGTGTCCCAAGTCCATCTCCAGGGTTCTGACATGAGCTTTAGGTTTATATACATGGCAAGAGGTTTTCATAACTAAGCCCAGCACAGACCCATCACTGTCCGAGCTCTCTTATTCAGCATCTCTGATAAACTGTCAGAACCTGTGAGATCTCTCCCAGGGAGCCAAGCTCTTCCAATGGCTGCACCAGAGTCCAGCCTCTTGCTTCCCTCAGTGCGGGATTCCTTGAGGATTTTCATTCTTTGAGGCCCATTGTTTCAATAGTGTGATGCCATAGGGAGGGACTTAGTGTCTGAGAGTTTAGAATGTCTCCTTTCCTGCCAGGGCAGCTGCGGTTCTGCCCCCCTTGTGGTCACACTGATGATCATCACTTGCTAAGGGCGTCCTGTGTGCTGAGCACTTCACACCCAGTGTCAGAACCTGATAACTGTACCCCAAGATAGGGGTTGCTGTCTCCAGTTCAGAGTGAGGCCACTGGAATTCCTGTGAGAAAATGGGACATCTCTCAGTATGTGGGAACAACAGGGTCCACCCATGTTTATCCACCCAGACCTGCTGCTCATGCCTGTAATCTCAACACTTGGGTGGCAGAGGACAGAGGCAAGAGGAACGTTATGAATTCCAAGTCTTCTTTTCCCTTAGTTGATTCTATGCCATCTAAGGTTACAAAGTGAGACCCTGCCTTAAAAATAAAATCATTCCATCAATATATCCAAATGCAAAAGGAGAACACATTTATCCACTAGCAGGAAACTGCATTCTGCAATGCACAGGGTTGAACATGTTCAGGGTTTCCTCCATCAGCATCAGTCCTGTGCAAGAAGAGCTCCTGGAGTTTGAGAGAGGGGGTGGGTATGAGTTCCCTACCTCACACCTGGTTGGGGTTTAACTTCCCACTGTAGGCCAACAGGGACCCACTCCATCTGTCACACAGACAACCCAAAAGGTTCCTGCCCTTCCCCAGGGGTGGTGGGTGGTCCCCACCTGGACCCAATGGCTGATGTGACTGATGGTGGCCAGGTGTTTGATTTGAATTTGTAGCTTCTGGTTATCAGGACCAAAAGATGTTTTCTTTCTCCAATTCCTAGGGTGCCTGTTTGAGAAAAGTAATGCTGAGTTACCCACTTCAGGTAGGAGTCCTGCCTGATACACTGGTCTTTCTGGAGATATGAGAGGGTCCTGAGGTCTACAGGTCACCAGGCTGTGTCCCCCAACACTGATGGGGCAGGGGGAGGTGGTGCCCAGGCCTCATGAAGAGCTCCCTAAATGTGCAGAACCCCTTTTTCCCCTAACCTGAATGGTTGCTGTCAGTTCCCACCTGAGATGGAGGACAGAGTAGAAGGAGGGGTTAGATACCAAAGTCAGGAGAGGCTGGGAGGAGGGACTCTGGATTCCTCCAGACTTCAGGTGCCAGAAATGCTAGATATGGGCAGGGGCAGTCATCTTATCAACCTCCTCTGCCTCCCAAGCTACTTCTTCCCCAGAAAATGCCAGGACCCAGCACAGACATTCAGCTTGCAGTGTACCCCACTTCTGTCTGCTGCTGCCTCTTGGACTCAGCAGGCCAGGGCGGCTTTGGGGGATTCCAGCTGGCTCATCATTCTGATGAGTCCTTCTGGACTCTGTTTTCCTTCTCTCTCCAATGGTGATGAATCAACCAACCATGGTGGCCATATGTCCATTACACACTCCATTCCACCCCCACTTTCAGATGTCTCGGTGGGGACAGCAGCTCCTTCAGCATTGCAGGGAAGAAGGGCATCATATAGTGACGTTTCTGGAGATGGAGACCACCATGATCCTGCAAAGAGCCCTGATGACATAAGGGTGACATTGGGTAAGTGTGTGTGAGTGAGCGACATGTGCCAGGAAGAGGCCCAAGATACTGACTAGGGAAACGGGCATGAGAGTCATTAAGACCTGGGAGAGGAGAATAATTATTTACTTATTTGTATTTTTATTATAACATATTCAAAATTACATTTACATGCTGATTGTTAGGAATTGAGTGGAAAGAAGCACAGGTACAAAAAAAGAATTAACCTAGGTCTACGATCCAATTTGATGGATTGTATGTCAATCCATGCTCAGTCCATGAAGGGTGGAAGCTGATCGGTTAGAATCAGCTCAGTACCCACACTGATTCAAGTGGCAGGACAGTTGAAGTGTTCCACAGAATTATGTAGGTCATTGTTTATAAAGACACTTGGGCCTAATAAGGTCTGAAGGGCCTGTTTTCAGGACAGGTATACACTTTGGCTAGGGGTGCTATGCTCCGGAGGCATAGTTTCCAAGCAGGTGTTCATAAAGCCCAGGGGCTGACAATACTCTAATAAGCCCACTTACCTAGACAAGTAGTTTATGACTAGTCTGGTGTCTTTTGTGCACTCTCCCTTTATTCCACACCCTGAAGAGAAATACATTTGTGGTGAAAGGCTGCCATAAGTAATCCCAACTGCTTCCCAATGAGATGGATTGTTGTGGGGCTGAGGTTTCAAGATCCACTGGCAGAAGTGTTGCAAGGCAGCCCCCTGGTGGCCAGGAGCAGGAGCTTAGGTGGGCACTATGACTATCTGGGCTCATGCAGTTCTGTTAGAATCCTTGGAGACAGTTGATTAACATGATGTAATGCACAATAATGTACTTATTTCTCTTAGCTGCAGGTAGGCACTGTAGTGTTGGACTAGGCTAAGATTTGAAGTCTTATATCTAAGTAGTTCTTAAGAACAAAATTGTTAGTGAGAAATAATTGTCTAAATAATATTTTATATGAACTTAAGCCTAATACCTGGGAAGTGCAATCCTTTGGACTCTTAAAGAAACATACCATTAACCTTATTCTTTGGTTATACTTTCATGTCGGGTGCTTGGTTTTCATGCAATTGGCTTAAATTATTTAAATTATTTTTACTGTCAAGGACACACATGTGAAAAAGATGTGGACCTTGAACATGTTTTTTGTTTCAAAGAGGCAGTAGTTGCTTTAAAATCACACACACACACACACACACACACACATACACACATGTGCACAGAGATGTGATCTTTCTTAAACCTTGAATAAAGATTTTGGCATCTCAGAAGTGTAGCATCCATAAGAAAAACTGCAAATTGGACTCTGGAGCAGGAGTGATCATCTCTTAAAATTAACTCCTGTAATTTCCTTTGTGAAAAAAAAAACAGTTCCATATTAAGACTACTTTGAAAAATAAATTATTTTGTCATCTTTGACTAGTATATGATTGAAATAAAAATTTTAATTAATGCATCTATTTAGAGCCTATTTTGAAAGTAAATCGTAATCAATATATATATATATATATATATGGTTAAACTTTATAGATACTTGTTTTAATGAATGCTATTTTATATTAACATTTAAAAGTTCTGTTAAACACTTAATAGACCCATAGATATTGTTCAATAGGTTTTAAGATGTTCTGAGTACCCAAGTTGTTTACAAGGCAGTACATATTCATCAGAACTTTACTACACCATTAAAATACTCACATTTGTAAATCTGCACATGTGCATTTTTAAAAATAACTTTTGATGCAGGGTCTCCCTGTAGCCACAGCTGGCCTGGAACTCACTATATAGACCAGGCTGGCCTTGAATTCATAAAGATCTATCTGCCTCTGCTTCCCAAGTAAAATTCCTCACAAAAGGAATTTTTAATATAGTATGGGAGCTTTTCCCTTCTATAAAATTATTTTTTACTTTTAATATTTTTTAACTCATATGGAGTTTTTTCCAAGAACTCCTATTATGTAAACTACCAATTTTATAATTTTTAGATGATTTTGCAAATATTTCAATTAAAGCAAACTGTTCATTTGTGATGTTTTTAGATTTGATTGCCTAGGACTTCTAGTTAAGCACATAAAATAAATCAATTAAGAGGAAGAAAATGAGTAGGTGTCCCTGTGTTAGTTACGTTTCTGTTGCTATGATAGAACCACCATGACCAAGGGAACTTATAAAAGAAAGAGTTTTATTTGAGCTTACAGTTGACAGTTCCAGGGGAATTAGAGTTCTTCATGGTGGGGAGGCACAGCGGTGGGAGGTGCTGCCCCCAGTGACAAGCTTCCCCTAGCATGACCACACCTTCTTTTTTTTTTTTTTTTTTGTCTTTTCAAGACAGGGTCTCCCTGTAGCCGCAGCTGGCCTGGAAATCACTCTGTTAGACCAGGCGGTGGCCTTGAACTCACAAAGATCCACCTGCCTTTGCCGTCCGATGCTAGGATATAAAGGCAGCCGCCACCACGCCCATGACCACACTTCCTAAGATATCCCAAAACAGTGGCAAAATGCACACATTGAGGACAGAAGTCCTGAATACTTGGGACCTATGGGGAACATTTCCATTAAACCACAGTGCTACGTCTCCCATTGAGATGAATTTTCCTTTAATTAGACTTTTCCTTTTTTGTTTTGTTTTGTTTTTGATATTCGTACATTAAATAAGCATACCAACCAAATCTACAACCAGCCAGAGTTTGGTATTTGTTCGGTTGGTTAGTTAGGTTGATTTTAGTTTTGGGGGACAGGTTCTCAGGTATCTTAACCCAGCCGGCCTGAAATTCACTATGTAGACGCATGCTGGCCTTGAACTCACAGAAATCGACCGGCCTCTGCCTCCAGAGTGCTGGAATCAAAGACCAGAGTTTTGTGTCTTCTCAAAACACTTTCCTTTTCTTAGATTAGATATGGGGGAATTGTTAAGAGAAAGGAAAAATGGTAAAAAAAAAAAAAAAAAAAAAAAAAAAAATAGAATTACTGCTGCAGAAGGTAAAGTTTTAAATAAGAACTTGGTGTGCCTCAGCTGAGGTGAGAAGGAAGCTGGGCAGGGTTGGCAGCAGGATGCTGGGGCCTGGCTGACACTCCTTCCCATGCTGGTATGTGACCACAGCCCACAAACCCTACCTCCTCACCCCCCCACCCCTGTACCCTTGCTGCCTGCCTCCAGCTATTTAGTGGGGCCCTGAGCAAAGCCCAGTGGGTAGGAGATGGAGCCTGGAGCCTGGAGCCTGGGAGGGACTGAGAGGGGGAGGTGCACACAGAGCACAGCAGGGAGGCGGTCACAACCCAGAAAAGAGGCTGTAGAAGTAGTTGTTAACCAGAGAATGAGAACAGAGAGAAAGAGAGAGAGAGTTGGAGCAAAGGTGGAAAAAGTTAGGGACCCCAGACCACTTGCTATTTATTGCCAGATTATGTTATCCAAGTTCCTGAAAATGGCAAGACAGAAAGTTCTGAATTCAAGCCAAATATTTCTGTTATAAATTTGTTATTAAGGCCAAATTACCTTCTCTGTCTTCTTGGTCAGGCGGTGTGGAGGTTTCTCTTAATCATGGGTAGGTGGCCCCTGCCCTGGGAAGATGAGGTCTGACGGGGATGGAGTAAATGAATCATTCGACTCCAGACACCTGAGTTTTTGTGCAGAGAATCAGTTTATACCCCCCAAGGACTCAGGTTATGTAGACAGAAAGCTGGCAAGCCTGTACAGAAGCAGCATTCCAAGAAAATGTTTGAAAAAACAAGACACATGACTTTAAAAAAATTTTTTTTATTAATTTCTGTATGTGTATGAATGTACTGTCTGCATGCAAGTCTGTGCACCCGTGCCATGCAATGCCGCGGAGGTCAGAAAAGGGTCTCGGATTCCCCTGGAACTGGAGTTCTCCTGGAATTGGAGTTTCAGATGGCTCTTGGCCACCATGTGGGTGCTGGGGATCGAACCCGGGTCCTCTGTAAGAGCAGTCGGCGCTCCTAACCGCTAGGCCATCTCTCCAGCCCCGACACATGACTTTTTTACAGAAAAGTCAGGAGAATTTCACACAGACGACCTGTTCAAGGCAGACAACAGCTGAAGGCCATTAACCAAGATGTTTTTCCCAGCACAAGAACCTTCAGAGCCCCTCACCCAGGCTGCTTGCTCATATCAGCCATGCAGTGTTCTGCCTGGCAGGGTTTGTGAGACACTTTGTGCAGCATCTCCCCAGTAGGCAGCAGTCTGGGTTTCAAGGTCTCAAGTTTCAACTTGCTCTTAAGCTAAATCATACTGGTCTCCATCAGGGATGGGTGTTGGATGCAGGTGGCAGCAAATAGCAAGGGACTTTGAGATTGGAGGCTGGTGAAGAATACAAGCAGTCTCCTTATGGTTCCCCCAAAACATCCAATATGGCCTTCATGCATAGGTCTTCCCCAACTACATAGCATGAGGCTGCAAGAGATCATGACCCCAAGGGGTATAGAGAGCTCCAGGTCAATTTCTGGCAGCCCAAAAGCCAAAGTATGTTCAGGGGAAGTTTAGAATAATATGGGGTCGAAGAAAAGAAGAAGAGGAAGATATAAAAGAGAAGGAAAATAAAGAAAGGTCAGTCAGGAAGCCAGGTCTGTTGAGAACTCTCTCCTGGGTTTTGGACCAAAATGTTAGGAAGAAGAGTGAAAAGAGGCACAGGCAGAAAAGTAAGAACCCAACCTTAATGATCTAAATTGAACATTTGTTAGACCATGTTGGTGGAAGCTGACCCACAAGAATCTGCACAGCAACCACACTGATTCATGTGGGGGTGAGTTTAAATAGTCAAGGATGCAGTTAAGCATGTTCTAGTTTTAAATGTCCTGGGGCCTGATATGGGCATATGGACCTCTTTTCACAGTGTCACTTTATGGCTGGGGATGATATGTTCTGGGGCATAGTTTTCAAGCAGAAGCCTAGGGACTGACAATCCTCTGACAATACCTGTGAGCAGTACTGGTATTTCATGACTAGTAAGGGGGGTTTGTGCAATCTCTGCTTATTAATAAGTTAGAGGACAATTCACACATGTTCATTATATCCTTCCATATTATGTGGAACCCAGGATTTAATTCCGGCTGTCAGGCTTGGCAGCAAGCACCTATAACTACTAAGAAATCTCACCATTGCCTTTATTCTGCTCTTTTAAAAATATTTTATTATTTTTATTTTACATGTATGAGTGTTTTGTCTGCATATATGTAAGGGATGTAAGTGCACCCCTATCTTGCAGTGCCCCAAGAGGCTAGATAAAGGTATCAGTTTCCCTGAAACTGGTGTTATGGATGGTTGTTAGCTGCCATGTAGGAGCTGGAACTGAATCATGGTCCTCTGCAGGAGGACATATTGCTCTTAACTGCTGAACAATCCCTCCAATATCTATTTTAATTTTTAGAGATAGGGTCTTAAAGAGTCCAGGCTGGCCTTGAACATGGTCTGGTGTCAGCCTCCCACCTGCTGGAATTGTCTGGTGATGAACTTCACAGAAAAGAATAAACTGAAAAGTTGTTGATGCCATTCACTGCTGGGGGCTTCTCCTTTTTACTTTGACCTGGTGTGTCTACACCCAAAGTTTGGAATATGGAAGTCCCTACCACTATCTCCCTCAGGGTTTCTACTTACATCCTTTAACCTCCATTTAAACAGCCATTTTTGAAAACAGCAATTAAGTCAGGCCTGGAGCCAAAGCTGAATAAGACTTATGTAGGTCACACACACAGCCCACCGAGCACTCTCCTTTCCCCATGCAGCCCACTACCATGAACCAGAGCACTCGCCTGTCCCTATGCAGCTCACCACCATGAACCAGAGCACTCTCCTTTCCCCATGCAGCCCACTACCGTGAACCAGAGCACTCTCCTTTCCCCATGCAGCCCACCACCATGAACCAGAGCACTCGCCTTTCCCCATGCAGCCCATCACCATGAAACAGAGCACTCTCCTTTCCCTATGCAGCTCACCACCATGAACCAGAGCACTCTCCTTTCCCCATGCAGCTCACCACCATGAACCAGAGCACTCTCCTTTCCCCATGCAGCCCACCACCGTGAACCAGAGCACTCTCCTTTCCCCATGCAGCCCACCACCGTGAACCAGAGCACTCTCCTTTCCCCATGCAGCCCACCACCGTGAACCAGAGCACTCGCCTTTCCCCATGCAGCCCATCACCATGAAACAGAGCACTCTCCTTTCCCTATGCAGCTCACCACCATGAACCAGAGCACTCTCCTTTCCCCATGCAGCCCACCACCATGAACCAGAGCACTCTCCTTTCCCCATGCAGCCCACCACCATGAACCAGAGCACTCTCCTTTCCCCATGCAGCCCACCACCGTGAACCAGAGCACTCTCCTTTCCCCATGCAGCCCACCACCGTGAACCAGAGCACTTGCCTTTCCCTATGTAGCCCACCACCATGAACCAGAGCACTCGCCTTTCCCCATGCAGCCCACCACCATGAACCAGAGCACTCTCCTTTCCCTATGTAGCCCACCACCATGAACCAGAGCACTCTCCTTTCCCCATGCAGCCCACCACCGTGAACCAGAGCACTCTCCTTTCCCCATGCAGCCCACCACCGTGAACCAGAGCACTCTCCTTTCCCCATGCAGCCCACCACCGTGAACCAGAGCACTCTCCTTTCCCCATGCAGCCCACCACCGTGAACCAGAGCACTCTCCTTTCCCCATGCAGCCCACCACCGTGAACCAGAGCACTCTCCTTTCCCCATGCAGCCCACCACCGTGAACCAGAGCACTCGCCTTTCCCTATGTAGCCCACCACCATGAACCAGAGCACTCGCCTTTCCCCATGCAGCCCACCACCATGAACCAGAGCACTTGCCTTTCCCTATGTAGCCCACCACCATGAACCAGAGCACTCGCCTTTCCCCATGCTCCTTTCACCATCTCTTTCAAACCCTCATCCAGAATCAGAGCATTAGAACTGCAGCCAAGGTCAAAACGAGGCACAATTGAAGACAGAATGCCTAAACATGTAGCAGAGAAAGGAACAGAGCTGCTCAAGCCTTTGAAGGGGGCTGAGATGGATCCTCCTAGCCTTGATAAACTGTCACTCAAATGCAATGGGCATGTGATAACAGTTTCTGAATATGCTTCTTTATGTCTTCCATGCCTTCCCATCATTCTTGTGTTTGAGAGACTCCACATTAGAAAAATATATCCAGCTTTGATCTCCCTTAGTAACTCCAAACTTTGTTTATGACATGAGAACAGGGATCAGGAGGCTTAGGCACTTGGGAGGCCTAATGGAAACCTCATCTCCGAAAACCAAACTTTAAGGATGGGACAGGGGACAGGACTTTGCTGAGGACTTGGGTTGTGACTTGGAAGAGAAAATTACCCTCTAGTTGCATCTAGGAAAGCTCAAAAGAAGAGGACTTGAGGACATGGCTGAGGCTGATCCTGTCCATTTTCTTTATCTTGGCACAGCCCCTGTGACCCTGGACGCATCCTCGGCCCACCCAGACCTCACCCTTTCGCCAGATCTAAAGACAGTGAGGCTGAATGAAAGGATGGTGCATTCAGAAGATCTCAGTAGGAATGTGGACCCACAGTGCTTCTACAATACCTTCTCAGTGCTGGGCTCCCCTGGCATCTCCTCAGTCTGCAGGATCTGGGAGGTTGAGCTTCAAAGAAGAATGATGCTCTTCTTACATCCTCAAAAAACTTACTGCATAGGTGTGGCCTCGGAGCTTGTGTCCAGACAATGCCCTCTGGAGGTGAAGCCTCTGAATGGATTCTGGGCTCTTAAGATCTATCGTGGTGGATGCAAGCCTCTCACAGACAGCAGAACTCAGGAGAATCTCCGGACCTATGTGGAAAAAGTGGGCATCTATGTGGACTATGACTCGGGAGAGGTCGTGTTCTATGACACCACCACAAACGAGCACATCTACACTTTCCATGCCTCTTTCACTGGGAAGATCTTCCCCTATTTCCAACTCCTAAGTACCCGCACCCAGATCACTCTGATTCCCTAGGGGTGTTCCCTTGAGGCTCCTTGCCTCACTTCCCTGTAGGTCCCTCACATTGGGATGTAGTGCAACTGGCAGGGCTGAAGCATGGCCTGAATTATACCTGTCAGAAACCTGAGGTTTTCCATTTCCCTGAGTGAAGAAGAAAGGCTCCAGTACTCCAAAGGATAAACATGGAGTCAATCACTACGGCACTTTATAATAGAATTATATTGGAAAGGGCTCAGACCTCATCAATAGGTGATAGGTGAAGAAGCTACAGGAGAAACCGTCAGGCTGTGGCCTACTGACACATATTCAGGGGACTGCCCAGCACCCAGTGCCCCTTTCTCCTTCACTTTACTGCCTACATTGTCTGTTTCTCTTAATTTGTCTTGGGCAGGTCTGGCCCTCATCACTTCCTGAGATCTGAAAACCACCAGGTCATGTGTGCCCAGTCTAATAAGAAAAAGAATATTAATAGTATATTTATTTGTTTCCATTTATTTCCCTACCCCCTCCCACTCTCCCCTCTGTCTCAGGCATCTTGTATCTCAAGCTGCCCTTGCACTCACTATGTATCATAGACCACACCAGGAATGCTGGGGTTATATATCTGTAACCCCAAGCCCACCAAGGCCAGCTGAGCAGTGCTGGGGATGGAGCTCAGAGCTTCATGCATACTAGGTGAGCACTCTACCAACTGAGCTGCAGCCCTCTCCAGCTGCTGTACTTCTCTTTGGAAGGAGGATAAACCAACCCTAATAAGTAGTCACTTGTAGGTGGAGGGAAAATAGGTGGCAGGGATGGAAGCTAGTCCTTTCCAGATGTGGAATTTTTTTTGTATTATTAGAATTTGTTATCCTGTGAATGTTGTATATAATTTTAAAGCATAATTACATTACACAAAATGAGGGGATGTTTGATGGATAGTTAGCAAGGCAAATGACCCTGTCTAAGTAGTTGTCAGCTTACACAGCAGAGAGAAAATATTTTAAGTGACTTTATCTAGGTCTGTGCTGTTGGGCTGTGGCTCTAGCTACCTAAGTAGGCTGAGAGAGGAGGATTAATTAAGCCCACAAGTTCAAGGCCAGCCTACACAGCAGAATAACATCTCGTTCTCAAAAAAAAATAGGCAACTTTAAAAGTCAATTATTGAATTTATATTTACAGGAAAAAAGATAAAAAGTTCAGATTTTAATTCCTGAATCTTGTCACAACTCTTGAGGGCAGGGTCTTATGGGTCTCTGTGTGTGGGTGTCTATGGAGAATAAATCACATATTGAGCTGTTAGTAATCAAAGCAAAGATATTTTAGATAGCTTTTTTCTTAGAAATAAGACATAAATTAATATAGACACATAATATCCCTGACTGTGAATAGAAAAGTCAACCTCAGTTTATGTTGCTGCTGACTTGAGGCTATGTCCTACTCAAAGTTATCTCACATGGAATAAGCAGTGGGTTTTCAGTCTCAAGTTAAAAAAAGACTTTTAACGGTTCTGTGAGTCCAACTCTCCCAGTGAGTGTATGAGGCTGACCTCCACTCGGTGGTGAGAGTCCCCAGCTGTGCCATGGTAGCATTCCAGACTCCCTACCCAATAGCTAGGAAACACCTAGAGCCTCAACCTCAGCTCTAGACTAGGCTTTCATACCCCTGGACCCAGACTCAAACAATAGCAGCCAATCGTGGAGAGCTATGCGGTGAGGCAGCTTCATACACTCAATGGGAGAGTTGAACTCACAGAACTGCCTCACCACATGGCAAGAGCCCCAACTGCGTGGCAGCAGCAGTGACATTCTGGACTCCTTACCCACTAGCTAGGCAAAACCTGGGCCCTCTCTATGGGGTCCAGACAGAGCTTCTCTGACCCTGGACCCAGATCCAGACATTTACATCCACCCCTGGAGAGCCAGTAGACAGTCTTCAAGCAGTGCAGGGTTCAAGTCTGCCTGATTGATACCTGACTTGGGTCTCAGGAGTAGCTACCAACTAGCTGGGTAAGAACTAGCTGACCTCTCCAAAATCAGAAGTGAGAACCTGAAGCCTAGATCAAGCAGCCTTTCATAAACAATAAGAAGGCAATGGCAGCACTTGAAGAATACAAGCAAAGTCAGTCTTTGACTCAATGAACACTTGAACTTCATATCAGAATCACAAACAACAAAAGAAATCCACATGCCAAAATCACACACACATACATACACACATGCACACACAAACATTAAAAACCCAAATAATAAGCTTCTGTAAAATACAATCCACATGCACACACAAACATTAAAAACCCAAATAATAAGCTTCTGTAAAATACAACCAGTCCTGTAGAAGACTCCTCTAATGAAGATCCTATGGATGTAACCCAGGTTGCAGATCTGAAAAGAACTATCAAAAGCATGACCAAAGAATTTAAGGAACTTAAAGAACACATGAACAAATAAATAAAAGAATTAAAAGAAGATATGGATAAACTAAAAGAAGATAATGATAAACTTTGGAATGAACACACAAATGATATAGAAATGCTGAATAAATTTCAAGCTGAAATGAAAAAGGAAGTGGAACACTCAATAAGCCATCTGGAAAGGATGAGAGAAAGCCTCAGTAACGGAATGAAGTAGAAAATAGAATATCAAGACTAGGGAAAAAACATGGAAGAATTGGACCGCTCAAGCAAAGATTATGAAAATAAAACACACATGCACAAGAATGGAATAATCAGGAAATGTGGGACAGCGTAAAAAGACCAAGCCTATGCATCATAGGTATAGAGGAAGGAGAAGAAACTCAGGATAATGGTATTGACCAGATCTTCAACAGGATTATAGACGAAAATTTCCCCCAACTGAGGAAAGGCATGCCTGTACAAATACAAGAAACACAGAACACAAAACAGACAGGACAAGGAAAGAAATTACCCATGCCATATAATAGTGTGGGGATTCCATTTGGCAGAAGCACTTAGGAAGTCAGCTGGCAACACTCAGGCTGGAGTCCTGCTGATTTCCTGTTTGCTTTTGAATCTTCCCTGAAGCCACTATCTTTCATGCTTTGGGCAAAATATTGTCAGATTCCTGTAGTCATCTGGAGTATATGGCATAAAATCCTGTATGCCCCAACCCCCAGTCACACCTCAAGGTCCAGTATAAAAACCCCCGAGTTGTGAAAATAAAGTTGAGTTATTTCTCAGTGGAATTGCTCCCAGCCTCGTTCTTGAAACTGTCCTTTTCTTGTTATTTCTTTTCTTTCTCCTTGGGCTTTCTAGTACCTCCCCCACCCCCTTCCAGGACTAAGACCTGGGTCATTGAGCAGCTGGCCTGAAGCAGCCCAGGGCACTTACAGTCCCAGGAAACTGTGGGCTCTTGTCAAAGGGAGGAAGAACATCCATCGAAAGGCAACATAATAGTAGTAAAAGCACTAGATGCTCAAAACAAAGAATACTGAAAGCTGCAAAAAAAAAAAATCACGTATAAATGAAAACCCATCAGAATTAAGCTGACTTTTCAATGCAAATGATAAAAGGCAGAAGAGCTTGGACTAAAGTATTCCCAGTTCTAAATTCCTATAGACACCAACCCAGAATATTCTATCCAATGCAAATGTCTATTATAGTTGAAGGAGAAAGAAAAATATCTCATGAAATAAATAGGCTGAAAGAATTCATGTCCTGAAAGCCATCCATTCAGAGACTACTTGGAACAATACAAAAAGCAGAAGAAAGGAATTACTACACCGAAGCAGCATCATAAAGTACTTAATGAAGGTGTAATTGTGGAAATACAATCCTAGACCAAAAATACAAACAGAAACTAAAATGTTTGTTAGCAATATACATTTCTCCCCATCAAGAGACAGAGGTGAGTAGAATGGATTAAGAAACAAAATCCGCAGGGTGTGGTCATGCACGCCTTTAATGCTAGCACTTGGGAGACAGAGGCAGGTGGATCTCTGTGAGTTCAAGGCCAGCCTGGTCTACAGAGCGAATTCCAGGACAGCCAGGTTGACAGGGAGACCCTGTCTCAAAAAGACCTAATAAAGAAAAATGTAAAGAAACAAAATCCATCTTTCTGTTGTCTGCAAGAAACCCATCTCACCTTCAAGAACAGGCACTATCTTAAGGTGAAATGGTGGAAAAAATATTCTAAGCAAATACACTAGGAAGCAAGAAGAATTTTCTATTCTAATATCAGACAAAAGAGACTTCAAACTAAAACTAATCAGAAGAGATGAAGAGGGTCGCCTCATTCTTATCAAAGGAATAATTAACCAAGAAAATATCACAATCATGAATATATACACTCCAAACCTGGTGCACCGAACTTCATAAACATAATTCTTTTTTTTTTCATAAACACAATTCTACAGGACTTTAAGGCACATATTAAGCCCAACAAACTAATAATAGGGTAATTCAATGCCTCACTGTACCCATTAGACAGGTCATCTGGACAAAGGATAAATAGAGAGACATTTCAACTGACAATACAACATAACAAAACCTCTGGGACACTTTAAAAGCAGTCCTAAGAGGGAAATTTATAGCACTAAGTGCCTACATTACACTTTGCAACTCAAGACACTTGAAACACCACATCAAATGAATACCAAACCTAAGAGACAAGAAGAAATAACAAAAATCAAAGCAGAGATTAATGAAATAAGACCAATGAAAGCAGTGCAAAGAATCAATGAGGCCAGGACCTGGTTCTTTGAAAGGATAAACAAGATAGACAGACTGTTAACCCAGTTAATCAAAAGAAAGAGCAACTCCAAAGCAACAAAATTAGAGATGAAAGGGGAAATGTCACAAGAGATAACAAAAAAAATCCAGAAAATTATATGGGAATACTTTAAAAATCTATACTACATTAAACTTGAAATCATAAAAAAGGGATGAATATCTGAAATCATGGGAATCACAAAAGCTTAACCAAAAAGAAATTGACAGCTTAAACAGACACATAACATATAAGGAAATTGAAACAGTAATACAAAACCTCCCAAACTAAAAAAAAGCCCAGGCCCAGATGGATTTATGGCAGAATTCCACCACATTTAACTAGGACCTATAAACAATATTACTAAGTTACTCAAAAGGATAGAAATAGAGGGAAATCTCCCAAATTCCTTCTTCTATGAAGCCAGCATCACTCTAATACCAAAACCAAACAAAGACACAACCCCAAAAGAAAACTATAGACCCATATCCTTTTTGAATATACATGCAAAAATTCTCAACAAAATACTTGGAAATCACATACAGGCACACATCAAAAAGGTCATCCACCATGATCAAGTCAAATTTACTCCAGAGATGCAGGGATGGTTCAACATACATTAATTGATAAATGTCATAAATCATATAAATGGACTCAAAGACAAAAACCACATGGTCATCTCAATTGACACAGGAAAGGCCTTTGATAAAATTCAACATATCCTTATGTTTAAAGTCCTAGAGGGAACTGAATGGGAAGGAACATTCCTTAACACAATTAATGCTATATAAAACAAGTCCACAGCCAACATCATTCTAAATAGAGAAAATTAGAATCATTACCCTTAAAGTCAGGAATCCAGCAATGCCCACTATGTCCACTCCTTTTCAATATAGTGCTTGAAACTCTTGCTAGAACAATAAGACAAAAAACAGACATGAAATGAGTACTAATTGGAAAAAAGAGGAGGTCAAACTATCTCTTTTTGCAGATGACATGATACTATACCTAAGGAAAGCCAAAATCCCACCAGAAAACTCCTAGAAATGATTAACACTTTCACTAAAGTGGCACCTTACAAATTAATCTATGAAAATCAGTAGCCTTTCTACATGCCAATAACAAGCAATTGGAGGAGTACATGGAAACCCTCCCATTCACAGTAGCCTCAAAAAAGTAAAAATATCTCAGAACAAACCTGAGCAAAGACATTAAAGATCTCTACAATGAAAATTTTAAAACTTGAAGAAGGAAATTTGAGGAAGACATCAGAAGATGGAAGGACCTCCCATTTTCATGGATTGGAAAAATTAATATAGTAAACATTGTTCATCCTACCCAAAGTAATATATAGATTCAATGCAATCCCAATCAAAATCCCCATGACTTTCTTCACAGAATTAGAAAAAAAAAATCCTAAAATTCAAATGGAAAAACAAAAGATCCTGGATATCCACAGCAGCCCTGAGCAAAAAGAATAATGCATGGAGTTGGGTAATATGCCAGATTTCAACCTCTATTACAGAGATATAGTTATAAAAACAGCATAGTACTGGCACAAAAATAGGCACAAAAATAGATCAATGGAAGAAAATTGAAGACCCAAACTTGAGTACATATAATTTCAACCACCTGATATTTGACAAAGAGGCTAAGAAGACTAAATGGAGGAAAGACAGCATCTTCAGCAAATGGCAAAACTAGATCACCAGTTGCAGAAGAATGAAACTAAACCCCTACCTTTCACCTTGTACAAAATTCAACTCTAATTGGATCAAAGACCTTGGTGTGAAAACTGAAACTGAAATTTGAGGTAACGTATGAGATATAGGTATAGGAAACACCTTTCTAAATCAGACAGGAGTTACACAGGACAACACAGGAGTTACATAAGGTCAACAATCAACAAATGGGACCTCATTAAGCTCAAAAGCTTCTGTACAGCAAAAGAAACAATCAAAGTGAAGAGAAAACCCACAGAATGGGATGAAATCTTCACCAGTGACACATCTGACAGAGGTTTAATATCCAGAGTGTTAAAAACTACTCAAAAAACAAAGGACCAAGAAAACAAATGACCTAATTAAAAGGAGTAGGGGCCATAAAAAGGGAAATGAGTCTAAATTACATTGAGAAATGGTGTATGATGTATGAAAAAGTTTAACGACAATAAAAATATATTTTAAAAAGATGGACTAAAGATCTGAACAGATACTTCTCAATAGAAGATGGTTGAAAAACATCTTTAAAAGTTTTCATCATCTTTAGTAATTAAGGAAATACAAATTAAAAGCACTTTAAGATTTTATTTTAACCAAGTAAGACTGGCTATAATCAAGAAAACAAATGATACGAAATGCTGGACAGGTTGTGGGGCAATGGAAACATCCATTCACTGCTGGTGGGATTGCAAACTCATGCATCCCATATGGAAAGCAGTGTGGAGATTTCTCTGTTGAGAAAAATCTTGCTGGGGGTGGGAGCAGTTTGCTCAGCTGAAGCCTCCACCAGCAGCTAGATGGTGTCAGTAAAAAGAAAGCAAGTGTTTTGTTTACAGCCAGGAGTCAAACCCTGGGCCTGCCTGACCCAGCTAACCAGCAAATATAGCAGAGGCAAAAGAGATCCATTCTTCCTTGGCCCTGTGCAGGGCTAGGCTGCTCAATAGGCAGGCCCAATCAGTCTAGTAAAACTAAAGAAATACAGGGAGGCTCTGTGTAAAAACCCCAGGATACTGAATGGGTTTAAGAAAATGACTACAGATCTTGGGGCTGGAGAGATGGCCTAGTGGTTAAGAGCACCTACTGCTCTTGCAGAGGACCCGGATTCAATCCCCAGCACTCACATGGCAGCAGAGAACTGTCTTTGGCTCCAGTTCCAGGGGAATCTGATACCATCTTCTGATCTCCGCAGCATTGCAGGACACCAGTGCACAAACCTACATGCAGAGAGTACATTCATACACAAACAAAAATAAATAAAAATTAAAAAAATAAAATGACTACAGATCTAAAGAGCTAACTGGATTAATGTCTCTTATTTGTGCTATTGTACCAAACATGGACCATTTGAAACAAAAATTGGTACAAATAGATAAAATCATCCCATGCAGTGTTGGACCTGGTATATGTTTTATTTAATACCTAATATTAATATCTGGGTATTTTACAGATATAAAACCTGTTGGAGAAATACCTGATACACCTGAAAAAACAAAGATAAAGAGTAAATTCATTAAGGGGATATCAGGGCCAGTTATAAATTTGGAATCTTTGGGAGTTTTTAAATAAGAGGTTTTGGTAAATAAGTACTTCAGTACCAGAGATGAACTACACTACCAGGAGCTGGTGGCTGGAGGTGGGGCCTTTAAAAGCCCCCCAAACAAAGGCAATTTGCCCATCTCAGGTAGGAGTCCTGCCTGGTACACTAGTCTTTCTGGAGAGAGGAGAGGAGATCTGAGGACCAGATCACAGTGATCTTTCTCTCAGCAATGATAGGTCAAGGGAATGTGGAGACCACACCTCAGTAAGAGCTCCCTAATATCAAGGATCTCTCCTGTGCATATCTGAATGGTGGCTGTCCGTTCCCACTTGAGATGGCTAGGAATAGGGACAAAGCAGAAGTAAGGGATTAGATACCAAATTCAGGAAGGGATGGGAGAAGGGACTGGGGACTCTTCCAGAATTCAAGTGCCAGAGATGCTTAGACATGAGGGGAAGGGGTAGGCATCTCATCCACCTCTTCTGCCTCCCAAACTACTCCTCCAGGAAGTACCAGGTCCCCAACACAGACCCTTAGCTTGCTGTGCACCCCACCTCTGTCCCCTGCTGCCTCTGCAGCTCAGCAGACCAGGTCTGCTTTGGGAGATTTCCATTGATCAGTCCTTCTGAGCACTGGCCTGTCCATTCCTTCTCCAATGGCAATGGATCAACAAACCACAATGATCAAATTCCTGTTACTCTATTATTTCCCTATGTAGAGACGTCTCTATGATGAAAGCAGCCTCTTCAGAATCACTCTTACAGGGAAGCAGATCATCTTATGGGGAGGTTCCTAGAGATGGGGACCACCACAATCCTGCAGGGAGCCCTGAGGACATAAGGGTGACATTGGGTGGTGGGTGACAGGGGCCTAGAAGAGGCCCAGGATGGCGACCAGGGAGATGGATGTGAGGGTGATGCTGCACAAGTGAGAATGGAAGAACGAACTTATTTAGTTACTTATTTGCATTTATCTTATCTTAATCTTATAAAAATTATATTTATATACTAATACATCAGAAGAATACTTGCAATAGTCCTTTCTGTCCTTCCACAGAATGTGGATTC
Organism: Rhizomys pruinosus; assembly: GCA_009823505.1. Classification (NCBI taxonomy): domain Eukaryota; kingdom Metazoa; phylum Chordata; class Mammalia; order Rodentia; family Spalacidae; genus Rhizomys; species Rhizomys pruinosus. Next base: position 93,903 of record VZQC01002246.1, on the reverse strand, counting down.
CAGAACTAAACTCAGGTGGTCAGGCTTGGAAGCAAAAGCTTTTACCTGTTGACTCATCTCACCATTCCCACTATATTGTACTTTTAAAATATTCTATTTATTGTTCTTTGATATGTATGAGTGTTTTTCCTGCATGGATATAAGTGCACCCCTGTCAAGCAATCCCCAAGGAGATCAGAAGAATGTCCCCTGGAACTGGTTAGCTGCCATGTGAGTGTTGGAATTGAACCCAGTTCCTCAGCAAAACTAGCCATTGATTTTAACTACTGAGCCATCTCTCCAGTCCCTATATTGGTTTCTGAAGACAATGTCTCAGATAGTACAGGTTGGCATTGAACATGGTAATGGTACTATGTCAGCCTCCACATTGCTGGATTTGCAGGATTGCACCACCATGCCTGGTGATGATCTTCACAGAAAAGAAAATTCTGGAAGGTTGTTACTATTCAGTGCTAGAGGTTTCTCTTTACTTTGATTCTGATGTCTGTCTTCCCCTATTCTAGTGGAAGAGTGTAGGGATTCTGTTTGCCAGGAGCACTTAGAAAGTCAGCTGGCAATCCCCAGCCCTCAGGCTGGACTCCTGCTGATCTCCTGCTTGCCTTTGAAACCTGCCTGGCACCAACTGTCTTTGATGCTTTGGGCAAAGCATTGTCACATTCCTGCAGTGATCTGGAGTATATGGTGTGAAATCCTGTATTCCCCAACCCCCACAAGGTCCTGTATAAATACTCCAGATTACAGTAATAAAACTGAGTTATTCCCTCATGGAATTCCTCCAGGTCTCATCCTTGAGTCCATTCATTCTTTGTTCTTTTTCTTTCTCTCTTTCTTTCACCAGGCTTTACTTCCAATCTCCCCCCCCCCCCACCAGGGCTAAGACCAGGGTTGTTAACCTTCTGGCTGGAACAATCCAGGGGCTTGCAGTCCTGGGAGCTGCAGGCCCTGGTCTAGAGAGGAATAATATCCAGGAAGGCTGTACACACTATCCTTCAGAATAGGGAATTTCCACCAACTGGCTCCCAGCAGTTTCCCACTTTCCTCCCTATCCTTCCCTTTAAACAACTATTTACCAATGTAGTGTTCATCCAGGCCTGGAATCAGAGATGAATAAGGCTGGTGGAGAACAAGCCCTCCTCCACCTCCATGAACCTGAGCACTCGCCCTTAGCCACACCCTTTTCCTCATCTTTCCCAAACCTCTCATCCAACAAGGGAGCATTAGAACTGTACTCAAGATGGAAATGAGACACAAGAGACAGAATGAGCCCCCCATTCTAAAACTTCAGCACAGACAGTAGAAGCTCTGCTCAAGACCTCAATAGGGCTAGGGGATATTTCCCTAGCCTTTATAAACTGTCACTCAAATCCACTGGAACTGAGGCAGCAGGTTCTGAATATTCTTCTTTGTGTATTCAACATTTCCCCATCATTCTTTTGTTTGAGGGACTCCACATTAGAAAATTAGATCCAGCCTTGACCTACCTTAATAGTCCCAGCTCTTCTTCATGAGAGAAGAACAGGGATCAGGAGCAATGGCCGAAGAAGAGCCTCCCATTGCCATTTAATGACCACCAGGAGGCTCTCTCAGCTGCATCCACAGACAACAGGAGGTGAAACTACATATTAGTTTTAAGGGAATGGAAAGAAAAGTGTAATCCCACACCTATAATCCCTGCACATAGGAGGTGAAGAAGGACATAATTCAAGGTCATCCCTGGTTAAATGGCAAATTTGAGGCCAGCTCGGCCTAATGGAGACCTGAACTCAGAAAACCAAACTTTAAGGTTGTAACAGGGGACAGGACTTCACTGGGAACTTGAGCTGTGACTTGGAAGAGAAAATGTCCCTTCAGCTGCATTCAGGAAAGCTCAAAGACAGGAAACTGGAAGAATTCACTGAGGCTGACCCTGTCCATCTTCTTTATCTTCCCACAGACTGGTTGTGTCCTGGGCCCACCCAGACCTCCCCCTTCTTGTTCTCTAAAGTCAGTGACGCTGTATGAAATGATTGAGCGTCAGGAATATCCCAACAGAACTGTGGAGCCACAGCGTTTCTACCCTGTGTTCTGTGTGCTGGGCTCCCCTGGCATCTCAGGTCACAGGATATGGGAGGTTGGGCTCTACTGGTCCTGGTTACTGTTGAAATGCTCAGGGTGGTGTGTGGTGGGTGTGGCCTCAAAGTTTGTGCCCAGACAAGACCCTCTGAAGGTGAAGTTTGTAAATGGATTCTGGGCACTCAAGATCTATTCGTTCAAATGTAGGCTTCTCGTGAGCAGTAGTACTCCAAAGAATCTCCAGGTCTATATGGAAAAAGTTGGTGTCTATGTGGATCATGATGGTGGGGATATTGTGTTCTATGACATCACCACAAACAAGCATATCTTCACTTCCCATACCTTTTTCACTGTGAGGCTCTTCCCCTTATTCCAGCTCCTAGGTACCCACAGCCAGATCACCTTGATCCCCTAGGGCTGTTCCCTTGAGGTTCCCTCCCTGCCTTACCCACAGGTCCCTCACACTGGGATGCCTGGCAGCTGGTGGGGCTGAAGTTGGCCTGGGTTACACATGACACAGGCCTGTGGTTTCCCCTCTGTGAGTGGAGAAGAAACGAAGGCTCCATTGCTCCAAAGAATAAACACACAGTCATTCAGTGTGGCACTTTATAACAGCATAGTACTGGAAACAGATCAGACTGCATTAATATGTGGTTGATGAAGAACCACATGAGAAAGTGTCAGGCCATGCCCTTTATAGACACATGTGGAGGGGGCTGCCCAGCACTCAGTGCCCAATGCTCTTTCTCCTTCACCTAACTTTCCAACATTGTCTGTTGCTCTGAACCTTCATATTTGTGCAGTTCTATTTCTTTCCCTGCCCCTCCCACTCTCCCCTCTGTCTCAGGTCTCTTGTTTCCTTAGCTACCATTGAACTCACTATGTATCTGTAGTACACCATGCAGAGCCACTATACTTTTTGGAAGGAGGATAAACCAACTCTAATGAGCAATTGCAGAGGGAATTGCTAATGAGTATGCAGAGGGAAAATCAATGGCAGGGATGCCATCAAGTCCTTTCCAGATGTGAACTTCTTTTTATATTATTAGATTTTAATCATCCTGTAAACATTGCATATTGTTTTAAAACATAATTAAAGTAAACAAAATAGGAGCTCTCTCATGGGTGGACAGTTAGACAAATGACACTGGCTGTGTAGTTGGCAGCTTAAACACAAAAGAGAAGCTATTTTAAATGACTTTATCTAGGTCTGTGCTGTTGGGCTGTGGGTCAAGCTTCTGATATAGGGTGAAAGATGAGGATTTATTAAGCCCACAAGTTCAAGACCAGCCTGTGTAGCAAGATAAGACCTCTATCTCCAAAATAAAAGCAACAATACCAGAAAGTAATTTAAATCCAATTAATTGACTCTGTCTTTACTGGGATAAGGATATAAAGTCATGTCAACACTGGGTCAGTACTGTCTTATGCGTTTGTGTGTCTGTGCACACTGACCAGAATACATCACAAAATGAGTTCTCAGTACACAAAACCAAGAATCTCAAACAAAAGGATTGGATTTTTCCCTTAGAAATAAGGCATGAAAGAAGATAAATGGACACATAATAATCCTGACTTAATAGGAAAGTTAAGCTAAGTTTATTTTGTTGTTAATCTGAGGCTGTCTGTAATCACAGAATGAGTGTAGCCCCCCCTTCATGTCTGGAGACTGCTGAGGTTCTTGCTGCTTACCTGTCTATGTGAGGAAGGGGCAGGCTTCATGCCTAGAGGTCATCTCATTGCCTTGTGTAAACCCAGGTTGGGATCCTTAGACACAGGCATTAAAATCTGCTTTCACCTTTCCTTCCTTGCTTTCCTTTCCTCTCAGATGTCACCAGACCTTCAGACAAGAGGCCACTCTCCATTTGCTTATACTTAATATGCACCAAGCCAGGACAATGTAGTTCAAAGGGCCTACCTCAGAGAAGTCCCAACCTGGGCCTGAGAATTCAGAGAGTTCACTCCTAAGATTAAGGTGGCTGGGTCACTACAGGGCCTTCCCACCTTCCTGGAGTCTACTAGACAGGGGACACCCACTCCTAGACCTAACCACATTTTCAATCACTGTGAACCTCAAGAGATTCCTCAGGGGCCTGGATCTTCCTGACCTCCATTTCATTCGTGCCTTTCCACCCAACTGTCATAGGTTTCAAATGATCTGTTCCAAAGGACACACCTTTAGCCTGTCTCTGGGCTAATCTAAAAGAGCCCCATTTTCAGGGCCTCAGGCCAGCCAAAGTTGCTCAGCTTTCAGTCTAAATTTGACTCCAATATACAATAGACAATGGCCATTGCTGGCCCAAATTTGGATCCTTTAATTTCAATATCCTGTTACTTAGGCAACTTCATCAAACAACATGGAAACTGATTAGAAGTTCCCCTTACCCCTGTAACCCTTTCTCTGCATATCAAATTCTTCTCTGTCTTTGCTTGATCCTGCCTTTGCTTTCACTGTCACACAGTTACACTGACAGGTCTTGCCAGCCAAAATTAATGCTGTCCTCCACCCGCTTTGCTTTCTAGGCTTTCTTTTGCCCTGTGAAGCTTCAGGGCTTCCATGGAGGCTGAATCCCAGTCCTCAAAACCCAAAGTTTTGTTTATTTATCTTTCTTTGCTGTGACACTAACTTTCTTCTTGTGTCTGCTCATCATGGTCAGGGTCTGGGCCTCTGGCTGAGGAGTTGGCTCAGCAGTTTAAAACACTTGCTGGTCCTTCAGAGGATCTGAGTTGGATTCCCAGCACTTGAACCTCAGTGGTTTTCTTTGCTGTCTCCTGGGATTTAGTTTCATTTCATTCAGACATTTGTTGCTTTTTGAAAAAAATGGTTTTAGATTTTTCCACTAACTGCAAGTTTGTGTCCAAATTTATTGTCTGCTGAGGAAATGTTGTCCCTCTGAATTTAGCTTCATTTTGTCTGTGGGATCTCCATCCTACTCCTTTACCCTTGCCTTCATTGTCACCCACCTAAAAGTTATTGTAAACCACATTCTAATAAGGTTTTCCTCTCTTTCTACTGTCCACATTCATTCAAACTCTCTATTCAGTTCACCTGGAACCTTACAGGGTCTGGTGTGAACACAAGTACTATTGTTTGTTTGCCTCTTATCTTTTATGTTTAATTTAGCTCAAATGTTCTTTTAGTAAAATAATACTACATAGTACTCTCTTTTGAAGTCAGACCACTGCCTACCTCATGACATCAGCTGTTCCTACTTACAGAATATCATCATAATCAAATTTTCAATTATCATATTTTAGGTATGCCTAGTTTTCATGTATTTATGCCATCAGTGTGCAAAATTGCATATAATTATGTCATATATGTTTTCATGTGAATATGTCACATATGTCTATAATTGGCTTCATATGTTGTTTCTGTCAAAATAATTTTTTAAATGGACTATGGCCATTTCAGTTTTTCCTTTTTCATTTTTTTGTCTTTTTGAGATGGGGTTTCCCTTTAGCCCCAGCTATCCTGGAACTTACTGTGCAGACCAAACTAGCCTTGAACTCAGAGATATCCACCTGCCTCTGCCTCTCGAGTGCTGGGATTAAAGGTGTGCACCATCACGCCTGATGTTTTTTCATTCTTTTTTATTGTACACATAATTTTTGGTTTTATTGTGGTATGCCCAATCAAAATATACATGTACAAATTTATAAATTTGGGTATTTTGACAGTGCTTTCAAAGGCCTTATAAACTTGGGATACCCTAATCATTTAAAAATCTAATAGATGATGTCTTTAGGTCTATTAAGTGTCTCACAAAACATTTTTCTTTCTGCTGGGGCTGTGTTTGGGCACTTGGGTGGGTCTCCCTGGTTGCCTGGCATATTTACACTCCTTTAAAGCTGATGCATGATTTTAGAACATCAAATACAAAATACATATTTGTGCTTTAGAAGTATTTGGCAGTGCAGCTTTTTATCTGACATATGTTCCTGAGTAAAACCCCAGAATGACTGAGTGGATTCAAAGCAGGCATGTAGTAAAAACATCTATGAAGTCTCCTCTGAGGTCTGTGCTCATGGAAGGGACAGCCTTTAAACCCCCAAATCACAATTGCTCCTGAACCTGTATGTAGGTCGTCCTCTGCAGCCCATGGAGGCCAGGGTGGGAGGCACTTCACAAATTCGTGTGCCATCCTTACCTAGGGGCCATGCTAATCTCTTTATCATTTCAATTTTAGTGTATGTGCTGCCAAAGTGTGTCGCCTTAATACCCACTCGCATCTCCTCTCAAACTATCTGTCAATTTTTCCTGCAATCTTTATGACTACTGGGTTACTCTGAAACTGGAACAAGTCTTTCTTTGACTTATGACTGCTTTTCAGAGGCCTGGGATATGGGACAGGAGTAGAACACTTAGATTCCCCATATACCATGGGCAAGGAGGAAGGGGGTTTAGAATCATGGAAAAGGCTATCCCAGGACATGTGGGCTGGCTAATAGAAAATGGCACCAGAAACAGAGATTGCACTTTCATCAGTAGGAGACTGGCTCTTGGGCTTGGCAGGGTCCAGATCTTTGCTTTCCACAATGAGTAACTCCACTGGTTGGTAGCTGTGTCCTTGCTCAAAGGTTCAAATATTTTCTCCATTAGCAACTGCAAGGTTCTCAGTAGTATTCACAGCAGAGTAGGGCTGTGTCAGATAGGCTCTTAGCAGGCTGTTCTCAGGGAGGCAGGGTTGCTTAAAGTCAGTCCCATGGCAGTCCTGGCATTGTCATCCTGTGCTCTAGGGAAAGGGGCCTCTGAAATAGTGTCACTGATGTAGTCTGTGGAGTTCTGAGGGCTGTTACAAGTCCTGGGAAGGCATAATCCACACACACACTGTTCATTGAGGGAGCTTCTTTTACTACAAGCAGGTACAGCACAATCCTGCTAAGGGAATGGGAGCACAGTGACCACCTGTAGTCACTGTAGGGAACTGACCCCTCAGAGGAGAGGTCAGTTGGTTACTTTCATAACCCAACCTGAAGGGTACTTCCAAGACAGGTCCTTAGCCTGGGAAAATGGACCATTTTCTGTCTGGCCATGCTTTCCCACCTGTCCAAAGACTTCTTGTCTCTGGACAGGAATTTCAGGTTGATGGCTGATGGCCTATGTTCAGCCTACACCCACTCACAGTTCACTTCACAGCTGGTGACATAATAGTTCTCCATCCAGCCCCATGGTATGGAGATTTTTTAATAATTACTGTAAAAGCCAAAACCCTTCAGTCTACTTCACTGGTTTTTACTACACACCCATGTATAGCTACAGGTTTTATGGATACAGACAAGACTGTAACTACTGTCAAATGCCCTTTATGTTTCTATGTATTGTGCAAGTGTTACTTTTAGAACTTTCTTTTTCCCATGACAAAATAATTTGTCTCAATAGAAGCTAGGATTTGCCTCCCTGTACCAGATTAATATGGTTCAAATCTAAACAGTTTCAGTGAGCTTTGTTTAAATCCTAATGAATTCATTTCTTGTCTATTATTTGATACCCCCCCTTCCTTCTAAAAACTGTAAATTGGGATTTGGGTGGTTGGGAAACAACTTTCATTTAAAACAAACTTTAAAAATTATTTTAAGTTCCATTCCTTGGCTCTGCCTACTTAACCTGTGATGATATGCTCTCCTTTATCTTACTTAGGTCCACTTGCACTACATTATCTGGCTAGTCTTTTATTTGCCTAAATCTACTAAAGTAGTCTTAAAATTTCTAAGGCCAAATTTCAATAAAATCTTAGTTAGCTTAGTTCTAATTTAAGGAAAATGTTTGGGGTTTTGTTCAAGCTTTTTCTATGTGTTACACAATAATTAAAAATACCAGGCTGGTATAACTAACCTTCTTGGATGTTTAATGACCACACTTAAAGGCCTATGCTAATCTGATCAATGGGACTTAAAAGGACATTTTTTCCCTTAATCTCCAAGGTTGTATAAATCCCAGGAGACTCTGGGGCACTTCTCAAAATGTCTTATAACCATGGCAAGTCTCCTGTCCTCTTGTTCAGGAAGGCCATGGAGACCCCACTAGAGGGACTCAAACCAGTGCCCAGTCTACAAAGAGGAGCGTCAACACACAGGAAAATTTCCTCCATGCTTCCAAGTGAAGCCAGGGTGAGGAGGAGCTTCTGATCTATCCTCACATAGACAAAACTGGTAAAAGGAAAGGCAAAGGAGTCATGGGCTCCCCCCAAGGCCCAAGTACTCCTGAGGACCAGAGCACCAAGTGACCTTGAGAAAAAAAAAAAAAAAAAAACCAACCTTGGTTAATTTGAGGGGGGGGGGGGGGGGGGGGGGGGGGGGGGGGGGCCAACTCTCTGGTCTGTAAATTACCCAAAAGAAGACATAATTAAAATAATAATCAACTTTTCCTATAGAGTGTGAGAAATTGTACTTTACTAGGCATTCAGATAGTTAAAGTCATATGAAATGTTCTTCAAAAATTTTATTAGGTTTCTTGTTTCCATGAAAGAAAACACATGACAAAGAAAAAACGCTACTCAGATTGAAGACGACTATGTTTGGCCTAGTCAACAGTGAGCACTTAATCCTACAGCCAAAAAAAAAAAAAAAAAAAAAGGAACAAATCCACTATTGGCCTTATCTTAAAATTAAGTAATGAATTAAATAGTCTCTCTCTTCCTATCTAGAAGTCATTTCAGAGGGAATGGAAGAACTCAGACTGTCAGCATCCAAATACCTTATCAGTAATTAGGGTTAACCTTCTCAAAGGGAAGAGTAATCAAAATAATGAAAGTAAAAACTGGCTAGAGAGAGCTATAGACGCTTTAGGATAACTGAGACCCCCGGAAGAAAATGGTTCTAATTTCTTTTTTCTGTCTAAAAAGTGAAACTTTCCTTGGAAAATAAATCCTACCTTTCACCTTATCAAAAGTCACTCTAAATGCGATTAAAATTACTCATGAGAAACATGAAACTTCAAACAATGTTAGACAATTATGGTTGGAACTACCATACAAGTATATAGGGTGGACCTAGGAAAAGACTTTCTAAATGGGTCATTCCATCCACAAGTAAGGCTTCATCAAATTAACAAGCTTCGTTTACAGCGAAAGGACGCTATCAACACAAGTGAAGATGAAATAACCCCAGAGTGAGAGGAAATCTTCATCACAGTGGCACATCTGACAGTGGTTTAGCATCCAGAGTATATAAATTACTCAAAAAACAAGGACCAAGAAAACAAACGACCCAACTAATGGATGGTCTAAAGATCTGAGCAGAGAATTCTCAAGAATAAGTTAAGATGACTCAAAAACATCTTTTTCTTTCTTTTTTTTTTTTTGGTCTTTTCGAGACAAGGTCTCTCTGTTAGCCCCCAAACTTTGGCCTTGAACTCACTCCTTAAACCAGGCTGGCCTTGAACCACAAAGATCCGCATTGCCTCTGCCTCCAGTGCTAGATAAAGGGCGCGCGCCACCACGCTCGGCTCAAAAACATCTTAAAAAGTGTTCAACATTGTTAGGAATTGAGGAAATTCAAATCAAACAACTTTAAATTTCATCTCTCACTAGATCAAGTTAAACAAATGAGACAAAATGCTGGAGAGTTTGTGGAGAGAAAGGGTACCATTCACTGCTGGTGGATTGTGAACTTGTGTGACCCTGTGGAAAGTAGTGTGGAGAAACTCTAAAGATTAAATATGACAGGTCTTACTGTGGCGTATAACATCTCCTAACCTTAGAGGATGTAAGCTTTTGGGCATCAGCCATGGGTTATTTCTCCAAGGAGAGAGCCAATAGCCAATTAGATTGGGCATATACAGGCATATGGCTGCATCGGCTGCACAGGTTGTCTCAGCAGGTGAAGGTGGATGCTGGTTGCTGACGGTGGAGTTTTGCTTGACTCAGGGAGAACCATATTTGCTTTAACTGGTTTAGTGGCCCTTTGGTAACACGCTCTGGCATTCCAGAAGGCCATCTGTACACTTGCATGTGGCGTCTCAATACATCCCTCTGATGTTAATGTCAGGTCTTCGGCAGCAGGGGTCTTATCGCCTCTCCCTCCTGCATGTATCCCCACTTAGAGGCAAGGAGCCCTTACCTTTTGTGGGGCCCTGGATCCACCTGGCCAACATCCACCTGGAGAACAATCCATTGCTGATGTCAGAGCGCTCCTGTATTAACATAACTGTGTGCCTAGTGCATAGCTTAGAGACTTTAGTATTATATTTGGTTCTGAACAGAGAGAATCCCTTCGCACAGTTCCCCTTGTCCATTAGTCAATTAAAGGAAGGCAGTTTTACCGGTTTTAATAAGAGATTACCTCTACAAGACTTGGTTTCAATTTACAGTTGGAGAACGACCTCAGCATTGGCTATTTTCTCCTTGTTCTATAGGGTGGAAGCAAGAAAAGTCTCTCATATCAGACCTGTGTGGCACCTAGAAGGTAAGTTTCAGTAGGACGCATTATAATAGTTGTTACATTAGGATCCACAGAGGGGTTCTATGTTTATGGCAATCTGAGGCTTTTTTTCCTTTCAATGTTTATACAGGTCAGCTTTTCCGTTGCCACTTTTTGTGTACATCCTACTAATGCAAAGCTGTATCTTTTCTTTTCTCAGCCATTAATTTGGTGACGTTTTTGTCCTGTTGGAACAAACAAATCTTTTCCAATAGTTAGTTTTAAGATTTGAAATTGCAATGGTTGAACGAGAAGGTTTCATGTCTTTCTGTACCCCCCCTTTTTTTAGCGTATGAATCTCCAGAAGACAGTTGTAATTATACATAACTATAGGGTGGAATCAAGGGCAAGATTTCATCAAATTCACTCCATGTTGGGGGGAAAAATGTAATTCATGGATTAACATATCAAACATGTGTCTATGCTAAAGTACCTACCATAACTATTAGTGCTGCTTAAATAAAACCTATATATCTAATCTTGTGCTTCATTAGTAAGGATCGAAAGGGTTATTCTGGACAAACTGTCAGCCCATGAAAGGAAAACAGCCAAATTGACCAGAGTCCAAGTCAACAGCTCCAGAGAGAATAGATTGTTTTACATCTCATCCACCTGTGCCCCTTTTTCTAAGCCTAGGGAAAAAATCTGTGGAAGAGGGGGCGGGTAGAATGTAAGGGCTGCATTGGGTGAATGGTGAAAACTACAGCAATGTAAGTACTGGACACTCATTTGATCACTTGATCGAACAAACAACCTGTCACCCCCAGTGGTGGTGGGGCTGTAGGGGTTTGGGCACAACACCTGCAGATGGTTTTTGCATGAAGGATGCTTGTACTCATGGATTATCACTTATAGCTAAAAATGCAAAAAAAAAACTGAGAGAAAGATCAGGACAGTTATGGCAGAAAGCAAGGAAAAAAGGGGCGTGATCTGGGAGGGGGTGGGGGTGGGGGGGAAGGGAAAAGGGAAATAAGCCTGAACTGATTGGAAAAAAATGTATGAATGCAAAAGCATCAATAAAAATTATATTTAAAAAAAATACTGAAAAATGAACTTAACTAGTGTGACCCAATTATACTGCTCCTAGGTATATGCCCAAAGGATTCATCTTATAAGGGAGATACATGCACAACCATGTTTTTTTTTTTTTTTTTTTTTTCACAATAGTGAAGAGTTGGAAGTAGCCCAGGTATCCCTCAAGTAATTAGTGGATAGTAAGGATGTGGTACATTTATACAATGGGTTCGGTGCAGCAGTGAAGGAAACATCATGAAATTTGTAGGGAAATGGATGGAACTGAATGGAAGCTCTTATTAAGTGAAGGTAAAACAAGTTTTCAGAAAACAAATGACATATGTTTACCCCACTTGATTTGTGGTTCCTGACAAAAAATCATTATATGTAAGCCAAAGTAGGTAACTGGTCATTAAAGATAATATCAAATTTATTGTTATCCCTATAATATAGCTTGACGCATTATGTCCCCTATTTATCTCAGTTCTAAAATTATGAGAAACAACAAATTTTAAGTATATTAAAAAAACATCAACTCTGTATTAATTTATAAATGTAAATTATATTTTAACCATCATACAAGCTTATGGCTAAACTGTGAATCCCTTAATACGTTTTGAAATTAACCTATATGGAGTTCAGAATTTGCAAATTTGCCATATGTAAGGAGTGTTAAAAAATAGCTAAGAGTAGAATCATAACATCAAAGGCTGGGATGAAGGATCCAGAGCACTGAGTTGAAGTGTTGCTTAGAGGACTGGAGTGCAAAAAAGTCTGTGACATGCTTCAAGAAGATCTTGTTTTATAAGTTTTGTTCAAAGCATAAAGTACAGGCTCTTCACTGTGAATTTGTTGTTAATGAAGTAACAAGCTACTGAATAATGATATGGTGTTTTTATAACAAAGCATGCATAAAGCAAGGCTATATGGGGATGACTTTTTACAGTAGAAGCAGGAAATTAGAAAATAATTGATAAAGCTTATAGGAATCTACATGATAAAAGTACATGAAGAATCTAATGTACAACATAGTAGCCATAATGAATAATTTTGTAGTATATGTTTGGATCATTCTAAGAGGGCTGATTTTATTTTATCTTATTTTATTTATCCTTATTTATTTTGTCTTTTGGAGACAGTCTCCCTGCAGTCCCAGCTGTCCTGGAACTCACGTCGGTAGACCAGGCTGGCTTGAACTACAAAGATTGCCTGCCGCTGCCTCCCAATGCTAGGATTAAAGGCCGGTGCCACCATGCACGGCTAGAGGGCTGATTTTAAAATGCTTTCACCAAAAAGAAAGAAAATGGCAGCAAAGTTACATAGTAAAATGATTGATTGAGTGATTAATAAAAATTTTGTGACCAGAGACCTCAAGACTTAAACTCTGTAATTCTTTAAGGAACAATAGTCTGCTATTTGATAATGTAATAGGATTTTTTTTTATGTGTAGGAGTGGACTGTCTGCATGTATGCTGGTGGCCCCCATGTGGGCAATGCTGCTGAGTAAGATGAGGACGTCAGGTGCCCGCTGGGAACTGGAGTTAAAGACAATTCTTACCAGCAATGTGGGTGCTGAGAATCAACCCGGGTCCATCTGCAAGAGCAGTTGGTGCTCTTAACTGCTGAGCCATTTTTTTTTTTTTTTTTTTTTTTTTTTTTAAAGAAACTTTAAAAATCAAAATTAGCTTAAATACAACTATGTGTATAGAGTTTTAATATTGTTATTTGATTTGGAAACATTTTCAATAAAACTTGTTAAATTTANAGCTTGGTCTGAATCCTGATCAGCTTGTTTCTGTCTACAGTATGTGATATGACCCCTCCCTCCTTTCTGAAAAGCTGTAAAACAGGGTATAGGGAACGAAGAAAGAAAGGAGACTGGTCTTGAGAAAAACAAATATTTGGTTAATTTGGGTGAACTGTGTGATCTTAAACACCCCAAAGAAAAGTGTAACCAAAGATTAAAGTGATCAGATATTTTAAAGGCTGAGAAATTGTGCTTCCCAGACATTGTGCTTGAAAGTTCATGTGAGATATTGTTTAGAATATTTTCACTAAGACTTTCTCCATGATAAAATACTACTCAAGTATAAAAATTCAGATCTTGGCCTAGTTCAACAATGCAGTGCCACCTGCAAAAAAAAAAGACAAATCCACTATTGGCCTTATCTAAAAATTAAGTAATGATTAAATAGTCTCTCTCTTCCTATCTAGAAGTCATTTCAGAGGGAATGGAAGAACTCAGACTGTCAGCATCCAAATACCTTATCAGTAATTAGGGTTACCTCTACAAAGGGAAGAGTAATCAAAATAAGAAGTAAAAACTGGCTAGAGAGAGCTATAGACAGCTATAGGATAAAGACCCCCGGAAGAAAATGGCTAATTTCTTTCTGTCTAAAAAGTGAAACTTTCCTTGGAAAATAAACCCCTACCTTTCACCTTATACAAAAGTCAACTCTAAATGGATTAAATACCTCAATGAGAAACCTGAAACTTCAAAAATGTTAGAAAATATTGGAACTACCATACAAGATATAGGTGTAGGAAAAGACTTTCTAAATGAGGTCATCAATCAACAAGTAAGGCTTCATCAAATTAAAAAGCTCTTTACAGCGAAAGGAGCTATCAAACAAGTGAAGAGAAAAACCCCAGAGTGAGAGGAAATCTTCATCAGTGACACATCTGACAGAGGTTTAACATCCAGAGTATATAAATTACTCAAAAAACAAAGGACCAAGAAAATAAACGACCCAACTAATGGATGGTCTAAAGATCTGAGCAGAGAATTCTCAAGAATAAGTTAAGATGACTCAAAAACATCTTTTCTTTTCTTTTTTTTTTTTTGGTCTTTTCGAGACAAGGTCTCTCTGTAGCCCCAACTGTCCTGGAACTCACTCTGTAAACCAGGCTGGCCTTGAACTCACAAAGATCCGCTTGCCTCTGCCCTCCAAGTGCTAGGATTAAAGGCGCGCGCCACCACGCTCGGCTCAAAAACATCTTAAAAAGTGTTCAACATTGTTAGTAATTAAGGAAATTCAAATCAAAACAACTTTAAAATTTCATCTTACACTATGATCAAGTAAACAAATGAGACCAAATGCTGAGAGAGTGTGGAGAAAAGGGAATACTCATTCACTGCTGGTGGGATTGTGAACTTGTGTGACCCTGTGGAAAGTAGTGTGGAGAACTCTTAAAAGATTAAAAATGACAGGGTCTTACTGTGGCTTATAACATCTCCTAACCTGTAGAGGATGTAAGCTTGTGGCATCAGCCATGGGTTATTTCTCCAAGGAGAGAGCCAATAGCCAATTAGATTTGGGATATACAGGCACATGGCTGCCTCTGCTGCACAGTATTTCCAGGCAGGTGAGGTGTAGCTGGTGCTGACGGTGGAGTCTTGCTTGACTCAGGGAGACCCATATTTGCTTTATTGGTTTAGTGGCCTTTGGTAACACTCTCTGGCATTCCAGAGGCCATCTGTACACTTGCATGTGTGGTCTCAATACATCCCTCCCATGTTAACGTCAGGTCTTCGGCAGCAGGGTCTTATTGCCTCTCCTCCTGTAGGTATCCCAACTTAGAGGCAAGGAGCCCTTACCTTTTGTGGGGCCTTGGATCCCCTGGCCAACATCCACCTGGTAGAACAATCCATTGCTGATGTCAGAGCTCCTGTATTAATATATTTTGCCTGAGTGCATAGCCCTAGGACTTTAGTATTATATTTGGTTCTGAACAGAGAGTAATCCCTTCCACAGTTCCCATGTCTAGTAGTCAATTAAAGAAAGCAGTTTTACCGGTTTTATAAGAGATCACCTCTACAATAGTTGTCTCCAATTTACAGTTGGGGAGCGACCTCATCATTGTCATATTTCTCCTTGTTCTATGGGTGGGAAGGCAAGGAAGTCTCTCATATCAGAACCTTTGTGGCACCTAGAAGGTAAGTTTCATTAGGACTCATTATAACTAGTTGTTACATGTAGGATCCACAGAGGGGTTCGATGTTTATGGCAATCTGAGGCTTTTCTTCCTTTGAATGTTTATACAGGTCAGCTTTTCCGTTGCCACTTTTTGTGTACATCCTACTAATGCAAAGCTGTATCTTTTCTTTTCTCAGCCATTAATTTGGTGACGTTTTTGTCCTGTTGGAACAAACAAATCTTTTCCAATAGTTAGTTTTAAGATTTGAAATTGCAATGGTTGAACGAGAAGGTTTCATGTCTTTCTGTACCCCCCCTTTTTTTAGCGTATGAATCTCCAGAAGACAGTTGTAATTATACATAACTATAGGGTGGAATCAAGGGCAAGATTTCATCAAATTCACTCCATGTTGGGGGGAAAAATGTAATTCATGGATTAACATATCAAACATGTGTCTATGCTAAAGTACCTACCATAACTATTAGTGCTGCTTAAATAAAACCTATATATCTAATCTTGTGCTTCATTAGTAAGGATCGAAAGGGTTATTCTGGACAAACTGTCAGCCCATGAAAGGAAAACAGCCAAATTGACCAGAGTCCAAGTCAACAGCTCCAGAGAGAATAGATTGTTTTACATCTCATCCACCTGTGCCCCTTTTTCTAAGCCTAGGGAAAAAATCTGTGGAAGAGGGGGCGGGTAGAATGTAAGGGCTGCATTGGGGTGAATGGTGAAACTACAGCAATGTAGTCTGGACACTCATTTGATCAACTTGATTGAACAAACAACCTGTCACCCCCCACTGGATGGTGGGGCTGTAGGTGTTTGGGCACAACAGCCTGCAGATAGGTTTTGCATGAAGGATGCTTGTACTCATGGATTATCACTTATAGCTAAAAATGAAAAAAAAAACTGAGAGAAAGATGCAGGACAGTTATGGCAGAATGCATGATCTGGGATGGGGTGGGGGTGGGGGGGGAAGGGAAAGGGAAATAAGCCTGAACTGAATTGGAAAAAAATGTATGAAATGCACAAAGCATCAATAAAAATTATATTTAAAAAAAAAGACTAAAAATGAACTTACTATTTGACCCAATTATTCCACTCCTAGGTATATACCCAAAGGATTCATCTTATAAGAGAGATACATGCACAACCATGTCTATTGCTTCTCTTTTCACAATAGTGAAGAGTTGGAAGTAGCCCAGGTATCCCTCAAGTAATTAGTGGATAGTAAGGATGTGGTACATTTATACAATGGAGTTCTGTGCAGCAGTGAAGGACAACATCATGAAATTTGTAGGGAAATGGATGGAACTGAATGGAAGCTCTTATTAAGTGAAGTAACACAGTTTCAGAAAAACAAATGACATATGTTATCCTTGATTTGTGGTTCCTGACAAAAAATCATTATATGTAAGCCAAAGTAGGTAACTGGTCATTAAAGATAATATCAAATTTATTGTTATCCCTATAATATAGCTTGACGCATTATGTCCCTATTTATCTCAGTTCTAAAATTTATGAGAAACAACAAATTTTAAGTATATTAAAATAAACATCAACTCTGTATGTAATTTATAAATGTAAAGTTATATTTTAACCATCATACAAGCTTATGGCTAAACTGTGAATCCCTTAATACGTTTTGAAATTAACCTATAATTTGAGTTCAGAATTTGCAAATTTGCCATATGTAAGGAGTGTTAAAAAATAGCTAAGAGTAGAATCATGAACATCAAAGGCTGGGATGTATGCTCCCATAGCACAGATTTGAAGTGTTGCTTAGAGTACTGGACTGCAAGTAGGCTCTGACATGCTTCAAGAAGATACTTGTTTTATAAGCATTGTTCAAAGCATAAAGCACAGGCTCTTCACTGTGAATTTGTTGTTAATGAAGTAACAATCTACTGAATAATGATATGGTGTTTTTATAACAAACCATACATAAAGCAAGGCTATATGGTGATAGGTTTATACAGTAGAAGCAGGAAATTAGAAAATATTGATAAAAGCTATAGGAATCTACATGATAAAAGTACATGAAGAATCTAATGTACAACATGGTAGCCATAATGACTAATTTTGTAGTATATGTTTGGATCATTCTAAGAGGGCTGATTTTATTTTATCTTATTTTATTTTATCTTATTTTATTTTTGGTCTTTTTGAGACAAGGTCTCCCTGCAGTCCCAGCTGTCCTGGAACTCACTCTGTAGACCAGGCTGGCTTTGAACTCACAAAGATATGCCTGCCTCTGCCTCCCAAATGCTAGGATTAAAGGCCTGTGCCACCATGCCCGGCTAGAGGGCTGATTTTAAATGCTTTCACCAAAAAGAAAGAAAATGGCAGCAAAGTTACATAGTAAAATGATTGATTGAGTGATTAATAAAAATTTTGTGACCAGAGACCTCAAGACTTAAACTCTGTAATTCTTTAAGGAACAATAGTCTGCTATTTGATAATGTAATAGGATTTTTTTTATGTGTATGAGTGTACTGTCTGCATGTATGCTGGTGCCCCCATGTCGTGCAATGCTGCTGAAGTCAGATGAGGACGTCAGGTTCCCCTGGAACTGGAGTTAAAGACAATTCTTAGCCACAATGTGGGTGCTGAGAATCAAACCCGGGTCCTCTGCAAGAGCAGTTGGTGCTCTTAACTGCTGAGCCATCCCTCCAGCCCCAATAATGTAGTGTTTAAAGAAACTTTAAAAATCAAAATTAGCTTAAATGACAACTATGTGTATAGAGTTTTAATATTGTTATTTGATTTGGAAACATGTTCAATAAAACTTGTTAAATTTAAAATATATATAAAAAGTAATAAACAAAAAGGAGGAGGTGTTGGAGATCAGGATGGCATGTCCTAAGTCAAGTAGAAACTGAAACTTTAAAAATCAGTCTGCTGTTACTGCTGATGGGGAAAGTTCTGAACACAATGTCTCAAGACCCTGTCACATGGAATACCTCAAGACTAGCAAGAGGAAGTTGGCCTGGTTAATAATTTACAGAATTCCTTCTCCTGAGGCAAACATCTTGATTAATGACTCTCAGCTCTCACGAACAGAGGCCACCCATCCTGTTTATCAGATTGAACTCTGGAGTCTTGCACTTAGACTAGCATGCAGTTTCACATGTAGCCAAAATACACTTTGTTTTATAAGCCTGCAGTACTGGAGAATAAACAGCTTGTTGCACACAGACAAAAGTCCTGGGATCTTTACACCACAAATATCATCTTCCAAGGAGCAGGATGCCTACAAGTGGTGGGAACCCCACTGAAAATCATTCCACAATATGGGCTAACAGATGAGACCCTGGACCTTCTTTTGTCCGAGATTACACAAGATTTATTTGAGACTCTGGGCATCAAATGAAATATTCATATGGCTCGTGAACCCCAAATCAGATAAAAAAATAAAAACTGAATGCATGAACTTGACACTTAAGGCATAGAAAATATCTTCAGTAAAACCATAGAAGAAAATGCACAAACCTAGAGAAAGAGGAGCCTATCCAGGGACAAGAAGCATAAACAACACCCGAAAAAAAAGAACAGAAAAGAAATTAAAAAACCAGGTACATTGAATTGATGTACTATACCTTACACTGTTTCAAGAAAGGTGAACCTCCAAACCTTCAGGCTATTACCCTTTTGAAATCATGTATAAGAAGTGCCCCCCCCCCATTAATAGGAAAATTGAAAGGGGACATTCCTCCAGCCAATAGGAGACACCGAAATGTCCATCCACTTCCTGGATTTGGGGAAAAGTTACACCATATCCATAGACATGTATTGGACTTGCTAACTGCAAATGGGTAAGAGTTACTCTGCTTGTACTTGCTGGAAGAATGCCATTTCTATGGTAATGGGTCTGGAATAATGCAAAGTATGGTTAAAAAACATTTAAGACATCCCTACCACTGGGGTTTGTTTAGAATTATCAAGACAAATTGTACCCACAGTGGATGGTGACAGGCTCCTGCAGGATGTCCATGCAGATGGGGCAGGTCACCTCCTCCTGCAAATTGCTGGCCATGCTGGAGCAGTGGGGCTGCCTTTAGAGGTGGACACCCAGAAGTCTGTGGGGGACACTGGCTATAGGAAGGGAGAAGGAAACTGTGGGAATGAAACTTTGTGTGTGGCTTGAAGCCAGAACTTGTAAGACCTGTCCCGAAAGATCTCCAGTTATCTGATAACTCTGTGGGCATTCAGAGTTATCTGTAGCAGGAAGAATCAGGATATTATAATGATTCTTGCTTTGCCCTATCTCTGCAAATTTCCAGGCTCCTTCCCTTGAGGCATTGAGCAAAATGTCACACCTCTAGTTACCTGTTGCACAAACTGGAGCTCTGCAGCCTCCCCGATTAGAACCAAGGTGGCTCACCCCTCCCTTCCACCTGCTCCCCGCTTCCTTGCCCAGAGCACAGTAGACTTCAATATATAGACCTCACTGACAGAAAATAAATGGAGTTCCTATTCTCCCTGGCTCTCCACATGTGTGTGAGTTCGTTCATTTCCACAGGTGATCTCCTGTGGTTTTCCCTCCCCCAATCTTGTGGAGGGAAGCCTAGAGACTGTCCGCCTGCAGGCAGGAGACAAGTCCTGGAGCTGAGCCAAGAAGGGAAGGACAGCGTGTGGAATGCAGTCATGCATGACACAAAAACATTGAACAGGAAACAGGAAGCAGAGGTCAAAGATTCTTTCAGTTAGAGACTCTGAGTAGGAAATGATGAAAGGAAATAAAGAATGATAGAAAAGAGTAAATGCCTAATTATAGAAATTATTGTAAAGAGGAAAACAAATGGCCCTCCTTTCCCAGCACCTCTCAGGAGCAGATACTGTGAGAGCACAGGGCTTGTAAGCAGAGCAAAGAATCCTGAATTAATAAAACATACCTGTACAAGGTTATTGACAGAACAGAAGGCTCAGAGATCAAATTTCGCTCTCAGGACCTCCTTTCAGCTGCAGGGAAGAGGGGAACACGGCTTGGAGCTCCAGGGAGGCTCTTGTCTCTAGCGGATTCCCACCTCCTCACAGCACCTGGAGCAGCTTGTATGTCCTCTGCTGGGTTTTCCTCCCCATTGGTCTTTGGTGCCCCAGCATCTCTGGACCATCCTGGGCTCTGTTTGTTCTGTTTCTTCCTCTATCTTGGTCCCTGACTCCTCTGTTCTAAGTATGCGTCTTAACTAAGGAAATATCTGCCAGTGTCAGTAGTGTCATCCTCACTCTATTCTTCTATAGCTCAGTGTGATCTGATATATTTGGTACTTTCTTTTAACTTACATGGATGTGTGTTTTTGTTCTGCTTGTCTGTATGTGGTCCAGGTGAAGAGGCCAGAAGAGGACAATGGATTCCTCAGAACTGGAATTACTAATGGTTTTAAGCCACCACGTGGGTGCTGGAACTAAAGCCAGGTCCTCTGCAAGAATAATAATAAATTCTCTTATTTGCTGAGCCATCTCTCCAGTGAGATGCTTAGTTCTTTAAAAGAAGCATACCAACTGGTGCTCACCATTTTGTCTCTAAATTTAAACCTGAATTACCATTCATTTGTTCAAGACAGAATTCAAACAATTATGTTATTACATTGACTATTATCTCCTTTAGAATATTTAATGCATTGTTTCCCCACAACCTTTTTTTTTCTTTCAGACAAATTCTCATTCTTTAGCCCTGGCTGGCTTGGTACTCACTATATAGACCAAGTTGGATTTGAATGCACAGAGGTCTGCCTGCCTCTGCCTACCTAGTTCTGGGATTAAAGGACCAGCCCACCACATCCAGCTTTTTTTCTCTTCACATGAAAACTGCTTCTATATCCCATTAATTTCCCAAGAGGGTGTGCAGACTGAGCCTCCACAGTGTTTCTAATGTGACTCTGGTGACCCGACTGTTGTGCTTCTTTATAGATGAAAAGAGCAGAGATATTTCATTATTTTAAGGGAAAATACAGCATAATTTTATGTTGATTTTCCTATTCAAATTGAGGGTCATTGTTTATCCATTTTTCTCTTTTTTTGTCTTTTTTGAGACAGGGTCTCTCTGTAGCCTGAGCTGGTCTGGAAATCACTATGTAGACCAGGCTGGCATTGATCTCATAGAGATCTACCTGTCTCTGCCTCCAGAGTGCTGGAACTAAAAGCATGTACCACAACACCTGGCTCATTTGTCTTCTTTTATGTCATACTCATAATAAGGAAACATTAATCCTTTAGGGTAAAAAAACTTGATTCTGAGCAGTAACAGTTCAATACATAATTTATCCTGCTCAGTATTACCAACAAACAGACCCACAAGACCATACTAAGTAGTGCTGACATGACTCAAATGAATATTTGAAGCTTTTTGTCCTTTCCCACTCATGTTAAAGAGGCAAGTCACTGCGTTTTAAAGTGACTTTTTTATGTTTTTTTTTTTTTTTTTTTTTTTTTTTTGTTTTTCAGATTTCACTTTTTCGATCGTGGAGGGTCAGGGTCTTGAATGCTAGGGTTATACTTAATTCTTCCTTTCTTAGTATTCGTTTGAGTTTCCTAGGGGCCACAGGCTGGGACAGCAGCATGTCCTAGCTGAAGTACCTCTGGAGTGCAGCCCAACCTGATAGCCCAAACGGGGCATTCTCTCATCTGGTCCTACCCATGAGAACACCCTCATGTTGGCTAATTTAAAAATAATGATGCACAATATTTACATTATATCAAAGACAAATATTTAGCAGAAGATACAACCAGAAAACACTAATGTCCAAGTCAAGATAACCTGGGCTACAGGACACCCCTCTGAGTATCGTTTTCGCTCCTCATGAAATGTAGTGTGCTTTTTATGGTTCCCTCTCAGAGTTTTTCACTTAAGATGAAGTCTGTTTCAAAGATGAGGCCCATGGTAGGTTAAAACCAGTCCTCCAGTGGATGAGCCCACACTGAAGGACTTTTGAGGATAAAATTTGACATTATAGGCCATATTATATTAAGACATATCATCGAGGAATAAGGGTCGCCTTCTTATCGAGACGTTTTAGCCCTGGCTGGACCTGGTGCCGTGCCCGTCGCGTTGACCAGGTTGGATTTGAGATGCACCGCGAGGTCTGCCGCCTGCCTCCCTAGTTCGGGGATTAAAGGCCCACCCACCACATTGCTTTTGTTTTTTAAATAAGAACTTGTTCTTTAGCTCATCAGTTTCCCAAGAGGGTGTTTGCAGACTGAGCCTCCCTCTCCCAGTTGATCTTTTTATATATATATATATAATATATATATTAGAAAATTATATTAGATGATTTATAGATGACAGGTAGAGAAGATAGATAGATAGCAATAATGAAGGGTTATAAAAAACAATCCTATGATATCTAGCTGAGATAGTCTGGATGGTGTATGAGGTGTGTCAGGACAAGACTTTGCCTCATCTGTCTGACCAAAGAACTTTTAAAGTTAATTTTATTGAGGGGTTTCATACATATTCTTATTCAATATTGAGACGCATTCCCCATCATATGCCCACCCATATACCCCCCCACCCCGCCACCAAAAGCTCATGGATTCTGTCATACGTGTTAAATCCTGTCTTGCATCGTTTTCTCAATCTTTCAATAACTTTTTCAATGCAAAAGTTTATACGTTAAGTTCAGTTCTTTGACTAGGTTTTTCTCTCTCTTTTTGTTCCTTTAAATTTTATATGAGTATTAGCCAAAATATGCATATATAGATACCCACACATGAATCAAAATTAAAAATTCTGAAAAAAAAATAAACTGTAGGTTTATTCCAAAACACATTTAGAAATTCACAATTTAACAGTAAAGTGTGCATGCAGGTAAAAGGAAGTAGAACTTTACATTCTTATTTAGTCAATATGAATAACAGTACATATCTTCCATCCATATAAGTAATTACAATGTGTGAATCCAAGTGGTAGGACAAGTCTATAGCCCATTTATAGATTCACATTATAATAGCACAGTGGTTTTCAGATAAAAAGAAATAAATTTGTCAGTTTTTTGCGCATGCAAACAGGGGGATTTTTGGTGTTAGCATCCACAAATGAAGGAAACCATTTGCCTTTTTTTTTCTTGGGGATACTGGGTTACTACTTCACGTAGCATAATGGCTTCGAGCTCCATCCATTTCCAGAAAGTTTCATGAGGTTATCTTTCTTTACCACTGCAATCGAACTCCATTGTGTAGAAGTAACAAACACAATTTTTGTTATCCAGATCATCAGTGAAAGGGCAATTTGGGTTGGTTCCACCAGCTCTTTGATATTGTGAAGAGAGCTAGCAAATAAGCATAGCTGTGGCAAGTATCTTTGTGGGAGGATATGCCCTGTGGGTCACAACCCTGGAGTGGTAAAATGGCTTGGGTCAGGTGGTGTGATTTTGGGGGGAGACGTATAAGTGTTCTCCACATTTCTTTCCACAGTGGGCTGTAAATGATTTTACATTCCCACAAGCATGGATGTAAGTGTTCCCCGAGTCATTTTCATCCAGTTTCCCCCAACTTTTCCAGCAGTTGGTGGTCTTTTTTTTCTTGATCCTTGCCAGGCTTATTGGGGTGAGGTGATACCTTAGTGTAGGTTTAATTAATTTCATTTCCTTAATTTAGTAATGATGTGGGATGCACGTTTTAAGATGTTTCCAGCCATTTTTACGGCCGTATCAGTGAAGGTCTTCTGTTCATATGATCTCTTTGCTCCATCGTTGTTGAGTAGGCATTTTTTCATTACTTCTTGTGTTTTTTTTTTTTTTTTTTTTTATTAGTTTTTTATTGATATGGCTTGTGCTTTTCATACATTTTTTGCAATGTCATTTTGCGAGGTCTTATTTCCCGTTTCTCCAGTTTTCCCCTCTCCCCCCCACGAGTTGCGAGCCCGCCGGGGGAGCCAGTCCCAGATGGCTGGGGTGTGGGGGTCTATTCTGCCATACGGTCCCTCATTCTTTCTATCAGTTTTTTTTTTTTCTTTTTTCATTTTAGCTATAAGTGATAATCCATGATACAGGCGCCTTCATCAAAACCTATCTGCAGGCTAAGGCCAACCCTCTGCCCAAACACCTACAGCCCCACCATCCGGTTGGGGGTGACAGGTTGTTTGTTCAAATCAAGTTGATCAAAATGAGTGTCCAGACTTACAATTGCTGTAGTTTCACACCATTCACCCCAATCGCCAGCCCTTACATTCTACCAGGGAGGTACGCCCTCCTCTATCGCAGTGCAGGTTGTTCCCTAGAGCGTTTAGCAAGGGGCACAGTTGGATTGAGAGGTATAAACGTTCCCCTCTCTCTGGAGATGATTGCTTGGAACTCTGGTCATTCCTGGCTGTTTCCTTTCATGGGCTGACAGTTTGTCCAGGGAATAACCTTTTCACCTACTAATGAAGAACAAGGGCAATTAAGAGAGATAGAGGTAGTTAAGCAGCACTAATAGTTATGGGTAGGTTACTTTGGCATAGACAGGGGATGTTTTGGATATAGTTGGATCCAGAGAGTTACAAGTTGCCCCCCTGTTAAATATGAACAGGGTCTTACTGTGGGGCTTATAAAAGCTCCTAAAGCTGGTAGAGGATGTAAGCGTTTGGCATCAGCCATGGGTTTTTTCTCCAAGGAGAGAGCCAAAGCCAATTAGATTTGGGATATACAGCACAGGGCTTGCCTCTGCTGCACAAGGTTAGTAGGGGGTCAGGCGAGATTGAGTGTAGCTGGTGCTGACGGTGGAGTCCGTGCTTGACTCAGGGAGAACAATATTTGGCTGTATTGATTTGGTGGCCTTTGTAACACTCTCTGGTGTTCCCGAGGCCATCTGTACACTGGCATGTGTGGGTCTCAATACATCCCTCCTCATGTTAAACGTCAGAGGTTCTTTTTTTTTCTTTCTGCGGCAGCAGGGTCTTTTATTGCCTCTCCCCTGTAGGTATCATCCAGTATTCCGTGCATACGCAAAGGGAGAGAGGGGTAGGTTAGTGTCAGGGTCCCAACTTAGAGGCAAGGAGGCCTTACCTTTTGTGGGACCTTAGTGAGCCTTTACCTTTTGTGATCCCCTGGCCAACATCCACACGGGAGAACAATGCTCATTGCTGGTATGTCAGAGCTCCTGTATTAATATAGTTTGATTTTGCCGAGTGCAATAGACCTAGCAGGGGGAGCGAGGGGGGGGGGGGGGGGGGGGGTAGTGATGAAAAGAGAGATAAGTCGAGAGGGGTGGGTAGAGGGGGAAGATCCAGGAGAGGGGGACGGGAGAGAGGAGAGAAAGGAGAAGCGCCGAGAGGGACTAGGGAGGAAGGTGGCAGAATGGCAACGAGAGAAGAGTGCGCAGGGAGGAGAGAGAGGGAGACAAAACACAAACACCCACTCGGCGGCGGGGGCGCGACAGCGCGGGCGGGGCACGGGGGCGCGGGAGGGCGAGGAGCAGACGCGCGCGGACGGACCGCAGCCCGCGCGGCGGGCGGAGCATAGCCGGCGGCGGGCGGACCCCCGGAGGGCACGACCGGGCGCTGAGCACCCACAAGGAGCGGAGGAGGGGGGGGAGGAGAAGGGAAGGGGGGGGGGGGGGGGGGGGGGGGGGGGGGGGGAGGGGGGGGAGCATAGGGGGGGGGGGGGAAATTTTTGTTCTGTTGAGTCCAAGTTTAGTTTGTAGGAGTGGCGAGTGAGTAGTGTTGGGAGAGGTCCAGTGGAGAGTTCTGGAGAGTGTGGAGCGGGGTATGCGTTAGGTGTGCATGAGTTTCTTAGGTCCCAAATAAAAGCCCACAAAAAAAAAAAAAAAACAAAGCGATTAGATGAACACTTCAAGACAAACATGCTTGATCTGAAGGGGGTGAGGCACCTTGCATCTCCAGGTAATCTCAGTCACTTCCAACAGCACATGATAATGTACTAATATGTTATTATACACATGACAATCTGTTTTTTTTTTTTTGTTAAATTGAACCCAGTATTTTCAGAGAGTTGTGTCCATGATAACTGGCTAGGCTCAAAGCCCCTGTCTGTTCTCCTTGTGGCCTGCATATGTTTGTCCAGGTGACTCTTCTCATCTGCTGTCTGGCATTGGCAATAGAGAATGACAAGAGATAGAACATTGTGCTTTAGGAGGTTACTTTCTGGTATTTCTGAAGTTTAAAACGACCCACAATCAGTTACCTTGTGTAGTAATACCTTCCCTCCTGATAGGAGGGAGAGAGTCCTCTCTATTCTTTCCATAGACTCATAAACAGTCCCTTTAAAATTTTTTTCCCTTCGTTGATTATTAAGTGGTACGTACAATGCATTTGCATTTGTCTGTGTAGGTTCCTTTTAAAATGCTGGGACAAAATAGAGCATTCCATTAGTTGTACGGCAATATGATACCCTGAGTGATACTTCCAATGGGAAGAGGACACGTTTGATCCTCCAGTTTACATGACCCCCTGGAGTCAATATTGGCTCTCGTGTATAAAAGAAGTCAGCCAATTTCTAATGATTATAAAGGAATTATGGAGGGTGTCCCTGTTTAGGTCCTTGTGAACATTAACCTGAACATCCTCCCCTTTGAACGGTTTAAAAAAATTTATGGGGGGTTTGGTCAGGCCAATATTCATTTTTAAGGAATAAGAGGCAAGCCTGATAGCTTTCAGGGTGAATTCTTTATTTGGTGAAGATTATCAGTTTGAGTTGATTAGAAAAGCCTGCTATAAATTATCAGACATAATCTTGGGTTAAGTGTCCGTAATCTAGAGAACAAGGAACATTGTAAATGGCAACACCTAAAGAAACTTGGAAAGAGATGCTATTAGAATGCTCCTTTTCTTTAGTCTGTCCATGAGATTATAATTAGAAAACGAAAGGCAGAGGTGCCCAGAGAATGGCGGGACAGGTTCAAAGGCAAACGAAAGGCAGAGGTGCCCAGGGAATGGCGGGACAGGTTCAAAGGCAAAGGAAAGACAGAGGTACCCAGGGAATGGCGGGACAGGTTCAAAGGCAAACGAAAGTCAGAGGTGCCCAGGGAATGGCGGGACAGGTTCAAAGACAATCGTGGAGCAACTGAGTCCAGAGAGGAAGAAACATCTTCTATCTCAGAGAAAAATAGGCTTGGAGTCAGTGCAGAATCAGCAGGAAATATGATTCAGTGGAGTCACAGCCTCCCGGCTAAAGAGCTTATCTCCTTTTGTCTTGAGCCACTGGAGCGATCTTCTGCAAGAAGCTTGTCTTCTGCAAAGTTTGGCCCTGGGGTGTTGAAAATTCACACAGGCTTCCCGGCTCCTGCCGTCAGAAAGTGTCAGGTCCCTTGGTAGCTGGTTTGTGTTGGAGGCAAATGTCTAGAAAAACTCTAAGTCCCCTTTAGAAACCAGTAAATATATCATACAGAAGACAATGTCTCTCTCAATAAATTTCCCTCTAAAAAACAGGTATAAATATCATGTAAGTAATGTAAAAATTCAAAATAGTCCTCATTAGAAATGAGTGAATCAATCATGAAAACAATGTTGCTATTTCAAATTCCATCCTGGAAGTCTGGTATTAGGAATTGGGCAGATTGGTCAAATTATCCAATTTGACCTTATCACATAGCAATAGAACCTGTGTTAGAGACTCTGGGAATTTCAATGATCCCCATTAATAAGTCAAGAAGGTGAAGAATGAAAAATAGAAAAGAAAAATTTCAAGAGGATTTGGACACATGGTTAAGTGTTTCTGGTGCAGGGAATTCCCAGGTATCACAATGGCCTAGGCCTCAGTAGTACTGGGAAGTTTCTGCACGTTGCCCTTTTGATATATGCTATGTGTTTGATGTATCCAAGTTGGTCCCAAGGTCACATGGTCACCATCATTTTGAAGGTGTTACTGACCAAGATGGCACCAAGTCATGCAAGCTATCCCCAGACGGATGATGTCATCAACTAATGGCAAGCAGAGCACCTGGTTACCTCCATCATGATGAGTTTCCAGCCGAGTCGGCAATGTCGCATGGTTACTCTGGTGAACTCAGCTCCACGATAAAATGGGTCCACCCGTGCCACAGCACAAGCCCGTGAGATTGCCATATCTCACAGATTAAATGCAGATGGCTATAGCCTTTTCCTTTGGAATTTTATCCTCTTAAATCAAGGAAGGGAGACGCAGTTTTTTTTTTCATTTCCATCAGTTGCGGGCTGTGAATCCCGAGATGTCATCTGGGCCTCCTTTCCAGGTACACTTTCCCCTGCATCCTTCCCTGGCTCCTTATACTCAATCCTGTATCCGTATGCAGCCGAGGGCTCAGGAAAAAAATCTGAAGGGAAGAAGAAATGGGAAGTGTAACGAATATGATGCTAACTCCTGTGCTTTAACCCAGGCAGGTCTTTGGTTGAGGTCAGGCAACATCTGTGGCCCTCCTTATTGACTGGAAGGCATATCCCTTAGAAAATAATTGTTAAAAATAATGAATCTTGATTTAAAGTCTTAGCAGGCTTGTGTGGAGCCTCTGCCCTCACTTAGGCACCAGTTGCTTGCAGTCTCTGATCACAAACTTAGCTCCCAGCTCCCAGAATCTGCTGGACTGAACGATGGTCCGCACAGCCTCTGCCCCAATTGGGCAACGGTTGCCCAAAGCCTCTGAGCTGGGGATTTGGTTCTAACATCGACAAATGAGGGATGCCATTTCTCCTTGTGTTTTTCTGTGACTGTGTTACTTCACGTAGCATAATGGCTTCGAGTTCATCCATTTACGACGTGCAAAATTCATGATGTCATCTTTCTTTTACTGCTGCATAGAACTCATTTGTGTAAATGTAACACATTTTTGTCATCCACTTTTCAGTTGAGGGGCTTAAAGTCCCAGCCTCTTGACTAATTGTGAAGAGAGCTGGCAATAAACATAGATGTGCATGTATCGCTGCAATAGAGGAGTCTTGTGGATTTACTGTATTAGTTCATGGGTCTCTAATGAAACGAAACAAAACAGGAAAATATATATAGCTATATACATTTATTGATTTGCTCATGTGACAGGGTTCAAGAAGTCCAACAGGGAAGGAAGGTTAGCTGCACTGCACTGGAGAGGATGAGAATCCAGGGAAATGCTCAGTCCGCAAGGCTGGATGTCTAAGTAGTCCCAATCTGGTGCTGAGGCCCAATGGATTCCAGAAATCTGCCGGTCCTCAGTACATGCTGGGATCCGAAGTGTTGATCATTGCAGCAAGACAAACTCACCATGAGAGAGAGGCAAGCCACAGGAAAAAAGGGACCACCTCCCTCTGCATGGCCTTTTATACTCCTGCTGGCAAAGGGAATGTCCACATTTGGGGTGGGCCATCTGGGTTGAGGTGGCCCAATCTGAAGATCCTTTTTCTCTTATGTGTTCCTTAGTCCAGTCAAGATGAAACCCAGGATTAACCATCAAATATACCCAGGAAGAATCTCTGAAGAAAGAAGCCAAGACATTGACCTTAGAAGAACAACTGTAGACACATCCAAAGAAATCAGAGAACTAAGGGAAAGAATGAAAAACCCAGGAAAGGACCTAAGGGAGATATGACAAACAGTGGAAGAACTAAGGGGAGAGATTGAAAACTCAAGAAGGACCTGAGGGAGAAAATTACAAACTCCAGAAAGAAGTTAGAAAACACTGAAAAGAGCCCAGGCGAAATGAAAAAGAAAATGACCAACGACCCAAGGAGCTACAAGATGAGAAAGAAAGGGTCCAGAGGGAAGTGGAAAATCTAAACAAAGCACAGGATAAATGAAAAAGGATATTGAACAGTCATACGACCAACCACCAGAAAAGTATGGGAAAAAGCCTCAGAAGCAGAAATGGAAAAAACAGAAAAAAAGAATATCGACCTGCAGGATAATACAGAGCAACGAGAAACTCAAGTAAAAGATTATGAAAAATTTAAAAAAAACCAAAGTGGGAACAACCCGGAAATTGGGACACTGTGAAAGACCAAACTCTGCTCATAAGGGATGAGGAGGGAGAGGAGTCCCGCAAGACAACACTATTGACCAGGCTGATTTCTCAGCCCAAATGAGGAAAGCTAGAAGAACATGGGACCAAAGTATCCCCTGTGCTAAACGACTTTAGACGCCAACCCAGACTAAAATATCCAGCAAAATTGGCAATTAATAGTCGAATGAGAAAAGTCTTTCACGACATAAACAAAATAAAGAAATACATGTCTAAGAAACCAACCCTTCAGAAAATCCTTGAGTAATCCAAAGCACAGAGGAAAGAAAAGCAACACGAGTGCCCTAAACAATAAAGAGGAAGAGCACAAAAGTCATAACATAGGTATATCTAACCTAGACCAAGAATGCAAGCAAAAATAAGGTAAAAGGAAGCAGAAACAACATCTCTCAATAATAACGTTAAATACTAATGGTCCTAAACTCCCCAAGCAAAGGCATAGACTGGGAGATGGATTTGTGGACCTGAAACCCTTCCAAATGCTGTCGACAAGAAACACATCTCAACCCTTAAGTGACAGACACCACCTTAGAGGAAAGGAATGGAAAAAAATATTCCAAGCAAATGGTACTAGAAACAAGCTGGAGTGGCTATTGTAATATCAGACAAAATAGATCTCAAGTAAAAGGAATAAGAAGACAAAGAAGGAGGGCCAATATATCCTTGTCAAAGGAACGATGAGCCATAAAGACCTCACAATCCTAAATATCTATGCACCAAACTCTGTGCTTCTAACTTTATAAACACAACTCTGCAGGACACAAGACACGATTAATCCTAACAAACTAGTCGTGGGAGACTTAAACACCCCACTGAGCCCCTTGGATAGGTCAACAGGGGAAAAAAATTTTAAAACAGAAGAAATCAAACTGAACAAGACAATACAAGACTGTAACAGAATATTCCACCAAAATACAAGAGAATACACTTTTCTACTCAGCACTCCAACAAACATTCTCCAAAATCGACCACATACTGGAGCACCAAAAGATCCTCAACAAATACAAAAGGATAGAAATTTCCATGCATTCTATCAGGCAACAATGCAATAAAGGTCAATATGAACACCTAAATAAGTCCAACTAGCTACAGAACACATGGAGACTAAACCAACACACTCCTGAATAAAGAATGGTTAAGTTCAGGGAAAGAAATAAAGGTTATGAAAAAAAAGTATTCATGGAACTGAATGAAAAAGAACAATACAACATAACAAAACCTGTGGGATAACTTTTAAAAGCATCCTTGAGAGGGAATTTATAGCCCTAGGTAACCCACAGTCAAAAAGTCAGAAAGGGCAACGAGTAATGATCTAACACTGCAGCTAAAAAACCTTGAGAGACAACAAAATGAACACCAACCCAACAGACAGAAAAAATAACAAAAATCAGAACAAAATCAATGAAACACAAGGAAACAATATATAAAATCAACGATTCCAAAAGCTGGCTCTTTGAAAAAATAAACAAAGTAGACAAACATCTGCTCAGTCAGCCAAAAAAAAAAAAAAAAAAAAAAAAGAGAGATGGGCTGGAAGAGGAATGGCCTAGCGGTTAGAGCACCCACTACATCGTGAAGAAGACCCGGTTTCGATCCCCAGTACCCACATGGCGGCAGGGGAGGCTCTCGGTCTGAAACTCCAATTCCAGATCTCTTCGAGCGATCTCACGTAGGGGTGAGAGCACAACAAGTGTTCCAGGTCGGAATCCAGCGCGCTCGGCCTCGGAGGCGGGGAAGGGGGGGGGGGGAAGGTGTTTGTAGGAAGAGGCACTACGGTCAAAGAGGGGGGCCTCTAAGGAGGCATCGCATCACTCACGACACCGCTGACGAGAAACGGAAAACAAACCTGCCATGCCGACAGTAACGATTATACACATATGAAATAAATAATAAAAACAATTTAAAAAAAAAATTAAAAAAAAAAAAAAAAAAAAAATAGTATTTGTGATGAAAGGGGAAACATCGAAACAGATAAAGAAAAGATCCAGGCAATCATATGGAATACTTCAAAAATCGATACTACTCCCTAAATTTTGAAAACCTGAGAGAAATGGATAAATATATGAAATTCTGGAACCAACAAAGCTTAACAAAGAAGAGAGTGACAATATAAACAGCAGACCCATAATATTGAGGAAAAATTTGAAGATGTAATTAAGAACCTCCCAACTAAAACAAAACAGAAACAAACAAACCCCTCCCAACTAATAAAGGCCCCAGTCCAGATGGTTTCATGCGAATTCTGTAAGACATTTAAAGAGGTCCTTCAACCATTGCTTACTACTAAAACTGTTGAGAAGGATACAAACAGAAAGGATTCTCCAAAACTCCTTCTATGAAGCCAGCATCACGCAATACCCAAACAGGCAAAGATTAAGCAAAAGAAAGCTATAGACCCATCTCACTAAATAACAATGATGCAAAAATTCTCAACAAAATACCTGCAAATCGCATACAGGACCCTACAAAAAGATCATCCATCGACACATATGTTTGGATGAGTATGTTTTAAGACCATGAATACATTTTTACTTTACCCCCTTATATATGACAGGGTCTTACTGGTGGCTTATAACATCTCCTAACCGTAGAGCATGTAAGCTTGTGGAATCAGCAATGGGTTATTTCATCCCATAAAATATATAAATGGACTGATAGACAAAATCCAATCATCTCAATTGAGCAGAAAAAGCCTATTGACAAGATCCAGCATGCCTAGAGGGATAAGGAACTTCAGTCCTAGAGGGATAGACGGAAAGGAACATTGCTCACATATCAAAGCCATATACTGGAAACCCATGGCCAATATCATTCTGAATGGAGAAAATTTGGAAGCCTTTCCCTTAAAGGCAGGAACCAGGAGGGCTGCCCCATATCATGACTCCTCTTCAACATAATGCTTTTGAAAACACTTTGCTAGGGCATAAGACAAGAGTAGGAAATTAAAGGAGTACTAATTGGAAAAGAAACAGTTAAGCTATCCCTTTTTGGCAGATGATATGATAGTTTACCTAATTGATGCTAAAAATTCCACCAGATAACTTCTAGAAATGATTAAAGAGTTTTAGTAAAGGTGTCAGGCCACAAAATTAACCTAGCAAAATCAGTACCCTTTCTTTGCACCAACAATAAACAAGTGGAGAGGATAAAAAGAACTGTCCCATTTCACAATAGCCTCAAAATATAAAATACCGGAGAAAAAACCTAACCAAAGATACCAAAGACCTCTACAAAAAAATTTTAAAACCCCTGAAGAAGAGATAAAAAAGACATCAAAAGATGGAAAGACCTTCCGACTCATGGATTGGGAAAATTAACAGGGTAAAAATTCGCATTTTACCCAAATTGATATACATGATTCAATGCAATACAATCAAAATCCCTAGGAGCGTTCTGTCACAGACTTGGAAAAAAAAGTCCTAAAATCATATGGAAGTAAAAAAGACCCAAATAGCTAAAGAACCCTGATTGAGAAATGCAATGCAGGGGGGATTGCCCGACCAGACGTCAAACTGTATTACAGGCCATAGTCAGAAAGACAGCCTGTTACGGCAAAAACCAGACCTGCTGACCAATGGACCAAAATTGAAGATACAAACTTGAGCTCATACAATTTCAGTCACCTCAATATTTGACAAAGGGGCAAAAAATCCCCTCAGTGGAGAAGGATAGCATCTTCATGCAAATGGTGCTTCTGGCAAAATTGGATCATCATTTGGAGAAGAACAAAATTGAATCCCTACCTCTCCCCCCTGTACAAAAATAGAAACCTCCAAAGTGGATCAAAGAGCTATTGTGAAGCATGAACTCGGAAGTTGATAGAAGAAAAGTTGGCAATAACCTATGAAGGACACAGATGGTAGGAAAAGCCTTTCTAAATCAAGCAGTAGATGCACAGGAAATAAGGTCAAATAGTATGGGACCTTGTAAAATGGGACCTCATAAAACTCAAAGCTTCTGTAAGCGAAAGACAATCAAGGAGGGGAAGAGAAAACCCACAGAAGTGGGAGAAATCTTTACCAGTGCTAACACATCTGTCAGAGCATTGACATCAAGGATATATAAACTACTCAAAAACTACTCAAAACCAAAGAAGGAAAAAGAAAATGATTAACTCAAAGATCGAGTAAGAGCTGAACAGAGACTTCACCAGTAAGGAAGTGGGAAGATGGCTGAGAAACATCTTAAAAGTGTCCAGCATCATTAATAATTAAGGAAAATGCAAATCAAACCACTATCATAGTGGAGTGAGATAATCATCCTCATTTAACTCCAATACAACTATCTAACATCAAGAAAACAAAGACAAGCCGGGTAAGGTGGCGATGCCCTTTATAGGCCTAGCACTTGGAGGCAGAGACAGGTGGATCTTTGTGAGTTCAAGGCCAGCCTGGTCTCAAGTAGTCCAGGACAGCTGGGGGCTAAGGGAGACGCCGGTCGTGAAAAGAACAAAAAAAAAAAAAAAAAAAAAAGAAAACAAAGACACAGATGTTGGAGATGTTGTGGGGAAAGTGAACACTCATCTACGGCTGGTGGAATGTAAACTTGTGCAACTATTTTGGAAAGCAGTGTGGAGACACTTAAAAGACTCAGGAATGAGCCTACCACCTCCCAGTCTACCACTCTGCTGGTAAATATAAGCCCAAGGACTCATTCTAACCGCAAATATACAGCACATACATGTTTATTGAAACTCTATTCACAATAGCAAAGAGCTGGAAGCAACCCAAATGCCCCCTCAAATGATGAATGGAGGACAAAAAGTGGGTAGATCTACACAGGAGTACTATTCGCCAGTAAAAAAGATGGCATGATGAACTTTGCAGGTAAAGGGATGGAGCTCGAAGCCATTATGGCTGAGTGAAGTAACAAAGTCCCATAAAAAACAAATGACGAATGGGTGTCCCGCATGTGTAATGCTAACACCAAATCCCCCAGACAAAGGGCAAGCTGAACAACAGTATGTTATATTTCTGTTTATCTGGGAACAACTATATTGTTACAAAGTGAATATCTCAATGGGCCTCTAGAGTCTACCCCCAATTATTCTCAGGACGTAATTACTGTATATGGGAAGAATATGTATCCGTATTTTAAGAATAATATAAAAAGTAATGAAGGAAAGTGTGAATTCCTACACATAAAAAAAGAAAAATGACCGAGAGAAAGAAAGATGCGGGACAGTAAGGGCAGAATGCATGGTCTGGGGTGGAGTGGGGGTGGGGTGGGGGGAAGGAAGGAGAATATGCCTGTACTGAATTGAAAAATGATGTATGAAAAGAAACAAAACATCATAATAAAATGGAAAAAACAATAATAATCAGAATAAGGCAATGTGGAGAGGATTTTAAGGGATGTGAAGTGTAGAAGCTAAAATATTAGGAAAAGATTGTCACTATAAAATGCAATAAAAAGAACAGCACAGGGCTATGGAAGCATGGGTGTAACATAATGAGAATGTCCACTGAGTATCTTAAGGGCTGTCATGGGGGGAAAGAAGATGGAACCATGAGTAGATGAGTTTGAAGGGTATCTATGCTGCATAATTTTTTCTGTGTTCCACAGGGAGCTAATTTCCAACCATGTGGCCATCACCCCAGCACTACCACAGTGAGATGAGAGGTGTAAACAGGAGAGTCCCCAGATATTCACAGACCACCAGCCCCAGGGGTGGCAGGAGGGGACAGGGAACATCGTGGGTGTCGAAACAAGAGAGGCCAAAGATGAACAGCGGAAGCTGCAACTGGACTTCCACATTAGGCCTTAGGCAGGCCATGCCTACACTCACAACAGAAACACGTGCACAGATACATGATTGTATAAACACAAATTAAATTAATAAATAGAAGGTCAACAATTAAAAAAAGAAAGGCTGTTTCCAACCCTATGTCGTGTAGGTTGCTGCCAACTTCTTTTTTTTTTTTTTTTAAATTAGTTTTTATTGATCTTTGTGCATTGTCCACTTTTTTTTTTTTCCAATTCAGTTCAGCTTTATTTCCCCTTCCCTCCCCCCCACCCCCACCCCATCCCAGATCATCATTCTGCCATAACTGTCCTGCATCTTCTTCTCTGTTTTTTTTTTTTTTCANGAGAGCCAATAGCCAATTAGATTTGGGATATACAGGCACATGGCTGCCTCTGCTGCACAGTATTTCCAGGCAGGTGAGGTGTAGCTGGTGCTGACGGTGGAGTCTTGCTTGACTCAGGGAGACCCATATTTGCTTTATTGGTTTAGTGGCCTTTGGTAACACTCTCTGGCATTCCAGAGGCCATCTGTACACTTGCATGTGTGGTCTCAATACATCCCTCCCATGTTAACGTCAGGTCTTCGGCAGCAGGGTCTTATTGCCTCTCCTCCTGTAGGTATCCCAACTTAGAGGCAAGGAGCCCTTACCTTTTGTGGGGCCTTGGATCCCCTGGCCAACATCCACCTGGTAGAACAATCCATTGCTGATGTCAGAGCTCCTGTATTAATATATTTTGCCTGAGTGCATAGCCCTAGGACTTTAGTATTATATTTGGTTCTGAACAGAGAGTAATCCCTTCCACAGTTCCCATGTCTAGTAGTCAATTAAAGAAAGCAGTTTTACCGGTTTTATAAGAGATTACCTCTACAATAGTTGTCTCCAATTTACAGTTGGGGAGCGACCTCATCATTGTCATATTTCTCCTTGTTCTATGGGTGGGAAGGCAAGGAAGTCTCTCATATCAGAACCTTTGTGGCTCCTAGAAGGTAAGTTTCATTAGGACTCAAAGGAAGTGAGGAGAAGACTTCCTTGTTTTTTAAGTAGTTTACATATTCTGGATTGACCAAAGTCTTTAAGAGACAGGTTTTTATTTTCTGTCACATGTAGAGGCAAAGTGAGGTTCAGCCTGGTGATGCAGCTTAGTGGACCAGAACTGGCTGTCTAGATGTCCCAGTCTCTGCTGTTCATCCTCAGCACAGTTGCAGTGACTAGGTGGGACTCTTAAAATGCTTCCTTTAAGATACACGGAAGTAAAAGGAAAGAAAGAACCCAAAAGATGGGGATAGTAAGGAACAGTTGTTACCAGGACGGAGGTGGGGAAATAGGGAGAGTTAGAATGGGATGAGAGGAGTAAAGGATATGCAAGGGGCCATGCTGTGGCAGAGGAGGGAAGTCAGGAGATGGGTGATGTGGGATTTGGGTGTTAGTAGGGGAGTGTGGGGAAAATGGGGGAAGTGGGTCTGGGGAGGAAGGAAGGAGGTCAGATGGGAGGACAATGAATAGAGACAAATGAATCTTGGGGGCCTAGGCAACCCAAAAGAAAATGTTATGCCCCTGTAATCCCATGAGAAATGCACTTATATTGTCTAAACATTACTGGATATATATACCTGGGGGTTGTTTGGCAAGAAACACAGTACCAGATAAAAGAGACCTCCCTTTCAGTTGTTGGTGAGACTGGTTCATGAGACTCCCAAAATTAAACAGGCTATTGACAAAGCTCTTGGTTATCTCCCAGAACTAAAAGATAAGACTGTACCACTGAAGACAGGACATATTTTGGATATAGCACTTGGCACAATGGAGCAGGAACTGACCTGGAAACTTTCTAGCTGAAGTTTAGCTTTCATAATCCTAGATAATATGAAAACTGTTAAGAAAGATGACCAAGCAATGGTCCAACCTAGCGCTGAAATCTAATAACTAGAACAACTGGCACAGCAAGCTACCTATATTGGTGCAGTGGTGGCACTGTTATCTGAAGGGGAGAGGGGTCAACAAGCTATCTAATTGGACTTAAAGACCTCTCAATGGGAGTGAACTAATGGTGACACTGTAAACTCGGGCAAATACACATGGCTGTAGATGACACAGATCCTAGAGAAAGCTCTAGCTCTGTCATATCTCTAGACAAATGAAATTTATTACCATAAAATAAACATGGATTCTTATATTTACAAAAGAGAATACAGTACTTCCTCATCAAGGAAGCTTCTTTATCAACAGACAGAGAGTACTAAAGAGTTTCACAATTACACACACACACACACACACACACACACACACACACATCTGAGAGATGCCCAATCCTAGGTCATACATCTACAATTGAACCTCTACACCTAAGGCTCATGGTGGAGTGAGGGGTAGAGTGCAAAATAATGCATCCCTCCACCCTTACCAGTCAAGGTTCCTTATACAACAGAGTGCAATACACACAGAAGGACACAACTGACCAAGTTTTAAAGAATAGGAGAGTACAGAATGTGAATCTGTGGCAAAAATTAGAATTTCTTCTGAATGGACTGGCCCTGGCCATCAGACATTGTAATGCCCAAAATTCTAGATCCTCACAGACCACCAGGAGATGCAACACTGATGTGAAAGCAGAGAATCTTTTATTCAGCAAGCTCGAGTTTGGGCTGTCCCCATACCTGGTGTAGCAGGACTGGGAAGAGCCCAGAGACTAACTATGAGCTTTCTTTTATATGGAGAAATGGCAAGAGGGTGAGGGGGTTTCCATGCCTTGGCGTTATATGATTGGTGGTATTATACAACTCAGCAAATGGTCTTGCAGGGATAGGCTGTGGACTTGTAAAAACACCAAAGTCTGGGGGAAAGGGGGAGAAGGTTCGGGGTGCAGTTGTTGTTTCATTGTTTCAAAAACATGTTTTTCTGACTCTCCACACAGACCCCCTGTAGTTTGTTTTTAATCTGGGGTGGGGGCCCCTGGTTCACAGCAAGATATCTCAGACTTTCAGTACTTCAACATCAGCCTCTTAGGGAGATGGTACCACTGAAAGAAAGGTGGAGCCACAGATCCAACAACTCCTCAAAACCAGCCAGCCAGCTCACTTGGGTGAGGGGCTATGGACTCATAAGGTGTGAGTGCTAGTGGGTGGGTCTCTCTCTCTCTCTCTCTCTCTCTCTCTCTCTCTCTCTCTCTCCCTAGCACCATGTTGTGTGGAATTCCCAAGTACCAGCATGGGATAAACATTAGAGGGAGCACCAAAAGGGCCCTGTAAGTGATGATTCCCCCTATTTTCTCTATAGGAAAACCCATTAAACTCACTAGTCTCAGCTAAAGTGAAGATTAGATAGTCTGTTCCTTGGTCCATCTCTGGGTCCAAAGTGGGAGGCAGAAGGCTGGGCACCAAGGTGCCCAAATAATCATGCCACTTTTGAGTGAGTGTACTCACTGGTCTCCTGGGAAGGAAAATTTTCTGTGACAAATTCACATAGTTAAACAGGATAGACAGAGCCAAGGATGAGTTTGGGAAGAGTTATGGGGTTCCCTCTTTTATGGAAACCAGTAACCAAAGTGAAGCTGGATGAGGATGCAGAGGAAATTTTGGCATGGTGGGTTGTCTGCATAGCTCTGGCAGGTACACAAGTGGAAATATGGATTGTGCAGTGGACGTTAAGATGCAGAACTAAAGTGAAGCCATATAGGTGGATAAGGACAAAGGGAAAAAATTCTGGGCCAGAAATCCATTTCTAAGTGGTATACAGTGCCATGCCTAATTAAGCAAGAGGATCTGATATGAATATGAAGACGTTTTAAAAATAGAAGCAGGTCGTTCTCTGCTTCCTGTGATCATTGCAAGATGTGAACCTCAGCTTGCTGCTCCAGCCCCAGCCACCATGCTTCCTGCCACAATGGACTCTAATTCCCTGCAACCAACAATCATAAGCTCAAATAAACTCTTCCTTTTATAAATTCCCTTGGTCATGGTGGATTTATCACAACAACAGAAAAGTGACTAATACAGATATTTGGTACCAGGAGTGGAGTTCGAACCCACGCAGACATATGTCCATTGGATATTTGGAGAAATGTGGAAGACTTTGGAATTTTGGGCTAGAATGGAATTTTGGGCTAGAAAAGCTGTTGACTGCTGTAAACAGAGTTTAACAGGCCATTCTAGTAGAAGCCTTGAAGAAAGCATTGCTGCAAAAAAAATGTAGTTCCAGGGGAAAATGAAGAATTAGGCAGCAACTGGGATATTTTGATAAAGAGTCTGGCTGCAGTTTGCCCAGAACCCAAATGCTTGCTTGATGCTAAGTTGAAAAATCAATGGACTAATGTCTTTGGTGGAGGATATTTCAAGACAGCCTAATGTAGAAATGGTAGTGTGGCTATTAATGGTGAATATTGTATAGATCTACAGAGAAGAAGAGCAGATGGGGCAGAAAGAAATGCAGAATGTGTTCTGAGATCTCCCAAGACCAGCTGAGGCAAGCACAGGTAGGTAGGCAGCAGCTGGGTGCTTCAGCAAGGCTGATTGTTGATTGACTTAGTCTAGTTAATCCATTAATCCAGTTGTATTTGGCTTGATTTGCTTTTGTGGCTGTGGGGGCGGAGTTATACTCCCAGCTGGTATAAAAGGTAGGGTTTCGTGAGTCTGGAGATCTGAGATCTCCCGAGACCAGCTGAGGCAAGTGCAGGTGCCCGGGTGCAGGCTAAAGAGACAACCCACAGCCCCCCTCACCAACTGGGATTATGAAGGCATCTGAAGGAGGCAAGCAAACCAAGCCTTCAATAAAGTGAAGAGGCATTTAGGACTTACATTGGAAAACAGACAAGGAGAAGCTCATATGCCAGGAACACGAAGAAGAGGCAACATGGGAAAGGGGCTGGATAATCCCGCATCAAGTTCTTCCAATCCTATGGAAGATTCCTACAGTGGGATCCTCCTGGGGATGGCCCAGGACACAGATCAGAAACACAATTGGGAATATATTTAAAGAACTACAAGATTATAAAGAGCAAATCAAAGAACTAAGAAAAGAGAATGAAGAACTCAAGAAGGACCTAGAGAGAGAGAATGACAAACTCCAGAAGGAACTGAAAACACATCAAAGTTCCCATGCTGAAAAACATAAGGAAACCAACCAGTGAAGCAAAGAGCTATAGGAAGAGATGAGAAGCTCCAAAAAGAGGTACAAATACTAAAGAAATCAGAAGAAGAAATGAAAAAGGAAATCAAACACTCATCCAATCAAGAGGAAAGGAATGGACAAAGCCTCAGAAGCAGAATGGAGGAAGCAGAACAAAGAATATCAGACCTGGAAGATAACACAGAACAACTAAAAACCTCAAGGAAAGATTATGAAAAATTAAAAAAATACAGAAAAGTGGAACAACTGGGAACTGTGGGACACTATGAAAAGATTAAACCTCTGCATCATAGGAGTAGAGGAAGGAGAAGAATCCCAAGGGAATGGTATTGATCAGATCTTCAACAGAATAATAGATGAAAACTTCCCCAAACTAAAAAAAGGCAAACCAACACCAATACAATAAGCACATAGAACTCCAAACAGACAAAATCAGAAAAGAAATTCTCCACGCCACATCATAGTTAAAATGCTAGACACCCAAAACAAAGACAAAATCCTTAAAGCCACAAGAGAAAAACAACAAGTGACCTATAAGAGGAAACCTATCAGAATTACAACTGACTTCTCAATGCAAAATATGAAAGCAAGAAGAACCTGGAAGAAAGCATTCCCAGTCTTAAAAGACAATAGATGCAAACCCAGGTTACAATACCCAGCAAAAATGTTGATTAAAATTGAAGGAGAGAGAAAAATCTT
>VZQC01002246.1:0-50047 GCA_009823505.1 Rhizomys pruinosus | reverse complement strand
CCTAGGAACAAACCTAACCAAAGACACCAAAGATCTCTACAACAAAAATTTTAAACCTTTAAAGAAAGAAATTGAAGAAGACATCAGAAGATGGAAAACCCTCTCATGCTCATAGGTTGGGAAAATTAACATTGTAAAAATGTCCATTCTACCGAAACTCTTGTATAGATTTAACGCAATCCCAATCAAAATCCCCAAGAGTTTCTTCGAAGGCTTGGGAAAAAAAAAGTCCTTAAATTCATTTGGAAAAACAAAAGACCCCGAATAGCCAAAACAACCCTGAGCAAAAAGAGCTACACAGGGGGGATCTCTATACCAGACTTCAACCTATACTACATGGCTATAGTCATAAAATCAGCCTGGTACTGGCACAAAACAGACCTGTTGACCAATGGAACAAAACCGAAGATCCAAACCTGAGCACATACAATTTCAGCCATTTTATATTTGACAAGGGG
Organism: Rhizomys pruinosus; assembly: GCA_009823505.1. NCBI lineage: Eukaryota > Metazoa > Chordata > Mammalia > Rodentia > Spalacidae > Rhizomys > Rhizomys pruinosus. The sequence continues at coordinate 49,589 of VZQC01002246.1, read as the reverse complement.
GCCAAGAAGCCACAATGGAGAAAAGACAGCATATTCAGCAAGTGGTGTTGGCAAAACTGGATCACCACTTGCAGAAGAATGAAATGAAACCCCTACCTCTCTACCTGTACCAAAGTCAATTCCACATGCTTCAAAGACCTCAATATTCAACCCCAAACTCTGAAGGCGATAGAAGAAAAAGTTGGCAGCAGGCTACAAGACATAGGCATAGGAAAAGACTTCCTAAATAGACAGCAGCTGCACAAAAATTAAGGTCGACAATTGACAAATGGGACCTCATTAAACTCAAAAGCTTCTGTACATCAAAAGAAACAATCAAGCAAGTGAAGAGAAATCCCACAGAGTGGGAGGAAACCTTCACTGAAGAAACATCTGGCAAAGCATTGATTTCCAGAATTTGTAATCTACTCAAAAGGAAAGAAGAAAGAATACAAAGGACCCACTCAAAAGATGGAGCAAAGAGCTGAACAGAGATGACACAACTGAGGAATTAGAGATGGCCGAGAAATACCTTAAGTGTTCAACATCACTAATCATTAAGGAAATGCAAATCAAAACCACTTTAAGATATCATCTTATTCCAATAAGACTGACTAGGATCAAGAAAACAAATGATACCAAGTGCTGGAGAGGTTGTGTGGAAAGGGGAACACTCATCCACTGCTGGTGGGAATGTAAACTCTTACAGCCACTATGGAAAGCAGTGTGGAGAACCCTTGGAAGACTTGGAATGAACTTGCCACCTGACCCAGCCATACCACTCCTAGGCATGTACCCTCAAGACCCACCCCACCGCAGAGATACATGCACGGCCATGTTTATTTCAGCTCTCTTCACAATAGCAAGGAGCTGGAACCAACACAAATGCCCCTCAACTGATGAGTGGATAGAGAAAATGTGGAACAGTACACAATGGAGCTCTATGCAGCAGTAAAGAAAGACGACATTGCAAGCTTTGCAGGAAAATGGCTGGTGCTAGAGGACATCATGCTGAGTGAAATAACACAGTCCCAGAAAAAAACAATGAATGGTATCCCTCATCAGTGGATGCTAGTGCCAATTACCTAATTGTAAGTATTTCCTATGCATGGTCCCTTGAGCTTTTGTCCAAAGCAGTTGGGAGTGATGCATATTGGAAACAACAACATCAACAACAACAGAAAGGACTGCATCCAAGAACTGACTGAAACAGTGAACGTCTGCTCAAAACAGTCAACTTCCACATGGAGAATATTGAGAAAGACTGAGAAAGAGATGAAAAGCATGTTTGGCAGAATGCATGAGCTCTGGTGGGGTGGGGGAATGGGTCTAGATTTGAGAAAAAAATTAATTAATTAAAAAAAGAAATGCAGAATTTACAGTTTGGGTATGAAAACCACACTAGGAAGATTAAAGGTGGGGCCAAGCCACGTGAAGGAGAGGTTCCTTTTAATAAGTAGATTAAAGTGATTAAGGAGAGGCCTAGCTATTTACAAGTAAACAATGGAAAAAGTGAGATTAAAGTGATTAAGCAGGGGCCTCGAGATTTACAAGTAAACAACAGAAATAGTACCTTCAAGGCAAGACCACACCCAGCTAATCCTCCAACTTTTGAAAGGAAAATACTGAAAGGGTTTTCTGCTCCAACAAGTTCAGGGCAGAGAAAAGTTGCAAATGTGGTTGAAATAGGCCAGGGTCCATCCCAAACTTGCAGCCAAACTTGGCAGTGTAATTCACGTGGTGCTGGCTTTAGAGGCATGAAGTTTGCAAAAGTGAAAGGTTCTTCAGTTATTCCTCCATGGTTTCAGAGAGCTGCCAAGGTCAGGCAGAGTGCAACAGGGGTGTCCCTGAATAAAGAAGGCCCTGATAGGCATTGAGTGAAGCTGTGAGTGTGAAGCCTAGTTGGCAGCGGAGACCCACATGAAGACATTGGAGATGCCAGAGCTGTGAGGTATTTTCCAAGGAGAGCTGCATACAGGGAGTGGTACCAGCCTAAGGAAGAGATCCATGTTGCATGCAACCCTGGAAGACCCAAGCCATCTAAGCCCTTTGGAAGTAAATTTCCAGAAGTTGCACATGGAGCTACTGGACTTGGTGTTTGCCCTGCTGGTTTTTGGTCTTGGTTTGGTCCAGTATTTACTCTCTATGTCTCTATTCCTCCCTTTCAGAATGGAAACCTGTATTCAGTTCTACTGTATGTTGGGAGTATGTAATTTGCCTTTTGATTTTACAGGAGCTTACAGTTAAGAGATTGGCATGTGTCTCAGACGAGATTTTGGACTACAGACTTTTGAATAGAATGGAAACTGGTAAAGACTATGGGGACTTTTAAGGTTGGACTAAATGCATTTTGCATTTTATATGGTCAGGAGCCTATGGGAGCCAGGGAGTGGAATGTGGTGTTTTGAATAACAGTGCCCCCATAGGCTTTAAGTATTCGGACATTTTTGTTTCCAGTTGGTGGCACTGTTCTTGGAAGTCTTAGAAGGTGTGGCCATGCTGGAGGAATTATGTCACTGGGGGCAGACTTAGTGAATTTAACAAGCCTTGTGGTCTCCAGTCTCTCTCTCTCTGCTTCCTGTGCTCAGTGCGAGATGTGACCCTCAGTTTGCTGCTCCAGCCCTGGCCACCATGCTTCCCGACACAATGGACTCTAATTCCCTGGAACCATCATAAGCTCAAATAAACTCTTCCTTTTATAAGAAAAATAGAATCAGGTCTACATAAAACTTTGTGACCCCTGCTAGTAGTAAGCTAAGGGTGGGAATGGCAGCAAGCTGTGAATGAGGTAGCATGGTACTTGCTTTTTGTTATTAAAATTTTATCGCAAGTAGAAGAAGCAGACCAGATGGAGATTGAAAATTTAGGGGAGAAATTAGAAGAAACGAATAAGCTGTGCAATGGCCTCTGACCTTGCCAGTAAATTGTATTAAAGGAAAAAAGTGGTAGCCTGCTGCTTTTTAGAGCTAGGGAAGATGACAGATAATGATGATGATGGGAGGGACCTAGGAAAAGTGCAAGAAGGCCCTGGGGTTCAACCTATACTACAAAGAAAGGAAAAGCCCATGTTTCAACATGCCCATGGTGGTCTTATCCATGGCCCTGTGTGGGAAACTGAAGAAATCATAGAATGCTCAGAACTGGATTTGTTGGATTTGGAAAAGATTTCAACTAAGTAATAAAGGAATACTTAAGGGCCTGGCTTGTGAGGAGTTATTTTAAGTGCTGCAGAAGCAGAAAAGCTGAGCAATACAACTACCCATCCCTCCTTGAGACATAGGATGCAAAACTTGGGGAAGCACATGGGAAATCAGTCTCTGAAGGACTGGCTTATCCCAGGCATTAGAGATACCTATTCATCCCCAATGGAGTTTTCCATGAATACCCCGGATGGGGATAAGCTGCTAAGACAGGGGCAAGTACTACTGAAAGAAACATGTATGTGGAAAGCAATATGTATGTCCAGTTCACTTGGCAGATAGAACTGCTTTTACCAGAGATTTAAGGAAAATCCTGCTTGAACAAGGACCTCTAGATTGGTATGGAGCTTTACTGGCTGTGCTGAGTACCTTGATGGGACACAAGTTTTACAAAGTAGGAGAGGCTTTTTCAGATCAAAGTAACCTAGAGCAGCATTTAAAGTATGTCTATAAAAGAATAAAACAACGTAAAGGCAATATAAAAAGAACAAAGCAGGGACTGGAGAGATGGCCTAGTGGTTAAGAGCACCGACCGCTCTTGCAGAGGACCCGGGTTCGATCCCCAGCACCCACATGGTGGCTGAGAACCGTCTGAAACTCCAATTCCAAGAGAACTCCAGTTCCAGGGGAATCGGAGACCCTCTTCTGACCTCCGGCGGCATTGCACGACATGGGTGCACACACTTGCATGCAGACAGTACATTCATACACATACAGAAATAAATAAATACATAAATAAATAAAGAAAGAACAAAGCAGAAAAGGATATTTGCTTGAGTTATTTGAAAGCAAATGTTGCAAGATTTGTGCCAACTCCAATTTCCTAAGGAAAAGGTTGAAAACAAACCCAAATTCTGTGCTAAAGAGAATCTGGAAGGATTTAAAGTCTAAGGGACATTTCACAAAAGGTATTTGGAGAATAAAAACTTTCCTGGATGTGAATAATGATCCACCTAGATTAAACAAGGTACCTTTCTCTGCTGAGAAATGTTATGCCAGAGGTGGAGATGGTTTGCCCAGGCAGGGCTTCCCTCAGCAGTCAACTTAGGTCAATGAAAAGACCACAGCCACAGGAGTGACTATAGCCAGCAGTTAGGCCCCGGTTCTGCCAGACCCAATTAACCAGCAAGTACAGCAGGGAGAAAAGAGATCTATTCTTCCCTGGCCCTGTGCAGGGATAGGCAGCTTAATCCAGGCCCAATGAGTCAATCAAAGCTAAAGAAATGCAGAGAGGCTACATGTGAAAACCCCAGAATACCAAACGAATTCAAGAAAATGGCTATGTATACTGAAAAACTAACTAAATTAATTCTTCTTATCTGTGCTATTGTACTCAACATGGATCTTTGTTTTTTCTTTTAATTTTTATTTATTTTTTATGTGGATGAATGTGCTGTCTGCATGTAGGTTTGTGCACACATGTCGTGCAATACCACAGAGGTCAGAAGAGGGTGTTGGATTCCCCTGGAACTGGAGTTAAAGATGGTTCTCAGCCGTCGTGTGCATGCTTGGAATTGAACCCAGGTCCTCTGCAAGAGCATTCAGTGCTCTTAATCACTAGGCCATCTCTCCAGCCCCTTGTAGTATTTTTTTGTCTTTTTTTGAGACAGGGTCTCCCTTTACTCCCAGATGGACTAGAGCTCACTCTGTAGACCAAGCTGCCCTTGAACTCACAGAAATCTGCCTGACTCTGCCTCGTGAGTGCTTGAATAAAGACATGAGCCACCACACCCAGCACTAAAGACAGTTCTTAGCCACCTTGTGGGTATTGGGAATTCATCCCGGGTTCTTTGCAAGAGCAGCCATTTCTCCAGCCCCTCAACATGCATGTTTTAAGAAAACAATTGGTGCAAATAGATAAAACCTTCTGATGTAGTGTCATACCTTGTTTATGTTTGATTCAATATATGTTAATGTCTGAGTGTTTTACAGATGTGGGACCCATTACAGAGATATCAAGTATACCTGAGGGAACAAAGATAAAAAGTAAATTCACTAAGGCGTACCAGGGCCAGGCATATCTATGAAATACTTGGGAGAGCTTTATGAGTGGATAAAATACAAGTGATATTCACCCAAATGATTGAGATAAGTCTATAATGGTCTGGTCCTATAGGTGCCAAAGCATAAACCAATATCTTATAAAAATAAAAAAAAGAGACTGCACAGAAATTGTACAATTGCTAAATAATGACTTCAGTACCAGGGGTGGAGGGCTCTGGAGGTCCCCAAAACAAAGGCTGTTGCCTCCAATGTTGTTTGCACACAGGAAGCAGGCAGTAAGAACCTATTGCTGGAGATGCAGCATGATGTGAGCCTAGGAGAGCTGGGACCCAGCTAAGAACTCCCTGCTACTGGACAGCTGGCCTTATTAGTGCTAGACAGTGCTGTGCAGATCACTAGGGAGAAAAGGTTGTGAAAGTTCAACTACAGTCCTCACACGCTGCATTAACACATGCCAAACAAGGTGTTGCTGCTGTTGCAATAGTGGCCATCTAATATATGTACAACCAGCAAAATTCCAATTGGATTTAAGGCCCACTCCCTGGGGAGGAACACACATCTGATACCATAAGTCAAATTGGCTCCTAGTGGCAGGGGATGTTATAGGGCCAACAGGGAAGTCATTGCAATTGTTTGGTTATAAGACTGTGATGACCTTGCTAAGATACCATCCAAACATTTGTGTTTGTGCCCATAGAATGCGTTATTGTAATGGTCAATGTGATGGTTAATCCTGGGTGTCAACTTGATTGGACTAGGGATGAACAAATAAGAGAAAAAGATCTTCAGCTTGGACTACCCCAAGCTGGATGGCCCACCCTAAATGTAGGCATTACCTTCTACTGGCAGGCAATATAAAAGGCCATGGCAGAGGGAGTTGGTCCCTTTTTTCCTGCAGCTTGCTTCTCTCTCACTGGTGAGTTTGTCTTGATGCTGTGATCAACCTTTTGGATCCCAGCGTGTACTGAGACCAGCAGATCTCCTGGAATCCATTGGGCCTTCAGCACCAGATTGGGACTACTGAGACATCCAGCCTTGAGGACTGAGCAGTTCCTTGGATTCTCAGCCTCTCCAGTGTGGCTCAGCTATTGTTGGACTCCTTGAACTCGGTCATGTAAGCAAATCAATAAATCTGTATATAGCTATATATATCAGCAAATCAATCAATCTGAATATAGCTATATATTCATTCTATTGATTCTGTTTTTTTAGAGAACCCTGACTAATACAGATTGTGGTACCAGATGTGGTTCTAGAGAAACAGTATTGAAAGGATGAATTTCTTTAGTGGGCTTGACAGTTTCTGTAGCCAGCTCACCAATGCAATGAAACCTAGAGTTACTGAAGGCTCTCCTGGTGGCATGAAGAGGAATAATAATGCTTGATGCAGACAATTTGATGTAATTACGAAGATAGATCCATTTGAGTTGCTGGACTTACCTCTTGTGAAGAGCAAGGAATTTAGCAACTATCTATATAATACGTTTGAGAAATTTCAGAAAAATAAGGAAAATAATGATGTTGGCTGGTTGCTTCTAGCATCTCTGGATAAAGTGATAGAGGAAAATAAGGATCTCAGTGATAAAATTAACCAGCTCCAGATTCTAAACAACAGTTTAAAAGTTTCCAAATGTGCCCTGGAAGAGAATCTTCTCTCCAGCAGCCAAAGAGCTAAAGAGGCAGAAAATCAAGCTGAAGCCCTTATTATACATTTGGCTGATTTACAACGCAAATTTAATTCCCAGCTATGAATAGTGTCAGCAGTCAAAGTGAGAGCACTGGTGGGGAAAGGTTGGAACCCTGAATCTTGGGATGGACATGTGTGGGAGAACCCTCATGATGAGGATTTTGAACCCTCGGATTCTCAGGGATTTACTTTATCTGAGGAATTAATCTCCCCACCCTCAGCAGAGAATGCATTCCCACACTTTGCAAACCTGCCCTCCCCACCCTTGCCTGAGGAAACTAATCTCCCCTTCCTAGAGGGAGTTAATGTCCCTCAAGGCCCAGCAATTGTTGCCTCTAGACCTAAAACCCGAGTCAAGGCTAAGCAAGTTCCTAGAGGTGAGATAGAAAGTGTGTCCATGAGGAGGTGCACTACACCACTAAAGAAATTAATGAGTTTGCTAATTCATGGAAATGAATGGAATGGATTTTAGGTGTGGGACAATGGTGGAAGGAATATAAAATTGGATCAGACTGAGTTTATCAATATGAGCCTACTGAGTAGAGACTCTAGGTTTAATATGGAAGTTTGAGCGGTTAAAAAAAAGTGTTAAAAGTTTATTTGAATGGTTGGCTGATGTATTTATTAAAACATGGCCTACTAACAGCAAGCTAGAGATGCCTGATATTCCTTGGCTTAGTATTGATGAAGGGATTGTGAGGGTCAGGCAGATGAGCATGCTCGAGTGGATTCAAAGTGTAAAACCACATTCTCCACAATATGAGGACCCAGAGGACATGCCATTCACTGAATTTATAAGATGGAAAGTACTGAGAGAGACACCAGAACATTTGAAGAGCTTTGTTTTTGCTCTATTTCTTATGCCAGATGTTAGAGAAGTTGTTGCTTGCTTGCATAAATTAAATGTACACGCAATAGGTTTAACAGGACTTCAGGGTAGACATCAGTTGGCAGCACTGAATCGCTGAAGGCCAAATGAGTTATCATAGTTATCATAATGGCAGCAAAGGCAAAACAATGCCTATAATGGCATGACCCGAAATGATCTTTGGAACTGGCTAATTAATCATGGTGTTCCCAGGAACCAAATACATAAGAAGCCTACTAAGTTTTTATTTGATCTGTATAAGCAGAAAAGCTCTAGAACAAATGACAGGAAGTCAACATTGGATTTCAGCAGTAGTAAATCCTGTCCAGTTAACCAGTTTCCAGACTTGAGACAGTTTGCAGACCCAGACCCCCTTGGATGAAGGGGTGTCTGGGTTCTGATGAGGAAGGACCTTGTCACAATACCAAAGAGTTATACTGTTTGCCTTCCTTCTGTCCTTCCCCAGAGGGACCTGAGGCCTTTTACTAGGGTAACTGTACACTGGGGAAAAGGAAATAATCAGACTTTTCGAGGCCTATTGGATACTGGTTCTGAGTTGACACTGATCCCAGGAGACCCTAAAAAGCATTGTGGCCCTCCAGTTAAAGTAGGGGCCTATGGAGGTCAGGTGATAAATGGAGTTTTGGCTGAAGTCCGACTCACAGTGGGCCCAGTGGGTCCCAGAACTCATCCTGTGGTTATTTCCCAAGTCCCAGAATGTATAATTGGGATAGATATAATTAGAAATTGGCAGAATCCCCACATTGGTTCCTGACCTGTGGAGTGAGGGCTATTATGGTTGGAAAGGCCAAATGGAAACCATTGGTTTTGCCTTTACAAGGGAAAATAGTGAACCAAAAACAGTATCCTATCCCTGGAGGTATTGCAGAAATTAGTGCCACCATCAAGGATTTGAAAGATGCAGGGGTGGTGATTCCTACCACATCTCCCTTTAACTCTCCAACTTTGCCTGTGCAAAAGACAGATGGATCATGGAGAATTACATTTGTCTATCTAAAACTCAACCAATTAGTTTTACCAATTGCAGCCACTGTACCAGATGTGGTGTCCTTATGTGACAGGATTAATATATCTCCTGGTACCGGGTATATGGCTATTGATCTGGAAAATGCTTTCTTTTCAATACTGGTTCATAAGGACCACCAGAAGCAAATTGCTTTCAGCTGGCAAGGCCAACAGTATACCTTTACTGTCTTACCTCAAGGGTATGTTAATTCTCCAGCCTTGTGCCATAACTTAGTTAGAAGGGATCTTGATAGCCTGACTCTTCCACAAAATATCACACTGGACCACAATATTGATGATGTTATGCTGATTGGACCCAGTGAACAGGAGGTAGCAGCCAGTGTGGACTTGTTTGTAAAGCATATGTGCATGAGAGGATGGGAAATAAATCCAACTAAAATTCAAGGGCCATCTATCTCAGTGAAGTTTCTAGGAGTTCAGTGGTGTGGAGCATACAGAAACATTCATTCTAAGGTAAAGAATAAGTTGTTGTACCTGGCCCCTCCCTCCATGAAGAAAGAAGCACAACATTATTGGGCCTTTTCGTATTCTGGAGGCAGCACATTCCTCATCTGGATGTGTTACTATGACCCATATATCAAGTGACTTGGAAGGCACCGAACTTTGAGTGGGGCTTGGAACAGGAAAAGGCTCTTCAGCAGGTCCAGCCTGCAGTGCAGGCTGCTCTGCCCCTTGGGCCATATGATCCAGCAGACCCAATGGTGCTTGAGGTATCAGTGGCAGATACAGATCCTGTCTGGAGTCTGTGGCAGGCTCCCATAGGGGAATCAAAATGGAGGCCCTTGGGATTTTGGAGTAAGGCTCTACCTTCATCTGCAAACAACTATTCTCCTTTTGAGAGACAGCTCTTAGACTGCTACTGGGCCTTAATAGAAACTGAGCATTTGACAATGGGCCACCAAGTCACCATGCAACCTAAGCTGCCCATCATGAGCTGGGTGTTATCTGACCCACCAGACCATAAAGTAGGATGTGTACAGCAACAGCCCATTATCAAATGGAAGTGGTACATGTGTGACAGGGCCTGGGCAGGCCCTGAGGGCACAAGCGAGCTACATGAAGAAGTTGCCCAAATGCCTATGGTTCCCACTCCTGTTTCAATGCCTCCTGTGCTTAAGCATGCACCTATGGCTTCATGGGGTTTGCCCTACAATCAGTTGACTGAGGAAGAGAAGACTAAGGCCTGGTTTACTGATGGTTCTGCACGCTATGCAGACACTACCCAGAGGTGGACAGTTGCAGCATTACAGCCAATTTCTGAAACAACCCTAAAGGACACTGGTGAAGGAAAGTCTTCATAGTGGGTGGAATGTCAGGCAGTGCACATGGCTCTGCATTTTTCCTGGAAGGAAAAAAGGCCAGAGGTTTGATTATATACTGATTCATGGGTTGTAGCCAATGGTTTGGCTGGATGGTCAGGGACTTGGAAGGGACATGACTGGAAAATTTGTGAGAAAGACATTTGGGGAAGAAATATGTGGATATAGTTCTCCAAATGGTCAAAGGATGTGAAGATACTTGTGTCTCATGTAAATGTTCATCAAAAGATGATCTCAACAGAGGATGAGTTTAATAATCAAGTAGATCAGATGACTCATTCCGTGGATAGTCAGCCTCTTTCTCCAGCTGTCCCTCTTGTTGCTCAATGGGCCCATGAACAAAGTGGTCATGGTGGCAGAGATGGAGATTATGCATGGGCTCGACAGCATGGACTTCCACTCACCAAGGCTGATCTGGCTACAACTGCTGTTGAGTGCCCAGATTTGCCAACAGCAGAGACCAACATTGAGCCCAATATGGCGCTATTCCCCAGGGTGACCAGCCAGGAACCTGGTGGCAGATTGACTACATTGGACCACTTCCATAATGGAGGGGACAGCACTTTGTCCTTACAGGAATAGATACTTATTCTGGTTATGGATTTTCCTTTCCTGCACATAATGAGTCTGCCAAAACTACCATCTGGGGACTTATAGAATGCCTTATCCACCATCACAATATTCCTCACAGCATTGCTTCTGACCAGGGAACTCACTTCACAGCCAAAGAAGTATGACAGTAGGCCCATGGATATGATAGCCACTGGTCTTACCATGTTCCCCACCACCCAGAAGCAGCTGGCTTGATAGAATGATGGAATGGCCTCTTGAAGACACAGTTACAGTGCCAACTAGGTAACAATATCCTGGAGGGCTGGGGTGAGGTTCTCCAGCAGGCAGTATATGCTTTGAATCAGCATCCTTTAGCCAGAATTCATGGGTCCAGGAACCAAGGGGTGGAAGTGGGAGTGATTCCATTCACTATCACCCCTAGTGACCCAGTAGGAAAATTTTTGCTTCCTGTACCCATGACCTTGCATTCTGCTGGTTTAGAAGTCTTGGTTCCAAAGGGGAGAGTGCTTTTGCCAGGAAACACAACAAACATTCCATTGAACTGGAACCTAAGACTTCCCCCTGGCCACTTTGGGCTTCTACTGCCCTTAAGCCAACAGGCTAAGAATGGAATAACAATAGGAGGAGGAGTGATTGATCCAGACTACCAGGGGGAAATTGAACTTTTTCTCCACAATGGGAGTAAGGAAGATTATGTCTGGAAGGCAGGAGATGCTGTAGGGTGCCTTATGGTGCTACCGTGTCCTGTGATTAAGGTCAAAGGGAAACTCCAACAACCCAAACCAGACAGGACAACAAATGGCCCAAACCCTTCAGGAATGAAGTTATGTGTCACTCCTCCTGTAGAGGTGCTTGCTGATGGTGGAGGAAATACAGAATGGATAGTAGAAGAAGGTCATCATAATTATCAGCTGGGGTCATGGGACCAGTTACAGAAACTCGGATTGTAATAGAGATTAACTTTTGTCCTATTTGGTTAAGAATGTGCTTTTTCATACATATACATATATTATGCAGATACTTGTGTTGTTCCCTTTTGAATGTAAAACTGAGATAAGTGGTAAGTGTTGTCATATTTAGGTTATTCGATACTGAAGGACTAAGTGTTCTTCAAGGACATTACCACCTACTCTAAGACATAATACTTTGTGATTGCACATGATACACTTATAACATGTTAGGAGGAATTACGACCTCGCCAATGTTTGCATTTGACATTTAAGCATAACATAAGGAGAGGCTATTTATTGGGTGTCAAGTTGACAAGGGGTGGACTTGTGATGGTTAATCCTGGGTATCAACTTGACTGGACTAGGGATGAACAAATAACAGAAAAAGATCTTCAGATTGGACTACCCCAAGCCCTATGCCCCACCCTAAATATAAGCATTACCTTCTGTCTGCAGGTAGTATAAAAGGCCATGGCAGAGGGAGCTAGTCCTTTTTTCCCTGCGGCTTGCCTCTCTCTTACTAGTGAGTTTGTGATCAACACTTTGGATCCCAGCGTGTACTGAGAACAGCAGATCTCCTGGAATCCATTGGACCTTCAGCATTGAGACTACTGAGACATCCAGACTTGCGGACTGAGCAGTTCCCTGGATTCTCAGACTCTCCAGTTTGGCTCAGCTATTTTGGACTCCTTGAACTCTGTCATGTGAGCAAATCAATAAATCTGTATTTACTTACATATTCCTTCTATTGATTCTATTTCTTTAGAGAACCCTAATACAGTCAGTGTTTGTTTAAATGTTGGTGATTCTATCTATTTGTGTTTTATTGGTAGGAAAAAATATCCCTGAAATATGCCAATAGTCCATTAGAAATGGAAGGTGGACAGACCTGAGAGCTTAATGTCTCATCACAGAGAAAAAATAGATTGTTCTGCCTCTCTTTTACCCTAGCCCCAAGGCCCAGGGACTCTTGCAGAAGTGGTTGTCATGGACAGAAAGAAGGGTAAGGGCCAAAAGAAAGGGGTGAGGTGTGGCATAAATTAGACTTTCTTCCAAATAGACTTTCCCTGGCCATCAGACATCAGACACCTCTGGAGACGGTGCTACTGAAGGAGAGGTGGAGCCACAGATCCAGCGACCTCGCCCAACTAGCCAGTTCATCTAGTCATGGGTGGGTCTCTCCCTTTCTCCTGCCAACTCCATGTTGTGTGGAGCTCCAGGGTTCAGTACAGAATAAATGTGAGAGGGAGAGCCAAAAGGACCCTGTAAATGATGATTTCCCCCATTGGCTCTGTAGGAAAGCCTATTAAACTCACTAGTCTCCCCTAAACTGAAGATTGAAGAGTCTGTTTCTTTGTCCATCTCTGGGCTTGAAATGGCAAGCAAGAGTCAGGGCAACATGGGAGCTACCAAAACATGACTCTTTTGAGTGATCACGCACACTGCTTTCCTGAGAAAGAAAATTGTCTGCAACAGTCCCTGGGTAGGACTTCTATACTGAATTTCACCCATTCAGGACTCAGGACCCATTTTGTAACAGGGGGCAGAAAGATTGTAAGAGTCAGGGCTTGTTCATGAACAAAGGGGAGCAGAGCCTTTCAAGCCACTGGAAGCTTGCACATGTGAACTTGTGACAATGGTGGTACTGAGTATAGGATTCATGCCAACTCAATTAAACAAGGGCTCAGATGGGAGGAGAGAAATGGGTGGTAGGCCAGCCCTGGGCTGAGAAAAATTGGAGAGTGGTTTATACTGGGTGAGAGAGAGAGTATGCCTTACTTATGATCTCTAGACGAGCTGATTAGACTTCAGTGGATGAATTTGCAGTTAAGAATGTCTTGTTACAAATGTGTGACTCAATAGAACTTACCATGTATGGTGGAATACATGAGGTCTGGTGAGGGATTGGAGAGGCATAGAGGGGGAGGGGATTTCAACATGATTAATAACTATCCTATAAAATTACAAAATTCAATAAAAAGATTTCTTTTAAATACTTCCTTGAATGTTCTGGGTAAACTCAAGAGTCTGGACTTGGGTGAGACCATCTGGGTCAAAATTCCCATTCAGACCATTCTTACCTGCTATGATTGCTGAGTGGTATTTCCCAGGACTCAGCTGCTGAAGCCCACCATGCCTGATTGTAAACTGCCACTAAAGAGCAGGGCATGGGGCAGTGGTGGCAACCCAGTGGAGCAGGCAATAGTTCCAAATTCCCTAGGATGCTCTCTTCTGTTGAGTAGGGCAGAGAAGGCCCAGAGGCCTAACTGGTACTTCTGGACAGCATCGACTATCTGGCTAACATTGTGAGATCCTTGGTCCTTGGAGTCACGACACACCACACAGAGAAATGAAGCTTTAGTCTCCTGCCCACACCTCAGCTCTCCCTATTCTGCTTCCATAGCTTGGATTTTCTCTGCCAGGCTCACCAGCAACTTGCTGGGCCTGAACATGCTCCTGTTGACAGAAGCCTTGCAGAGGGTGAAACATAAACGAGTGGACTTAAAAGGTACCCAAGCAGCCGGGCATAGTGGTGCATGCCTTTAATCCTAGCACTCAGGAGGCAGAGGCAGGCAGATCTTTGTGAGTTCAAGACCAGCCTGGTCTACAGAGTAAGTTCCAGGACAGCGGGGGCTACAGGGAGACCCTGTCTTGAAAAAAAAGTTCCCAAGCTATGTTCCAAAAGGCCCCATACTGATTATTAAGTTAACCTCAGATAAACATCATATCTGAGATAATATCCAACCCAGGAACTGAGTAAATCCCCCAACATAAAGACTGTTATTTTGGAAAATGAATAACAGTCCCGGCTGTCTCAAAATTCCAAACCATGCTATACTGAACTATGAACCTAGCCCTTCACCACCTCCTCCTTTTCTTATTCCCCACCCATATTAGCAGCCTTCCAACTGTGCTAGAGGGTGAAGTTTCAAATCCTGCAGAGAAACCCTGGTCCTTGATTGTTCTTAATAAAGAACAATAAAGCTGGGTGTGGTGGCCTTTAATCCAGCACTTGGGAGACAGGGCCAGGCTTATCTCTGAGTTCAAGGCCAGCCTATTCTACATAGTGAGTTCCAGCCAGCTGGGGGCAACAGGGAGACCCTGGTTTTTTTGGGGTTATTTGTTTGTTTGTTTTGTTTTTTTAACCTTTGGATACATTTATGGGAAAGAAAAATCAATAACATCTATGTAAAAACTACTTTCTTTAGCAGTTGGACAGCATGTGATTTCTCATAAATAAATCTGCCATGGATCATTTTACCTATCCCATTGCAATGACTCATGCCAATTTTTCTAAAAAGTACACGAAATAGAGTGAATTCAGTCATACAGTGAAAGGAATATTAGACTAAAAGCCTAGATGTTAAAAGGAATATATGAAATGCTTACATTACCCAGAATTTCCTTACTCTATGCTGCTCTACTATTTTTTTTTTTATTTTCATTTTTTTATTGATGCTTTGTGTATTTCATACATTATTTTCCAATTCAGTTCAGGCATATTTCCCTTTCCCTTCCCCCCACCCCACCACACCCCATCCCAGTTCATGCATTCTGCCATAACTGTCCTGCATCTTTCTCTCAGTTTTTCTTTTCATTTTTTAACAATAAGTAATAATTTATGAGTACAAGCAACCTTCATGTAAAACCAGTTTTCAAGAAGGTGTGCCCAAACCCACACAGCCCATGGGTCCCACCATCCAGCATGGGGGGATTGTATGTTCAATCAAGTTGATCAAATGAGTGTCCAGACTATATTGCTATAGTTTCACCATTCATCCCAATCGTAGCCCTTACATTCTACCAAGCCCCCTCTTCCACAGATTGTTCCCTAGGCTTAGAAAAAGGGCACAGGTGGATGAGAAGCAAAACAGAGGGAGACCCTGTTTTAATAAAGCACAATTTGCACCTAAGGTCAGACTCATCTTTCATTTTCGTGTCACCCTGGTCAATTACAATCTACCATTTTCTAAGATTTGGTGCTGAAATCCAGGAAGGGAGTTGAGGTCCCAAGACCCAGTCCTTAACACTGGGTGATATCTTTCTCTCTCTCTCTCTCTCTCTCTCTCTCTCTCTCTCTCTCTCTCTCTCTCTCCTTCCCACTGGATCCCAACAAGAGTCCAAGTACCACAATTGGCCTAACAGCTACCAACCTGACCAAAAAACCTGACACTTTATGGTATATTTCTTTCTTTCTTTCTTTCTTTCTTTCTTTCTTTCTTTCTTTCTTTCTTTCTTTTCTTTCTTTCTTTCTTTCTTTTTTCTTCCTTCCTTTCTTCCTACCTTCCTTCCTTCCTTCCTTCATTCATTCCTTTCTCCTTTTGCAGCCTCTGCCTATGTGAGCACTGCAAATATTGTGATGGGATTATATTCGTGTCCTGGGTAAACTCGGTTCCCAGATTTTCAAAACTTTCCTTGAGTATCCTATGCCCTCCAGCCTCCAGAGGGCTCTCACCATTTGCCACATCCTGGTACCCAGCACCACCATTCCAAAGTAAGATTTCATGTTGGGTCCAATCTAAAAAGCATCCTAACTGTGTCCTTTGGCTTTTGCCCCCTGAACCTGTTGCTCTGAAGCTAGGGTTCACTGGCTTTGTCTTTAAGTGACTAGAATTTGGGACACATGTTCCAATCCCTGGGTACTCACTCCGTGGTCCCCTCCTGGTAGCAAGTGACAACTTGCTTCCAAAACAGGCTTACCTTACCTAAAGTGGGGAACAGAATTTCTGTCCTGAAGGACACACCAGTGGCTTGTCTTAAGAACAACCTTAAAACATTAGGCTTAACTCACCTCCAGCCAGCCACATTAATTCATTTATCAACTGAGGTCTGTATTCAATACAAATTGGACAATGATCATATTCAGCCCAAATTTTGAATTCAGACCCCACTGACTTAGACACCTTCATTAAAAAACAGAATATTGTGCTGAAAAAGCCTTTGACAAAATCCAGCATCCCTTCATGCTTAAAGTCTTAGAGGGAATTAGATTGGAGGGATCATTCCTCAATGTAATCAAAGCCATATACAGGAAACCCACAGCCAATATCATCCTAAATGGAGAAATGACAGAAGCATTCCCTTTAAAGGTAGGAACTCGGCAAGGCTGCCCCCTGTCAATATAGTGCTTGAAACAATTGCTAGAGCAATAAGGCAAGAAAATGAAATTAAAGGAGTACTAATTGGAAAAGAGGAAGTCAAGCTATCCCTATTTGCTGATGATAGGTTTGTTTGTTTAAGGGATGCTAAAAACTCCACCAGAAAACTCCTAGAAATGATTAAGAGCTTCAGCAAAGTGGCAGGATACAAAATTAACCTAAAAAAAATCAATGGCCTTTCTTTACACCAACAACAAACAACTGGAGAAGGAATTCAAGGAGACCTTCCCACTCACAATAGCCTCAAAAACAATAAAATACCTAGAAACAAACCTAACCAAAGACACCAAAGATCTCTACAACAAAAATTTTAAACCTTTAAAGAAAGAAATTGAAGAAGACATCAGAAGATGGAAAAACCTCCCAAGCTCATGGATTGGGAAAATTAACATTGCAAAAATGTCCATTCTACCCAAACTGTTGTATAGATTTAATGCACTCCCAATTAAAATCCCCAAGAGTTTCTTCACAGGCTTGGAAAAAAAAAGCCCTTAAATTCATCTGGAAAAACATAAGACCTGGAATAGCCAAAACAACCCTGAGTGAAAAGAGCAACACAGGGTGGATCTCTATACCAGACTTCAAACTATACTAAAGGGCTATATAGTCATATAGCTGGAGAGATGGCCTAGTGGTTAAGAGAACCGACTGCTCTTGCAGAGGACCCAGGGTTCGATCCCCAGCACCCCACATGGTGGCTGAGAACTGTCTTTGACTCCAGTTCCAGGGGAATCCGACACACTCTTCTGACTTCTGTGGCACTGCACGACACAGGCGCACAGAACTGCATGTAGACAGTACATTCATACACAAATAAATAAATAAATAAATAAGTAAATAAATAAATAAAAATATTTTTTAAAAACAGCCTGGTACTGGCACAGAAACAAACCTGTTGACCAATGGAACAAAAACAAAGATCCAAACTTGAACACATACAATTTCAGCCACCTCATATTTGACAAGGGGGCCAAGAAGACGCAATGGAGAAAAGACAGCATCTTCAGCAAATGGTTTTGGCAAAACTGGATCACGACTTGTAGAAGAATGAAATTAAACCCCTACCTCTCACCCTGTCAAAAGTCAACTCCAGATGTATTAAAGACCTCAACATGAAAACCCAGACTCTGAAGGTGATGGAAGAAAAAGTTGGCAGCAGACTACAAGACATAAGCATAGGAAAAGACTTTCTAAATAAGACAGAATCTGTGCAAGAATTAAGGTTGACAATTCACAAATGAGACCTCATTAAACGCAAAAGCTTCTGTATATCAAAAGAAACAATCAAGGAAGTGAAGAGAAATCCCACAGAGTGGGAGGAAATCTTCACCTCACAAACATCTGATCAAGCACTGATTTCCAGAATATATAAACTACTCAAAAAACAAAGAAGAAAGAAAACAAATGACCCACTCAATAGATGGAGCAAAGAGCTGAATAGAAACTTCACAAGTGAGGAATTAGAGATGGCTGAGAAACACCTTAAGAAGTGTTCAACATCACTAATCATTAAGGAAATTCAAATCAAAACCACTTTAAGATATCATCTTACTCCAATAAGACTGGCTAGTATCAAGAAAATGAATGCTACCAAGTACTGGAGAGCTTGTGGGGAAAGGGGAACACTCATCCACTGCTGGTGGGAATGTAAACTTGTACAGCCACTATGGAAAGCAGTGTGGAGAACCCTTGGAAGGCTTGGAATGAACTTGCCACCCGACCCAGCCATACCACTCCTGGGCATGTACCCTCAAGACCCACCTCACTGCAGAGATACATGCAAGGTCATGTTTATTTCAGCTCTCTTCACAATAGCAAGGAGCTGGAACCAACCCAAATGCCTCTCAACTGATGAGTGGATAGAGAAAATGTGGTACATCTACACAATGGAGTTCTATGCAGCAGTAAAGAAAGACATCATGAGCTTTGCAGGAAAATGGCTGGAGCTAGAGGACATCATGCTGAGTTAAGTAACAGAGTGCCAGAAAAACAAACGAGCTTTTGTCCAAGCAGTTGGGCATGATGCATATTGGAAACAACAATAACAACAACTACAACAACAGAAAGGACTACATCAAAGAACTGACTGAAACAGTGAACTTCTGCTCAAAACAATCAACTTCCACATGAAGAATGTTGAGAAAGACTGAGAAAGAGATGAAAAGCATGTTTGGCAGAATACATGAGCTCTGGTGTGGTGGGGGGATAGGGTGGGGGACACGGGTCTAGATTTGATAATCTTGTACAAAATATATATTTAAGAAAAAACCAGAATATCGAGTAGTCTGAGTACCCAAGCTTTTTCTACTCCAAGCCCATTACTTTTCCCTCCTTCCCCCTCCTAGCTTTTCTCCTTTAAAGATCCTGACTTTGCTTTTCCAGTCACACACAAATGCTGACAGGCTTTTCCAGCAAAACTTCTCATTCCTCATCCTGTCCCTTTCCTCTCTGTTCCTCTTGGCAAATTCCAGCCCCTTCCCTCTGAAAACTGCTCAGCTTCACACCCACTTTTCTCCATCTCGCACATATCTGGGGCTTTTCTTACTCTCCCTCATCCCCCACTCTTTCCCCAGATCTCAAAAGTGGGTTCTGCCTCCTGGCCTCTGTGGCATCCAGGGTCAAGACTTTTTTTGTTTGTTTGTTTGTTTTTCTATGCTATGAGGCCCAGCTTTTCTCTCTGGCTTTTGTCTGCCTTACATCGTCAGCATTCCTCGGGTCTTTTCTCTGTGGCTCTGCTCACAATCTCTTTAAGCAGCATTAGGACCATAGAGGCTTTTTCTTATCCCTTGTGTCAGCTACAGTTCATGAAACCCACCTGCAAATGTTAAAACATACATACAATACTACTTTATTGCCAAACCCAATAAAGGGCCTATACTATCCTAATGTGTGTGTCTTGGTCACGTATTCCACTACTCCATTGCCTATCCCTGCAGCTCATGACTCCAGGTGCTTATTGCCACTCAAGCTTTCACATTAATAACTTTCAGTATATCTCTCAATGTTCCTGACCATCATTCTTTTTCCTTTCTTTTCTATTTGGAGCCTACATGTTTAAATAAAACTCTGTCCTAGAAATTACCTGGATTATATATATGCACCTAGTAATGAATGTCTCAATCTTCTGGCAATTCTTTCTTTTTCTTATTACGTAAAACTTATAAATCAAGAAACATTTTTATAGTCTCAGATCTATCTGATGACACTCTTAACTTTGTGGTTGATGGAACCTAATGTTTTGTTTAGTACATCCCAAAGCAAAACTAGTCCCCTGTTTGTCCATTCCAAATGATTAATGTACTGGTCATAAATCTATTAGGTTAAGGGGATGGAGAGATGGCCTAGTGGTTAAGAGCACTGACCGCTCTTACAGAGGACCCGAGTTCGATACCCAGCACTCACATGGCGGCTGAGAACCATCTGAAACTCCAATTCCAGGAGAACTCCAGTTCCAGGGGAATCCAACACCCTCTCCTGACCTCCGCGGCATTGCACGACACGGGTGCACAGACCTACATGCAGACAATACATTCATACACATAAAGAAATAAATACAAAAAATAAAAATAAATAAAAAAATAAAAATAAATCTATTAGGTTAAATAGGCCCCCCAAAATAGCCCAAGATAATTTAGCTCAGGACTCGTAACATTCCAAACTCTCTCCATCATGAAAGCTCTAACCAGTTAATTAACCTTAATGTAAATTTACAATTTTTTCTGGGTACTTTGTTCACATCTCCTTATATTTTACCTTTGTTATATACTCTTCTTAGAGCATTCAATTAGTGACATTTCCTACAGAGATTTCATTTGAATATATGTGTCATTTATTACATTTCAGGTCATCATTTCTTTTGAAATTTTCTTCATTACATTCAGGTGTTTTCTGGTTTTAAAGAACTGTTTTAACTTTTTACATTGTTTTAACCTGTTTATAAAATAAATTATTTGTGGTTTTGACTTCATATGGTATATGTACTGATTTCTTTTTTTAGGTTTTTTTTTTATTATTTTACTGATTTCTAAAACTTACTATTTTATATAAAACTCATCTGTTTTAATTTGATCTTTTTGTCTGCAGCAACCTGCCATCAAGCTCTTCCCTGAGTTCTACTCTCCACTACCTCACTGCAAGTTTGTTTCCAGGTTTCCTGTCTCCTGAGGAACCACCTTCCTCCATGCTTTAGCTTCATTCTGTCTGGCATCTCCCCCAACTCTGCACTCTTGCCTTGACTGTCACCCTCATGAGATTTATTGTAAACATCAATTTGATAAGGTTTTTCTATCTAATGTCTACACTCATTCAAAACTTAAAAACTCTAAAGCTGTGCTTTCTATTAAGTTCGCTGAGTACCCTACAAAATTCCAATTTGTACATGGATAATATTAACTTATCACATTATCTTTTATGTTTAATTTGCATTGTATGTTCTTTTAGTAAAATAATGCTACATGGCATTCTATTCTGAGCCTAAAAGCTGTCTTGTTCATGACTTCATCTGTGCCTACTTGCAAAAGATCATAATAAACAAACATTAATTATTGTGTTTGGGTGCACCTGGTTTTCATGTAATTATGTTATGTGTATGAGGGAGCTCATGCTGAGGAGGGCTGCTTGCCCATGGCTTCTCTCTTGAAATTGGCACTCTCCACAGTGTACAGGCAACTACAAAACTGATGATTCTGTAGCCAAACTGCTGTGACATTGCTTATCCCACAGTTAATTATCCAGCTGAAGAGTTGCTCTCTCCTTGTCACTTCACTGCTACATAGCCCAACCACCAGCTGTGAGATTGATTGTCTCACAGCTATACTCAACAGATGAGTTGATCCTTCTTCATGGCTGAACAGCTAGCTGCAAATCCAACTGCAGGACTGATGGGCCTGCAGTTATGGTGACAAAAGGAAATTCACACAAATTAATGATCACGGGATGAGTTTAGATGGTGTAAATCATAGAAATCCATTTATTCTTATGCGACTAGTCACCTATATAGTGAGTGTGACATAATCTACCAGTGGCCAATCCCAGACCCCCTACATCACAAGTTGTTCTGGTCTGTGGAGCAGAACCTGGGCTTCAAACAGCCAACTACTCATAACCAGGTCCAGATGGTCAAACCTGTTTTGAGCACAGGGGACAGATGTGACAGGCCTGAGGATTTCTATTTCATATAATTGGTGGTCAATCTCTCTTTTCCTGCTTGAATGCCCATGACTATTTTATAGAATTACTAAGTCTAATTAATGCCCAAATAAAAACCAACTACCAGGTAAACAAATTATCAAACATAAGGAATAAACATAAGCAATAATCATGTAAACCCAATTAGCAAGCATCTATGTCCAATTCTTTACAATCAGGGTCCCCAAGTCCAGTTGGAGAGGCTCACATATATGAGCATGTTGATTAAATAAGAGCACAAATCTGTATATGCAGTGATCCCATGATTCACCCAGTGTCTTCAGCTGTTACAAACGTGGTATGCCCCTTCTTCTGTGAGTGGTCCTTGGGCCTTGGAGAAAGGGGTAGGAGAGTATGAGAAGTAAAATGATACATTTTTCTTTGAAGTGACACATCAGACCTCAGGTCTGTCACGATATGTTTCCAACTGGCTAGTGGCATATCCAGGGGTCTTTTTTCAATTTTATCAATAAAACACAAATAGCAGGAAGTACAGGCACTTAGTAAACTTTAATAATCATGAAAAGTCATGTTATGGGTATAGACACGAATGTTTGGATAGTACTTTTTGTCCTTTTTTTGAGAAAGGGTCTCCCTGTAGCTCCAGCTGTCCTGGAACTCACTATTAAACCAGGCTGGCCTTGAACTCCCAGAGATCTGCCTGCAATCTAGGAACTGTGGCTTTTAGTGCAAATAGATGGCAATAGCTTTCTATTGTGACATATAACATCTTTTAGCCACTGGAGTGTGCAAGCATATACTATCAGTCTTGTGCCTCCCCCACCGTCAAGGATCAGGCTATGTATCCAATTAGATTTTGGGGTGCACAAATATTAGGCTACCATTAACTGCACTAATCCCAGGCAAGTGAGGTGTAGTTTATGCATCTTGCATGACTCTGGAGACAATTTCCTTCCAGGGATTTGTATAACACTCTCTGTAATTATGAAGATCAACTGTTAATTTGCAAAGCAAGGTCTCAATATAATTTTTCCTTTTCATGCCAACACCATGTTGTCTTTGCTAGTATGGTCTTCCCATCCATTTTTCCATGTACCCCAACATCACAGGCAAATAGCCTTTGTTTGGGGAGTCTTTTAGAGCCCCTAACCAATAGCTCTTTGTTAAATTAGCCCATAACTGGTATCAAACCCCTCCTCCACTAATATGTTCTATCCTACTATTAAGTTTTTAAATAATTTATGGTTATACTTAGCTTTTATCCTCTCTTTAATTTTACTCTTTATTCTTGTTTTGGGGGGATAAAGAATATCCCTTCAACAGATCTCACACCTGTTAGTCAGTTAAAGGAAGCCATCAAGCAGGTCCCATAAGGAGTCATTACCATAATAATGAACTCTTCTCACATCTGGGAGGAGAGGCAGGAAAGTTTCTCACACCAGAGTTAAGTGAAACCTAGAAACAGCTTTCATTACCACAATAATGGTCTCTCTCACAGTCAGGAGGAGAGGCAGAAAAGTTGCTCACACCAGAGTTAAGTGAAACCATGAAACCTGGAAACAATTATCATTAGGATGGATTGTGAGCAGTTGTTTTATTTAAAAACAGAACCCAGAGAGATGCAAGCAGGAAAAGTTACTTGGACAATTTTTGTGCCTGTGACTCAAGAAGTCTGAGGTCCTTTCATGTGTCACCCTTGTGTGTCAGTTCCCTGTGTTATGGCCTTTTTTCGGATTTCTCCCATTTCTCCTTGATGTTCAGATGGGCCAGTCTTTCTGCTGGTGGTTCCTGGTCCACCTTTTATAGTCCAAGGACAGACACTTCTCAAAGGCACCTAGATTGGCTATGGCTGTTTCTGTCTGAAATACACAAGCAAACCCTCTTCCCAGGTTAGCAAGGGATCTGGACTCTTCCATTGCCCAGACACTAATATTGCACTAAAGTATCAATGGTGCCTCATTATGCAGTCTCAGAGGACTGGAGTTATCATGTACAGTTTCAAAACAGACAGAAAATTTATAGAGCTCTAACTTTTGCTTTTGTAGTTGCTCCTTTAAAGGTGTATGCATTCTTCCAACAATGCCTTGGTCCTGGGGATTATAAGGAATACTATTTATGTGAGAGATATTCCAAAAAGTGCAGAAATATTTAAACTGAGCACTGGTATATGCCAGAAATGTCAGTTTTTAATTGATGTGAAAGGCCCATGATGAACATGCAGTGGTGCAGGAGTTGTCAAACTTTGGCTGCAGATTCTCCTGTCATGGGGGAGGTCATTACATAGTGAGAATAAGTGTCCATGGTAACATTTAAGTACTTGAGATGACCAAAGAGAGTAATGATTAACATCCATTTACCAAAGGGCATTGGCTTTTAAGCCCCTCCAAAGCCTGGAGGGGACCCAAGGGCATAAATAGAGCACAGGCCTTTCAATTATGGGCTAATTATTTACATTGACCTATTGTTAAGGAGGGAAACATCTGATGTGGTCTATGTGCCAACCAATGAAATTATGAATGGAAGCAGGTAGCTTGTATAGAAAAACTGAATAGCAGCAGGGCAGCCCCTCTGCAGTTAGCTTATCCACCTCATCATTGAGAGGTGTTAGTGGCCCTGATAAACCTGAGTGAGATCAGATATGCTGAACAGAAAGTGGAGCTGAGCACACCTCAAGCACTTCCTTTGTTTTTTGTTTTGTTTTGTTTTGTTTTTATTTTCGTATGCGTATGATTGTACTGTCTGCATGTAGGTTTGTGCACCCGTGTCATGCAATACCAAGGAGGTCAGAAGAGAGTGTCGGATTCCCCTGGAACTGGAGTTAAAGATGGTTCTTGGCTGCCATGTGGGTGCTGGGAATTGAACCCGGGTCCTCTGCAAGAGCACTCAGTGCTCTTAACTGCTAGGCCATCTCTCCAGTCCATCAAGCACTTCCTTTGAAAAAACATAAAAGTATCAAGAGGTTTGGAAAGATCCGATTGGTACATAGCAATGGTAACCATAGACAACAGTGGTAACATAGAAGCATGGTATGTGCTATCAGTAAAAAGATTGATTGGCTGGAGAGATAGCCTAACAGTTAAGAGCACCAACTGCTCTCAAAGAGGACCCAGGTTCGATCCCCAGCACCCACATGGTGGCTAAGAATTGTCTTTAACTCCAGTTCCAGGGGAATCTGACACCCTCTTCTGACCTACACAGCATTGCACAACACAGATGCACAAACCTACATGCAGACAGTACATCCACACACATACGAAAATAAATAAAATTTAAAAAAAGATTGATTGGCTCAGAGGAAAACAGCCGACAGGCCTGGTATATGGCCAAGAGTTCTTTAAGCTATACTGAGCTTTTGTACAATGCTGAGAAGCACTGGACATTGGAGGATAAGTCCAACTCAATGGACACCAGTGCAGCCCCTTTATTGGAGGCATCAGTAAAAATGAGGTGGGCCCCAGGGATAGCCTGGGACACCATTAGTGGCAGCTCCTGGAAGCTAGCCAAGAGTTTGTGGGTTATCAACAATGCCAGAAAAACCTTCAAGAGAAACAGCAAAGGTGTCATTATGCTGCACAGCCTAATCCCATAGGTCGTTATTAAGATGGAGAATTAATGACTCAGGTTCTATGCCCAAAAGATGGAGAGTTCTTTGGCAAAGTAATCTAATCATGATGGCAATCACTTATAGGTGTGGGGGGGGGGCGGGTATTTTTTGAACTCTACAGCATGCAAGAAGCAGCCATTCCAAAGGTCCATGAGACTGCCATATCACCCCTACTGGGCAATTTCCAGGAGTAAGGATTATCCTGGTCAAGGGAAGGGAGGAGTAAAACCTGATAGTGGAAGCATGGGACAGGGTTGCATTGATCTTTTCAAGAACAATATGTATACTTTGGGTCACATGAATGGGGAGAGGAAGTTTGCAGAGTCCCTCAGGCACTCATATAATGGACACATTTCCTCTGAGGATGTGTGAAACCGTGGGTGGAGCCAGTTAATGGCTCCCAGAGATTTTTGAAGCACGTTAAGAGGCACCACCACCTCTGGAAATTTAATTATTGGCACCTGAAGCTGATTTAGTTTGGTCTCCAGGACTGACCCTAGGAAATCATAAGGAGGGACAAGTTGGGCTTTCTCCTGGGAGACATTTTGATGGACAGTCTCAAGGGTTGATAAAGCCTGTGGAAATAGCACACCTCTGTGGGACTCGTGGACTACGGCCAGAGGTAGGGACTGTGCCTAGGGGGGCTGGCAGAGGTTCAACATCCTGCATGGACCTGTAGGGGTATAGGCACCTCGGTGTAGGACTCATGAACTACAACTGGAGGCAGGGACTGTGCCCCAGGGGCCAGTAGAGGTTCAACTTCCTGCTCAGACTTGTAAGGGTGCAGGCACTTCTGTAGGATCCAAGGATTACAGCCGGAGTTAAGGAATGTGCCCGGGGGGGGGGGGTGGTGGCAGAGGTTCAACTTCCTGCTCAGACCTGTAAGGGTGCGGGCACCTCCACATAACTTTGAGGGACTTCTGGACTACAGCCAGTGGTAGGGACTGGCGCCAGGGAGCCAGCAGAGGCTCAACTTCCTGTTCGTACCTGTAAGGGTGCGGGCATCTCTGCAAACCTCTATGGGACACCTTGGCGACTGCAGCTGAGGTAGGGACTGTGCACAGCAGGCGAAACCATTCCCTCCCCGCCTCCCTAGAGTGACCATCATTGTGGGGCCAGCTTTAGAGACTGGGGTCACATGGTAAAAGAAAAGACAGCAAACCTGCCACTTCTCAGTTAACCTAGAGGAACAGCCCTTCAACCCAAAGAAGAAACACTCTAATTTTGCATCAGATTACAATCAACAAATTAAATCCATATGCCAAAAGCACAAAGAATAGTCAACACCATGGGAAAAGCGAACAATAAATCCCCACCAAATTCTATCAGTCCTATGGAAGACTCCAACAATGAGTTCTCCTTGGAGGTAAGCCAGGACACATATTTTAAAAGAACAATCATAGACATAGTCAAAAAAATCAAGGAATGTAAAGAGCAAATCAAAGAACTGGAGGGAGAGGATGACAAACTCCAGAAGGAAGGAGAGGGAGAGAAGGATGAACACCAGAAGGAAGTGAAAACACTGAAAAGATCCCAGGCTGAAATGCAATAGGAAACCAAGCATAGAATCAAGGATCTAGAAGGAGAGAAAGACAAGCTCCAGAAGGAAAGTGAAATACAAAAGAAATCACAGAATGAAATGAAAAAGGAAATCCAATCAGCAGGAAAGGATGAGAAAAAGCCTCAGTAACAGATTAGATGAAGCAGAAAATAGAAACAAAGAAAACAATAAAAAGAATCAATGAATCCAAATCTGGTTCTTCAATAGGATAAACAAGATAGATAGACCTCTAGCCCAGTTAACAAAAAGATAGAATTCAAGGTGAAAAGGGAAACATCATAACAAACATTAAAAAGATTCAGACATTAATATGAGAATATTTTAAAAACGTATACTATACTAAATTTGAAAACCTCAGAGTAATGCATGAATATCTGAAATCATGAATGAATGAATACCTGTAATTTACCAAAGCTTACTCAAGTACTTATTGACAGCTTAAATAGACCAATAACATACGAGGAAATAAAAATAGTAATTCAAAACTTCCCAACTAAAAAATGTTTAGGTCCAGATGGATTCACAGCAGAGTTCTATAAAACCTTTAAAGAGGAGATACAACCACTATTACTCAAATTGTTTGAAAGAATAAAAACGGGGTACTCTCCCAAATTCTTTCTATGAAGTCAGTATCACTCTAATACCCAAACCAGGCAAAGATACAATGAAAAAAGAAAACTATAGGCCTATTTCATTAAAAAACATAAATTCAAAAATTCTCAACGAAATACTTGTAAACTGCATACAGAATCACATTATTCACCATGATCAAGTCAGATTTATATCAGAGATGCAGGGATGGTTCAACCTACACAAAATTATAAATATTGTAAAACACATAAATGGGTTGAAAGACAAAAACCACATCATTATCTCAATCAACACGGAAAAAGCCTTTGACAAAATCCAGCATGACTTCATGTTTAATGTCCTAGAAGGACCTGAACTGGAGGGAACATTCCTCAACATAATCAAAGCCATATACAAGAAACACACAGCCAACATCATCCTAAATGGGGAAAATTAGAAGCATTCCCCTTAAAATCAGAAACCTGGCAAGGCTGCTCCTATCTCCACTCCTCTTCACTATAGTGCTTGAAATGCTTGCTACAGCAATAAGAAAAGAAAAAAGAAATTAAAGTAGTACTAATTGGAAAAGAGTAAGTCAGACTATCCCTTTTTGCAGATGATATGATAGTGTAACTAAAGGATGAAAAAAAAAAAAAAAACTCCACCAATAAATTCATAGAAACAATCAAGAGTTTCAGTAAAATAGCTGGATACAAAATTAACCTAGAAAAAATGAGAAGCCTTTTTTACACCAAAAACAAACAAAGAAAGAAGGAATATATGGAGACCATCCCATTCACAATAGCCTCAAAAAGAGTAAAATTCCTTGGCCAACCTAACCAAAGACACCAAAGATCTCTACAATGAAAATTTCAAGTCCTTGAAAAGGAGATTGAAGAAGATACCAGAAGATGGAAAGACCTCCCATGCTCATGGATTGGAAGAATTAATATAATAATATGTCCATCCTACCCAAAATAATATACAGATTCAAGGAAATCCCAATCAAATTCCCCATGAGTTTCTTATCATACTTAGAAAAAAAACCCACTTAAATTCATATGGAAAAACAGAGGACGCCAGATAGCCAAAGCAACACTGAGCAAAAAGAGCAACACAAGGGGGCTAACCATATCTGATTTCAAGCTATATTACATGGCTATTGTAATAAAAACAGCCTGGTACTGGCACAAAAGCAGGCAAGTAGATCAATGGAACAAAATTGAAGATCCAAACCTGAGCAACTGCAAGTTCAGCCACTTCATATTTGACAATAGGGCCAAGAAGACCCGATGAAGGAAAGACAGTTCTTTACCAAATGGTGCTGGCAAAACTGGATTGCTACTTGTAGAAAGATGAAGCTGAACCCCTACCTTTCACCATGCACAAACATCAACTCCAAATGGATCAAAGGCCTCAATGTGAAACCAGAATCTCTGAAAATGAAAGAAGAAAATGTTGGCAGTAAGTTACAAGACATAGGCGTGAATATGTGCATAGTTTGGAGTGATGCATATTGGAAGGAATAACAACAACAACAACAACAGAAAGACTTTGTCAAAGAACTGACTGACATGGTGAACTTCTGCTCGAAACAATAAGCTTCTGCATGTAGAATTTTGAGAGAGACTAAGAAAAAGATGAAAAAACATGTTTGGCAGACTGCATGAACTCTGGTGTGGTAGGAGGCCAGGGAGGGGGCCACAGGTATAGACTTGATTTGTAATTTTGTATGAAATGCACAGAGCTTCAATAAAAAATTGGCTTTGAAAAAAAAAGATTTCACCTTCCTCCAGTAAGTATGGCCAATATTAGGAAAACAAATGAGACCAAATGCTGGAGAGATTGGGAGGAAAGGGGAACACTCATCCACTGCTGGTGGGAATGCAGACTCATGCAACCCCTATGGAAAGCAGTGTGGGGAACTCTTAAAACACTGAAAATGAGCCTACCAGCTGACCCAGTCATACCACTCCTGGGTATATACTCACAAGACTCATTCTATCGCAAAGACACATGTACATCTATGTTTATTGCAACTCTCTTTACAATAGCAAAAAGCTAGAAGAAACCCAAATGTCTCAACCAATGAGTGGATACAGAAAATGTGGTACATCTACACAATGGAGTTCTATGCAGCAGTAAAGAAATAAGACATCATGAACTTTGCAGGTAAATGGATGGAGCTAGAAGACATTATGCTAAGTGAAGTAATACAGTCCCAGAAAAACAAATGACATATGGTGTCCTTCATTTGTGGATGTTAGCACAAAATCCCTAGTTGCAAAGCAAACTGAGCATTGTCTATGTCATAGTTCTTCTTTTTTTTTTTTGTCTTTGCGAGACAGGATCTCCCTGTAGCCCCAGCTGTCCTGGAACTCACTCTGTATACCAGGCTGGCCTTGAACTCAAAAAGATTCGCCTGCCTCTGCCTCCCAAGTGCTAGGATTAAAGGTGTGCGCCACCATGCCTGGCTGTCATAGTTCTTCTTTAATGAAAGCAGCAGTATGGTTAAAAGGTGAATGCCTTAATGGGATTGAGAATTAACCTACCACTTATGTTCAGGTTTTGTAATATTGGTATATGGGTGGAGGATATGTATGCATATTTTGAAGTGATATAAAATTAAAGGGAAAAGTGTGAAAAAAGACTGAGAGAAACATGCAAGACATGTATGGCAGAATGCAGGAACAGGGGTGTGCCAGGGGCATGGGAAAGGGAATATGTCTAAACTGAACAGAGAAATGTTGTATGAAACACATAAAACATCAATAAAAAAGAAAAATATCCAATAAATAAATTAATTTATTAAAATGTAAAGTAAAAAACTCTTTGGAATTAGAATGTCCAGTTGACACAGTGAGCTAGCAGAATATAGTCCATATGGTGGATGACATCTAGCCCTGAAATTTTAAGGAATTTTTTCAGAGCATGACCAACAAAAACCTGACAGATCGTTGGGCTGTTTTTCATACCTTGTTGTAGGAATTTCCATTGACATCTCTGTGTGGGGGAGGAGAGGTTCCTATGAGGAACAGTAAATGCAAAATGATGCCCATCCTTAAGGGTGTAATGGAATAGAAAATAATCAATCTTGGGGCTGGAGAGATGGATAGGTGGTTAAGAGCATTGACTGCTCTTGCAGAGGATTGGAGATTGATTCCCAGCACCCGCATGGTGGCTAAGAACTGTCTTTAACTCCAGTTCCAAGGGAATCTGACATCCTCTTCTGATCTCCACAACATTGCACAACGTGGGCGCACCTACCTACATGCAGGCAGTACACTCATACACATAAGAAGTAAAAAAAAAAAAAAAAAAAGAAAAAAAAAAGAAACAATCTTTAACGTCATGAACAGCCATATGTTTGCCCACTGGATATCTAGCAGCCAGGGAACCCCAGGCTGAGTTATTCCCATTTTTCACATTGTAGAATTGATAGCCCTGAGATCATGAAGCATGTGGAACTTCAGCTGCTGCTTCTTTTGAATTAAAAAGATAGGAGTGTTTCAGGGACTTGCATATGGTTCAAAGTGCCCCACATTTAGTTGCACAGCAACTAAGAACTACAAAGAAGTAAATCTTGATTTAGGAATTGGCCACTGTTCCACACAGATGGGTGCAGAAGACACCCATTCTAGCTTAATAGGGTATGGCAGAACAGCATCCCCTAGAATTGGAGGCACTTGGGGTCTTGGGCTGTGGAGTCTATTGCTGGATCATAAGAGACTCTCTTGTCCATGGTCAGGATAACCCCCAAAGCATCGAGAAAGCCCCTGTCCAATAAAGTATGAAGCAGGTCAGGCAAAATTAGTGGCTTAATAGTCCACTGTCCCCACTTAAGTTTCTCCAAGTCATAGGTCTGATGGTTGTTTCAGAAACATTTCCTCCCACTCCATGAACCAAATGCCCCTCAGTTAATTCCCATTCTTTTGGAACTTCCTCTTCTCTAATAATGGGTAAGTCCACCCAACGGTCTAGTAAACATTTAAAAGGCTTATCTTCAATGTAAATCTTCATGGGGGTGGGGAGGGGGAGCTTATAATTTTCCTCAAGGGAGATGGTCCAAAAGACTCCTGGTCCTTCTATTCCCATTTGATTTGAGAAGGAGAAACAAGGCTGGCAGGGTCCTGACTCCCTTTCTTGTCGGGCTGGGAGTTGCCCCAAGTGGAGTTTAGTTTTATTCATTGGGATACCATCTTTACCATATTTGGCATGGCATTCTGCAGCCTAATGAAATCCTCTCTGGCACCCAGGGCAAATCACGGTGGGTCACTTAGCATTGTTGGGTGGGCCTGGAGTGGCAGTTGCAAATGGGCAAGCTAAATGCACATGTCCATTTTTGTCACACCCCCAACATATGGTACCCTTCCTGGAGGGGTGCAAGTCAGAGGCAAAAGCCAGTGCTAGTGCCAGCATCTCAGAAGTTTTCATGCTGATATTTTGAGTGGCAATAATCCAGTCCTTGACTGATTTAGAACGAACTGGAAAAATGGCTGCTTTATAATCAGCATTAACACCTTCATATATTAGCTCCTTAATTAAGATCTCATGGGCTTCCCCAAGAGAGATCTTCCCATCTACTGCCTCAGTAACCTGGGTAATAAATTGAATAAAATCCTCTTTTGGCTGTTGCCACAGTTAGGAGAAAGAGGCAGGACCCCTCCCCACCAGGAGGAAGGAAGCTGCCTCCAGGCCCACTGTGCAGGAGCATACCTGCTCAGGGTCTAAGGTGGGTTGTGGGCTTGGTCTATAGGGTTTCTCCAAAGTCTACCTTCTCCCTAGACCTGGTTATTGATCTGGACACCAGCAGAGTTATTGTGCTTAGCCTGTTGTTCACATTGTCATAAAAAAGTGCTTCCCACATAAAAAAAATCACTGGGCACCAAGACAGTCTTGGCCATGTCCTTTCAATCATTAGGAGAATTAAGGCCAAGAAATAGGGTATCTGACAGGCTCTCCACATATGGGGAGCAGGCCCATCTCTAGAAATAGCCTCCCAGAAGTCTTTGATGTTATTAGGCTCGTGAGGGTACCAAAGAAGTGGGCATTGTGGGGTTGGTGCTACATTAAATGGAAAAGCCTCTGAAGGATGGGGAGAGGGCAGAGATTCCCACAAATGATTTCACTGAGCACCAAAAGCCTCAAAGGGCTGAGGGAACAGCAGGTGTCACAGGTCCAAGAAAGCTGAAGAGTCATCCAGAGGCTCACCAGGAGCACACTGAGGAGTGGGTAAAGTTTGTGAGGGAGCATGTTCCTGAGGATCCTCAAGGTTTGTCAAAGGGGTGGACTCTGGCATAGAGGCCAAGACCTCAGGGGTGCCACCTATGTGGGTGGAACCAGTCAATATAGTCAGGATCATCTTTACTTTCATTTTTTGTTTGGGCCTGTAATATTTCATAGGTGTTTATGTGTTTCCATCCCAAACATTAGAAGATAATACTTGCAACAGAAAAAAAGAAACCTGCCTACAACAGAGAACGAGGGAGCACATTCAAAAACTCTGTCCCAGAATTGCTCCAGCTGATATAAAGACTCCCTAAAAAGCAAATTTCCCATTTCTGTAGGGGTTCAAACTCACCAGATGACTTCAATGACCCATGTTTGGGTGCCAGTTGAGGGTGCTGCTGCTAAGGAGGGCTGCTGGCCTGTGGCTTCTCCCTGGAAACTGATAATTTCCACAACAACCACTCAACTATGAAATTGATGATTCCATAGCCAACTTGCTGTGAGATTGACTACCCCACAGATAAATATCCATCTGGAGAGTTGCTCACTCCTCACAGCCTCACTGCTATGCACCCCAATCACCAACTGTGAGATACTGGCTCACAGCTAAATACCCAGCTAGCTGAAATTCCAACTGCAGGCCAATGAGCCTGGAGTTGAGCCAGCAAAAGGAAATGCATGCAAATGGATGGCCTGGGGATCAGGTTAGATGTTATAAGTTGTAGAAATCCATTTATTCTTTTCTAAAATATTTTATTGACTCTATGCATTTCATACATCATTTCTCAGTCCAATTTATACTCATTTCCCTTTCCATCCCCCTATCCAAGTTCATGCATTCTGCCATACCTGCCTTATATCTTTTCCTGAGTCTTTTTTAAAGCTTTATTGTTTTGGGAAGAACTTTACTGTTTTAGTCGATTCTTTGTCCTAGTTCTTTTGCTGTTTTTCCCTCCAATTTGTATTGATCAGAAATATTAGTTAGTTATCAATATAATTATAAGTAATATTATATATAGTCAACCTATAATTAAGACTATGTTTATCTGAAAATAAACTGTATGTTATTTACAAATCATATTTCAGGATTCACGTTTTTCCCTTTTAAATTTATATTACTCTAAAATATGCCTACATACCCTCCACCAATATACCAAGATAACAAACTCTGAAAATAAGTGGTAGGTTAATTTTAGAGACTATTAAGGTATTCACATTATAAGAACACAGTTGCTTTCAGAAAAAGAGGAATATAACATAATGTTGCTCAGTTTGCCTTACAACTATGTGCTTGATTCTAGCATCCACAAACGAGGGATACCATTCACCGTTTGTTTCTCCAGGACTGTGTTACTTCACTTAGCATAATATTTTCTAGTTCTATCCATTTACCTGCAAAGTTCATGATGCCACCTTTCTTTACTGATGCATAAAAATCCATTGTGTAAATGGAAATCCATTTATTCTTATGTGACAAGTCACCTATATAGTCAGTGTGACATCACCTCCCAGTGGCCAAGCTGAAACCCCCCCATATCACGTGTTGTTCTCTTCCATGGGGCAAGTTCAGAAAGGGGCATGCAGGTGGGCAGGTAAGCTAATGGCAGTGAACATGTGTAGCCTGCCTTTGCCCTATATGTGTTCATGATATTTTTCATGTGTTGAGTTTTCATGTAATTATGTCATATATGTCTCTGATAAGTGTTTTCCTGTGTTGAGATCTCACATAACTGTGTATGTGTGTCTATGATAATTATATTCCTGAGTTGTTACTGTCGAAACATTTTTTTAAACAAATGGTAGCTCCTTCAGTATTTTCTTTCTCAATTTTTTTATTGTTCAGAAGGATTATTGATTTTATTTTTATTTTTGGCATGCCTAATTAAAATGCATATGGACAGATGTATAAATATGGGTATTCTGATATTGTAGTCAAAGGCCTTATAAATGTAGATACCCTGAACATCTTTAAATCTATTAAACAATGTCTCTAGATCTATTGTTTCAAAACATTTTTAAATTGAATATTTATAAAAACAACATTCATTAAAATAAAATGTATTCAATTTTCTTTCAAAACAGGTTCTAAATAAATGTTTTTAGTTAAAATTTTTATTTCAGTTGTATGATGGTCAGAGATAGCAAAATAATTTCTTTTTCACTTGATATAGAACTGTTAATTATAGAATTTTGCTAAGGGTAGACTACATGTAAAATAATGGATGTATAGGTTTGCTGGAGATCTTTGTGATAAATTTCACTTTTCATTTAGAATAACAGGAAATATAATCTCTACAAGTAATAATTACAAAATCTTGGTTGCTAAAATCTATCTTATATATGATTGCATTTATATGCACTGTCTACATAAGCTTGTGTTTCTTAAAAATGATTTACTTGGGGGGGATAATTGAGAGATGGCTCACTAGTTAGGGGCACTTGTTGCTCTTGCAGAGTACTGTGGTTCAAATGCCAGCAGTCACATGATGGCTAACAACCATCTATAACTCCATTTCTGGGGCAATCCAACAACCTCTTCTGGCCTCCACAGGCATATCACAAGATATTATCTCTTTCATCCTTCTTTCAATTCTGGTTCTACTGCATGATTCCTATTGCTTGAGGAAATAAGTTAATTTTGATTAATGATTCCTCCAACTCCAAGATTTTTCTCCTATGGATAATTGTTCCCTTAAGACCTCACCTGCCTGGAAATACTGTGCAGCAGAGGCAGCCATGTGCCTGTATATCCCAAATCTAATTGGCTATTGGCTCTCCCCTTGGAGAAATAACCCATGGCTGATGCCACAAGCTTACATCCTCTACAGGTTAGATGTTATAAGCCACAGTAAGACCCTGTCATATTTAACAGGGGGGAAAATTGTAATTCATGGATTAACATATCCAAACATGTGTCTATGCTAAAGTAACCTACCATAACTATTAGTGCTGCTTAAATACCTATATATCTAATTGCTTGTTCTTCATTAGTAGGATCGAAAGGTTATTCCTGGACAAACTGTCAGCCCATGAAAGGAAACAGCCAGAATTGACCAGAGTCCAAGTCAACAGCTCCAGAGAGAGTGGACTGTTTTACCTCTCATCCACCTGTGCCCCTTTTCTAAGCCTAGGGAACAACCTGCGGAAGAGGGGGCGTGGTAGAATGTAAGGGCTGCGATTGGGGTGAATGGTGAAACTACAGCAATGTAGTCTGGACACTCATTTGATCAACTTGATTGAACAAACAACCTGTCACCCCCCACTGGATGGTGGGGCTGTAGGTGTTTGGGCACAACAGCCTGCAGATAGGTTTTGCATGAAGGATGCTTGTACTCATGGATTATCACTTATAGCTTTAAAAATGAAAAAAAAACTGAGAGAAGATGCGGACAGTCACTGGCAAATGCTAGACTCTGGTATGGGGTGGGGGTGGGCGGGGAGGAAAGGGAATAGCCTGAAACTGAATTGGAAAAATGGTATGAATGCACAAGATCAATAAAAATATAATTAAAAAAAAAAAAAAAAAGATAACTAACCATAGGACTAGATAATTATGTTAAACTCTTTAAAGATACTTTAGAAAATATTTTTATTTATAATAGATTTAATACTTTTAAGATTATAATCAGTGAATAACTTGTGTATATATTTTTTTTTAAATTTTTTTTATTATAGATTTTATTTATTTCTGTATCGTGGTATGAATGTACCTGATTCTGCAATGCAAGTTTGTGCAAGCGTTGTCGTGCAATGCCGCGGAGGTCAGAAGATGGGTGCTTACGGATTCCCCTGAACTGCTTGGAGTTCTCCTGGAATTGGAGCTTCAGACGGTTCTAGCCCGCCATATGGGTGCTGGTTGGATCGATACCGGGTACCTCTTGTAAGCAGAGCTAGGTGCATCTTAACCGTGAGACCATCTCTCCACCCATCTGATGATTACATATTTAGAGAGTGATAAGTATGATTGCTTGTAAATTCTCACAACATATGCTAAATTTTTTATGAATGTTATGTTCATGGTCATAATAAAAGAAATAAAATGGATCTTTAAGAAAGATGGTAAAGAGTATGGAAATGAAGATAATGCAGTAATAGAAAGATTTATAAATGAAGATGAAGAGGGCTAGCATACATTTCTAGAATATAAGGGCTAAATGAAATGTTTGAGAAAAGTTTATTGAACGGTCCTGAGCACTGTTATACCTGGTAGAAGTGATTAAATAATACAAATTGGATGTTGAAGAACAAAAAAAAAACTTTCAGTCTTGCTCTCTCTGGCTTGTACTACACTGACAGTAAAGAGTCTCAGCTTGGGCTGGAGAGATGGCCTATAGCGGTTAAGGCGTGACCGCCTTAAGAGAGACCCGGATTCGATCCCAGCACCCAATGGCAGGCCGAGAAACGTCTGAGAACTCCAGATTTCGCAGGAGAGACTTCCAGTTCCAGGGGAATCTTGACACCCTCTTTTCTGATTCCGCGGCAATTGCACAGACATGGGATGCACAGACCTGCATGCAAACAGTACATTGACTACACATACAGCAAAAAAAAAAAAAACATAAAAGAGTCTCAGCTTAGGTGGATGCAGACAAGTATTGGGGTTACCTGTAGCTACTTACAAATGTCCTCTCTGTTTCTCTGTATTCTGTTTGAATTATTTGGGGGATAGTTTTTCCCCTCTACCCAACAACAAAAAAATCTAAAACATAAAATGAGCTTAAGGTTGTCATTAGGACACAGGATGCTTTTCTGCCCACAACAAGATAATTTGGCTCAAGAGGAGATGGGTTTTGTATCCCTGTACCAGATGGGTACAGTTTTGCTGACCTTTGTTTGGAATCTGATCCAATTATTTCCTGTCTATAGGTGTGTGATGTAATATCCCCCCATACACACACACTTCCTTCTTATAAAAATATAATTTAGACTAAGTTTGGCTGGAGAAGAAAGGAGACTGATTTTGTTTGTAGGGGAACAGCATGTACTTGAGACAGGCCTAAGGAAATTGTTTTAAATCCTTTTTCTGGGTTATGCCTACTTGACCTGTGGTGTTAAATTTCTTCTTTCTCTGTCTTTTTTTTTAAACATATTTTATTATTTTTTTTAATTTTTTGTTATTTATTTTTATGTGTATGAATGTACTATCTGCATGTAGGTTTGTGCACCCATGTCTTGCAATGTCAGAAGAAGGTCTCGGATTCCCCTGGAACTGGAGTTCTCCTAGAATTGGAGTTACAGACGGCTCTCAGCTGCCATGTGGGTGCAGGGGATCGAACCTGGTCCTCTGCAAGAGCAGTAAGTGCTATTAACCGCTAGGCCGTCTCCCCAGCCCCTCTTTCTCTGTCTTAGGCCCATCCTTGCCACATTATGTGGGCAGTCCGTTATGTCTGTGAATTCATAAAAATAATCTTAAATTTTGTTCAGTCTAACTTTAACTTAAATTCATTCTTGTCAATAGTTATAACAACTGGCTTATGAAAGCAAATATATGTTCAGTCAAGGTTTATCAAAAAATGTTTGGGTTTTTGTTCAAACATCATCTACATATTACACAGTAATAAAAATTTCAAATTGGGTTATCATCATTCTTGAACATGTAATAACCATACTTGAAAGGCCTATACTAACCTGATCAGAGGGACTGTAAGACCTATTTTTGCTCAATGACTTCCAAGGGTCAAATAAGTCCCAAGAGGCTGGGGCAACGCAAAATGTCGTATAACTATATGATGAGTCATCTGTCCTCTTGCATGGGGAGGCCAGAGAGACCCTACTATTCGGACTTTAACCAACTACATGAACTCTACTGGACTTTAAGTGTCCAGTCTACAAAGAGGAGTCAACATGCAAAAAAAAAAAAAAAAAAAACATTGCTTCTAAGCAAGACCATGGCCTAGCAACACATCTGTGGAAAAAGTGGCCTGCATGTAGACCCCCATGTGAAGGGGAGTGATTAATTCACCCTCACCAGCCTCCTCTTGTAGTCTTACCTCCACCTTGCCTATGGCACATGCCAGGTCTCTCCATAGCCTGGAGGTGGCCACAAACTCATCAGGACAAGACCTGAGGGGGAGACTCAGCAACTGGCCACTGTTGTCAGAATCTGTTCCCCTACCTAGTACTCCAGGGAGGCCTGAGGATGAAGGGGAGGCCACTCAAGAAAGAAGCAGTGTCCACCTGCTTGCAATCACCTCTTCACCAGCTGTCCATCATACCCTGGAAGCCCCCAGACAAATCCAATAGATCATGTGGCACTCAGCTAGAAAGGAGCTAAGTAAAGTCAAATCTCTTGGATGCAGCTTTAAGAACAATTTTTACCTCTTTTGAAAGAACGAGTGAAAACTATACATAACATTAAAAGATTTTCTAAGAATTAAAAAGAAATTTTATTACATTGATTTGATTTCTTT
This sequence comes from Rhizomys pruinosus, assembly GCA_009823505.1. Classification (NCBI taxonomy): domain Eukaryota; kingdom Metazoa; phylum Chordata; class Mammalia; order Rodentia; family Spalacidae; genus Rhizomys; species Rhizomys pruinosus. The sequence continues at coordinate 10,281 of VZQC01002246.1, read as the reverse complement.
TTTGTTTGCTTGCATATAACCAGTGCAGGGGGACAAGCTTCATTGCACACATATCTTCTACCAAGTCATTCCCAGGGATAAAATTCAATTCACAAAGCTTGGTGGAAAGTGCTTTTTCCCACTGATGCATCTCACAGGTCCCAGACCATTTTTCTGTTTCTTCAAGATATATAATCACTATGTAATCCTGCCTGGCATGGAACTTGCTATGTAGACCAGGCTGACCTCAAACTCACAAAGCTACAGCTGCTTCTGCCTCCCCAGCACTGGAATTAAAGGAATGTTCAACTATGCCCAGCCTCAAAGTAATTACTTTTTAGTTAATTTTGAAAGTTAGCATTCCTGAACCTGATGGTCTGGGGCAGTGGAGCTCTTCTCCAACCCCAACACTTCTTTCAAACTGACAACTGGGAAAAGCTGTGAAGTTAGACTCTAGCCAATGGGGTAATAACACAATTTTCTTGCTTTTAGGGATAACAGCTCCCACCCCGAACAACCTTCTAGGTCCTCTGTCCTTCCTGTATTTGACTGATTATAAATTGTACCCTATTTGCAAAAGTAAATTCTGCAATGCTGAGTTATTTTTACTTAGTCTTCATGTTTTTTATGTGCTACTGATGACATTTTCATACATGTATGTCTTTATAGTTTGTTCTTATTCATCCTGTACTCCACTCTCCTCTCTTTTGATACTTTTTACATTTGTTTTTAATTTATGTGTTTGAATGTTTTGCCTGCATGTAAGTTGACCGCATTTGTGCAACACTTAAAGAGGGTGGAAAATTGAGTCAGATCCCCTAGAATTGGAGTTATAAATGGTTGTGAGCCATGATGTAGACATGGGGAACTGAACCCAGGTCCTCCTATAGAGCAGCCAGTTCTCCTAACCGCTGAACTGTTTCTGCAGCACCTGTAGAAGCCTATATAGACTTAAAGTTATGCAAGCTCATGATCATCCTGACCTTTGCAATAATTGGTTGTACCCTGATCCCCTTTACACTGATTAGTAGACATTATTAATATAGGCTGGGCCTGGAAATAATTGAGTCTCACTCCCTGACATGCTCCTGGAGTGGTTCTTGCCCCTGCACTTACCCTCTGTAGTGTGTGGACTGACTGCCAGCCAGAGAAAGCCCACATCTGGCACCAGAATATTTGGACCTACTGAAAACTCAAAGTTTCAGGCAAGTGATCCCTTAGATGGGTAATTCACTGTCACACCAAGTGACACTTCCAGATCGATTGCCTGTGTGCTCTGTTCCAGTTGCAGTGCATTGACGTTAGTAAAAGTCAGGCCCAGGAGCTATGAAAGACCCTCCTAAATATTTCTCCTTGTTTGGATGAAAAGGAGGAGTAAGATCTATAGTGGGAGGCCCCCAAGGCTTCATGTACAAAGAGAAACTCCCTAAGGAGTCACCCAACAGAAAATGCTCCCCTTGAGAGCATCCCATGACTGAGCAGAAAACAGGAAATGTCACTGTACCCAGCTCAGATTCAATATGAGAGGAACCACCCTGCCCTAGGTACAAGTGGAAGTGCTTACCTCAGGGTATGGCAAATCGCCCTACCACATGTCAGGAAGCCATCTCCCATGCAGTTCATCGGATTCAAGGCGATCTCCTAGAGGACACAGAAATCCATCATTATATGGATGACCTCATGATCCCTATGGATAACTCTGAGGTGCTTAACAGTAACTTACCAATCCTGATTAAGGGACTGCACTCTCAGAGTCTTATGGTAGCCTCTGATAAAATTCACAGTTTACCCTTTCCACTTTCTGGGTACAGAGATTCATCTCAACCACCTCAGGGCCAGGAAACCTCTAGTGTCACTCCTGATGGCACGTATGATGGTGGGTCTACAGTCTTTCTAGGGGAAGTTAATTGGCTAAGGCCATGACTTTACAGAGCTGTTCCAACATCATCTGAGGATGGCCACTAGTGAATTAGTGCTGCTATTCCAACTTTTTGGCCCTGCGGCCCGCCCCTCCCAGCTGACAGATACAGCTAACCACAAAAGCCTTACAAATAATAAATAGAATCCAGACTGCCATACAAGACACCAGCCTGGGATGCTACAAGCCCTCAGGTTATAGCTTATAACAACTGTCAGTGCAATTGTTAATTTTAAAGATGTATCCGACTTTGATTGGTCTGATAGCACAGGGCACAGAGATTATGGAGTGAGCCCACACCCCTATTGGTGGGGCCCTTAGGGCCTATCTGAGTTGGGCCAGATCAGCGACCTCATCATGCAGGGTCAGGGCTGGATTAAGGAGGTAATAGGAAAGGATAGTTCTCACTTTTAGGGAGAAGGACTTCACATGTCTGTTCCAACATCATCTGAGGATTGCCATGACCCTTCTTGACTTCCCAGGAAAGACAGACCACCATTAACCTGACACATGCTGGGCTCCCAGCCTCCCCAGTTTACAATGGTCCCCATTTGGGCTCTTTGACAGAGATCCTACATCTGAGGGATATAATATTTTTTTACTGATGGTAGATTACGGGAAATGCCTTGGTCATTTATGCCCCTGCCACATTGGAGCCAACAGTCTAGGTGTTCAAGCCAGCTGCTGCCTCTGTGGAGGCAAAGGATTTGCAAGGCATTATTCTTGTACTACATCTGATCTAGAATGCCCTTAACTTGTTCACAGACAGCCCCTATGCAGTGAAACTTATACCTGGGCTTCCTCACACCCAGGTACAGTTAGACTCTAACCCAATATGCCAGTTAATGCTTCAACTCACCCATCTCCTGCTCTCACATACTCACCCTATATATGTATACAGCATGTGTGTGGCCATCAGAATATTTAGGGGTTTCTCAATAAGAGCAACACCATTGCTGGTGATTTGGCATCTGGTAGGCAGCTCCAAATCTCCACTGCTATTGCTTCCCCACCTCCTTCAGCTGAAGATCTTCATACACTCACACACATCAGGCTTACGGAACTCCAGGCTTTATATCAGAAGGCCCCCAAAGACCAATTGCTAATAATCCTGAGGACCTGCAAGCACTGCCAGTCTCATCTTGAACCCCATGGCCTCCAGCGCACAGGGAGTTAATCCCTGGGAGCTCAAGTCCAATATTATCTGGCAAACTGATGTCACTCATTATTCTCATTTTGGGAGACAGAAGTATGTGTTTGTCACTGTCAACACTTACTCCAAGTTCCTATGGGCCATAGCACATACCAGAGAAATATTCAAAAAACTTAAAAAAAAAACAAAAACACTTTTACAGTGCTTTGCGGTAATGGGCAAGCTAGTATGACTCAAAACAGACAATGGCCCTGCTTTTACCAGCCAGGACTTTTCCTAATTCTGTAAAATCTGGAATATCCATGATATCACTGGTTTCCCATATAATCCACAGGGACAGGGAATCATTGACAGAACACATTATACAACACTAAAATAACAGTTACAAAAAATGACCACTGAATCCCCTCCTCAGATACAATTGTGATTAGCTCTTTAATATTGAATGTTCTGAATCATACCACAACCACTAAACTGGAAATCCCAGGCTCACTGTTATACAGCACTGGGGGGAGCTACAGTATTTGCCATCTGTGCTTGTCAGGTGGAAGTACTCTCTGTCAGGTGTTTGGAGAGGACCAGACCCTCTCCCTACAATGGGAAGGGACTTTGTATTTGTGTTTCCACAGGATCGCTCTGCCCACATCGGGATCCCTGCTAGGGCAGTGCAACAATTCCCTGACCCCAACAGAAGCAATGATACTCCTGATGCACCTATATTCCTAGATGTGGATCCTGATATCATGGAGAACGAGAGCCCTGCGTCGTTCTTGGCATAATGGCCAATCTTGGAAGGATGAAATTGAAGGAGCCATCCTGGTCAGGGACACCTCTAGCTGATTTAGGTTATGCCATCCCCCATGACATCAAGGAAAGACAGAAGGAAGTTATGGTACTTCAAAGGCTAACATTAAGCAACAAGAAGAAAAGAAAAAGAAGCAAAAGAAGAAAATAGAACATATTCAGGTAAGTGTCACATGGAGGGTAGCAAAGAAATCCTTTTGTGGATGACATGCCTGTCCCTTGCACCACAACTGACTGAATCTTATGTTCTCTGGGGCTATATACCCAGCCCTGTGACCCTCAGACCTTATGACTGGAACATGGTCCCCCAGCCTATCTCATGCAGCAAGTCTACCCCTTTGCTGGAAAATGCCCACTTCAGGAGCACACAGCTCATTTTTCCTTATCTGGTCTACACATAAGCCTACAAGCAAGAGCTGCATGCTGGTGGATGTCACCTGACTATACTATGACCCACTGTGTTACTGCTCTAGCAAGAGTTTCTAGCACCATATTAAAAAAGGAGTGGAGACAGTTGACAGCCCTGTCTGGTTCCTGATTTCAATGAGAATGCTTCCAATTTTTCTCCATTTAAAATGATGTTGGTTGTGAGTTTATTGTATATAGCTTTAATTATGTTGATATGTGTTCCTCTCCAGTCCAAATTCTTCTAGGATTTTTAATATGAATGCATGTTGGATTTTGTCAAAGGCCTTTTCTGCATCTATTGAGATGACCATGTGTGTTTTTTTTTTCTTTAAGTCGATTTATATGTTTTATTATATTTATTGACTTATGTACATTGAACCATGCCTGCATCTCTGGAATAAAGCTGACTTGATCATGGCAGATGATCTTCTTGATATTTGCCTATATGTGTTTTACAAGTATTTTGTTCAGAATGTTTGCATCTGCCCTTCGCTGGGCCCACAACCTTCCTTCCATGCTAATTGGAAGGATCCTGTTTGTATGACCTCCTAGAGTATCCTGACCAACACCTCTTGGCCTGAAGAAGCAGCAGACCACACTCAGGTCTCCACATGCTAGGAAACCAACAAATTCATGGTATGTCAGCTGATGGGATTGTCATACTACCAAGCCTACTGGGTGGCAGCACGTCTTGGAACCATTGGATTGCTTACTATAATATCCCACCACTGGGAGCACCTAATGTCACCTTTTGTTCCTGGTATCAACAACCCACCAGGGGCTATACTCAGCTTTGTGTCCCAGTGGTGTGGATTGGATATCCCTTTTCCTTGACCTAAAAATCTTAATTCTCTGGAGATCTCCCAAGACCACGTGAAGCACAGCTCTCTTCACAATAGCAAGTTGCTGAAACCAACTCAAATGCCCCTCAACTGATGAGTGGATAGAGAAAATGTGGTACATCTACACAATGGAGTTCTATGCAGCAGTAAAGAAAGATGACATCATCATGAACTTTGCAGGAAAATGTCTGGATCTAGATGATATCATGCTGAGTGAAGTAACACAGTCCCAGAAAAACAGACAACGAATGGTGTCCTTCATCTGTGGATGCTAGTGCCAATTACCTAGTTGTAAGTATTTCTTGTGCATGGCCCCTAGAGCTTTTGTCCAAGTGGTTGGGAGTGATGCATATTGGAAACAACAACAACAGAAAGGACTGCATCAAAGAACTGACTGAAATGGTGAACTTCTGCTCAAAACAGTCAACTTCCACATGGAGAATTTTGAGAAAGATTGAGAAAGAGATGAAAAGCATGTATGGAAGAATGCATGAGCTTGATTTAAATATTAATATATATATATATATATTATATATATATATATATATATCTTAATCCTCCCTTTATCATACAATTTTGAAAACAAGACAGAGGTGATTTGCCCCTCAATTCCTCCTTCAATTTGGCTAGCTATGACACATTCACTGCCCCCTCTTTGTCTACTTGTTTACCTCCAGGGTTCACTTTCCTCATAATGGATCAACCTCTGAATCATACAAAGCCTGTAAATATCACCAGCTGCCTAACTAACCCCACCCTTTGAGAAAGTGAATATGATTTTTTTCCCTAGGAATACCCCTATTCATCTGGGTTCCAGTCAACATGACTGGTGATTACCAGTCATACACAGGACTGCTCCTTATTGGTTTCCTATATTAAGCCAGAAAAGTAATAGGACTTGATGTCATTGGCATTCTCTCCCAATTTGTTAGCCAGTGATTGCCCCAAAGATAAAAATGACACTTGTGCAGAGATGTCATATGCTCTGCAGGATAAAAATTGTTGTGGATATTTGATCTTAAAGCTGGTATTGGACCACTAATTGCTGCTCTTTCCTAGTAGCTTGCATATTGTTCTCCAAACCTGTGATAGCTAGCCTTCAGGGGAGGTGACATCCTGGTCAGTTCCAGCTCCAGTGCTGGTCTCCGAAGTATATCCTGTCTTTAGCAATAGGGTCTTAACCTTCATGTTCTGAGAGGCAATCAAGGGCTGTGGCAATAGCCTGTGAATTTTGGGAGTCTCTTGGACTACCCTGGCCAAACACTCAAGGGAAGGTTTCTCCTGTCTGGTATGGTTTGTTATGTAGCCTCAGCTTTGCACATGGACTCATGTAGATTATTGTGTAATTTGCCAATATACTGGTAGACTAATATCATTCCCTCAGATTTTTTTTTTATCCTTGCTAGGCATTATTTATCTCTCCTCTCTCCCCTTCCCCACCTAGCCCTCCCTCTGTGTATTTTTCATTTAAAGTATCCCCATTTTTCCCTTGATAATGCCGATCTCCTATGTCTCTACTTCTCGTTTGCTCCTTCTTTCCCTTTATCACCACAGTTCCTTCTATAACCATTCCTCTCCATTTGCATTTAGAATTTATTCATTTCTCCATTAGTAACAATTGTTGTGGGACAGCAATCCTGGACTCGGAGGTATCTTGAGTGTATGCCAGCTACCAATCTGCTTAACACACTAGTTGGGGAAAAAAATACAGGGCACACCCTCTTTTCTGCTAGCACATGCTCAGAAGTCATTTGTTGGCATGCTGTCACAACACCTCCTTTCTGAATATGCCCCATGAGTTGGAATGATTTGTGATAGTATGGTGGTCTAGGATTGGCCACTGGGAGGTGATGACACATGATGTAGAGGCTCCCCACCCCAGACCTATTTAAGCCACCTGGCTATGGCTATGTAGAAATGGACAGACTTTTACAGATTTTCGCCACCTGACATGATCCCCAGGCTGTTAGTACACGTGATCTTTTTAGCCAGCTTGATGGGGGTCATCAACCTTACAGCTAGCTTCTCAGCTGGTTTAACAATGAGAGCAAGCACATGCTTGTTTGGGGGACTATCAGTCCCATGGCTGCATATTTGTCTGTAGGGCCACCAGCTCCACATGCATGCCCTCTTTGGTCTGTTCAACCACAGGGTCAGCTGCCCCACAAAAGGCACTTTCAATCAGGGACCTCAAGCAATCTGGTGAGTTTTGGGCATGCAAACCCCTGCAAAAATGGGGAATCTACTTTCTAGGAAGCCTCTCCTTCAGGCTGAGGAACTTTGGGCCATTGTCTTCCAATGTGCCCCCTGGCTCTTTGCGGCTAGTCTTTTCTTCTCCTTTGTGAAATTTTTCTTCCAATGTTTGGGGAAACAGATTAATACCTCAGAGATATTGCAAGCTCAAACCAAAAGTGAAAGTGAAAGTACCCCTCCCTGCACTGACTCTGGTACCACCTCTCTTAGTAGTGCCCATGAGGCCTTAGCACCAGAATCTGTCCCCGTGATAGATATTGAGGACTTTCAGGACCTGCTTCTTCCCACAAACTTCCTCCCTTTTCTCAGTATGCCTCTGCTGAACCCATGGCTGAACTTTTGGCTTCCTTAAACCTGGGACATCTGCAGACTCCTCAGCATTTGTGACTTTCTGTGGTCATTGGGATCATGGATAAGGCTGTACCCCTCAGGCTTTCACCCTTCCCACCTTAGAGGACTTTGCTGTTAATATCGTGCTTACCCTGCAATGCCCACTCTGTTGGTTTCCTCACAACTCTAACACTATCAAGAACCGCCATGACATCATTTCTAGAAGATGGTCCATCCTCTCTACATGTAGAGAGCCTCTTATATACCTTTTCTTTCAGTTTCAACACCTCCTATGACAGGAAACACATGGCCCAGGTTGTCTCAGTGGCCAGGGACTTCTTAAAATGTAAGGTCACTTTTTATGATCAATGCCAACAGCAGGCAGAGCATGATCACTCTTCTGGACTAGAAATTTCTAAGCATCACCTCCAGAGGGAAGACTGGTCTTGGAATGAAATGGTAGACCAGGCTTGCATGCCTCCCCACAGCTCTACATTCGATCAGGTGTGCTACTATACAATGTGGGCTTGGAGACAGCTTCCTTTCTTGGGGGGAGGATTCTGCCCTCTTTTCCCAACCGCAGCAATAGCCAAAGGAGTATTTTATTCAGGTTACTGATGGTGTAGAAGGGAAACTTTCCCATAGGGAAGGTTGTGAGACCTTATTTAAGGAACCGGCATATGAAGGCACTAATGCCAATTATGAAACAGTCATCTTGCCTGTTTGTTCTAAACCATTTAAGGAATGGATATTAGCTACTCAAAGTGTTGCCATGAGAGCTTCTGATATGGCAGCTTTGGCACAAACCTTCATTTCTGCCCTGCACTCCCCCCATGGTCACAAGTGTTAGGTGTGTGGCCAAATGGGTCACTTGTGAGCACCTTGACCTTTTGGATCTGCAACTCCAGACCCACCCAGGAGCACCAAGCCACCTTACATGCATTATTGAAAGTGGCAGAGGGGATTCCACTGGGCCTGGGATTGCTGCTCTAAGTATACAAAAATGGCATCCCTATTAATGAAGCTTTAAACTCTGTCAGGAGCAGCTCACAGCCCAGCAAGAAAGGGAGCCAGGACCCTGTCAACCTTATGTCTCTGCTTCAAATCAAATGGGAATAGAAGAACCAGGGATCTTTTGGACGGCCCCCATTGAGGAGGGACCACATACAAATTTACATAGGGGATATGCTTTTTAAATGCTTATTAGATATTGGAGCAGCCTGAGCCATCATTAGGAAGGAGGGGGTTCCAAAAGAATGGACACTAACTTAACAGCCTTTGGTCCAAGGCTTGGAAGGAAATATGGCATTTAAGACAACTACCTGACCTATGGAGAAACTTAGATGGGACACAGGAGACCATTAAGCCCCTAATTATGCCTGGCATGCCTCATAACTTGTTAGGCAGGGACTTCTTTGATGCCTTGGGGGTGAGTCTAACTACAGACAATAACATCTCTTGTAATTCAGCAGTAGCCTCCCAAGCCTGAAACCAAGACCCCTAATACCCCCTTCAATAGGATTAATCTTTTGAATATATGCTGAGGAGTGGTCTGACCAGGTCAAATGGTAGGTTCCTTTTTAGTTTTTAAGAGTTCTCCACATTGCTTTCCACAGGGCATTCCAGAGCTTGCAATCCCACCAGCATTCCCCTTTCCCCACAACCTCTCCACCACTTGATATCATTTATTTTCTTGATCTTAGCCAGTGTTACAGGGGTAAGATGAAATCTTAAAGTGGTTTTCATTTAAATTTCCCTAATTATTAATGACGGTGAACACTTTTTAAGTTGTTCCTTAGCCATCCTTATTGCTTCTTTTGAGAACACTCTGTTCAGATCTTTACCTTGTGTTTTAATTTGTTTACTTGTTTTCTTGGTCCTTTATTTTGAGTCATTTATATACTCTGGATGTTAAACCTCTGTCAGATGTGTCCCTGCTCAAGATTTTGTCCCATGGTATGGATTTTCTCTTCACTTCCTTGGCTTTTCCTTTGCTGTACAGATCCATTTTAGTTTAATGTGGTCCCATTTGTTGATTATTGATCTTAATTCCCTTGCAACTGAAGTCTGATTTTGGAAGTCCATTCCTACATGTCTTTTTTGAAGGTTAATTCAGATGTTTTCTTCTAACATTTTCAGAGTTTCATGTTAAACATTGAGGTCTTTTATCCATTTGGAGTTGAATTTTGTATGAGGTGAAAGAATAAGATTTAGTCTCATTCTTTTACAGGTACTGCTCCAGTTTTGCCAGCACCATTTACTGAAGATGCTACCTTTCCTTCATTGCGTCTTCTTGGACACTTTGTCAAATATAAATTGGCTGAATTTGCATGTATTCAAGTTTGGGTATTCAATTATGTTCCACTGATCTATGGGACTATATTTACACCACTACCATACTGGTTTTATGATTATAGCTCTGTAATATAGTTTTAAATCTGGTATAGCAATCCTTCTTGCATTGCTCTTTGTGCTCAGGGTTACTTTGCCTATGTGGGATATTTCCGTGCTTCCATATGAATTTTAATAATTTTTTTCCAATTCTATGAAGAATGCCATGGGTATTTTGATTGGGGATTGCATTGAATATATAT
>VZQC01002242.1:3704001-3843192 GCA_009823505.1 Rhizomys pruinosus | reverse complement strand
TCTGTTCCTTTAGTTTCTTCCGAAGTTTTGTCATTGTATCCCTTAGGTCCTTTTTGAGTTTTTCTTCTCTCTCTTTTAGGTTCCTCGTGATATTTTTATTTGTTTTCTCCTTCTAGTTCTTTCTGAGAGTTTTTCATCTGTTCTTTAGTTCTTTCTGATGTGTTGTCTTGTATCCCTCTAGTCCTTTTTGAGTTTTTCATTTTCAACTATTAGTGTTCTGCTGTAATTACTCTTTATGTTCTTTAATTTACTCTGACATAGGTACGTTGCAATTATTCTCTAAGAGTACTGTTCCTTGGGTCTCCTACCATGGGGTTCCCCATTCGTAGCTATCTCCTACTGGTTGGTAGAGCTTGATTGCAGGATTTTCTGTGCATTACCCATTGTCTGTCTCTTCTCGTGTTCCCATTGGCATGTGGCTTCCCTTTTGTGTTTGCAGATCACAAATACCTGTTTCACTATGTTAGGGGATGGTTTTACTTTCCTCTTTAGCTGTTTTTTTTTCCCCCTTTCCTCTCCTTTTTATGGAGTATTGACTTGTCTTGTTTCTAATTTTGCAACCACTTTCTCCTATTCTTGCTCTGAAGGTTCTCCAAGGAAAGGTCACTTGGATTCTCAACCAATCTGGGGGGGGGATGCCTGACCTAGCCCGTGCCCGGGCAGCCACACAAGGTTCGAGGCCACTAGAGCACTGCGCCCCTCTGGTCCCAGCACAAAACGAGATAGGAACGGTCCCGCCCCCCGGGCCCCCTACTGATCGGCAGAGGTCGCAGATGCCTGCCCATAATTACTCCAGCCCGCACCAAGGTGCAGGCCACTAGCACCGGCCCCTCTGGTCCCAGCACCGAACACATAGTCTTTTGAACACAGAAAATTTCATTTGAGGTTCAGCCTAAGTCATATATACATTTGCTAGACCTAAACACGGTTCTTAGAGTCTCAAAATATTAGTGTGTCCATTTTAGCAATGGGTAAGGGTATTTCACATACTTATTGTGTTATTACTGAAAATAAATTAGGCTACAGAGGCCTAAAGAAATGATGGAGAGAGGAACGAAAATAAAAGTGAGCAGACCACAATCTTGGCACATACGCTAATTTTATTTATTCTGAAAATATATTTTCATGACTCATTCATTTAATATTCACTATTACTTCAACAAAAGCATAAAATTTAATGGATATTAACTTTCATGTTTGCCTACATTATGTTATTCAAGGCTTTATCTTCATGATACTTTAAAATATAATGAGCGTATGCTTTTTTACTTACTTCATTTAATGAAATTAGATTAAAAATTTCTGTGAAAATTTAGAAATTAGTATATTAATTTATGTAAGCATGAAATGTTGCAACTATGTATGAACATACATGCAACTGTTATTCTTCAGTAGGAATGTCAGACTGGACTAGTTGCTTTACTACAGTGAATATTTCATTAAGTATCACAATTATAATGAACCAATTATAATGAACCAATTGTGTAATTACTATTTCAATATCTATTTTTACTTGTAAACTGATGTTTCTATAATGCCAGTGTCCATACATACTTTGCTCATCATTGCTTCCTTCATAGAGTTAAAGCACACTCTATGATCACAAAATGAAAAGGAAAGAGATGCTGACATTTTATGAAGCCAGGGTTGTCCTGAACAAACAAACACACACACAAAAAAAAAAAAAAACATTTTTCTTTTTTCTTTTTCTTTTTCTTTTTTTTTTTTTTTTGGACTTTTTGAGACAGGATCCCCCTGTAGCGCCAGCCATCCTGGAACTCAATCTGTAGACCAGTCTGGCCTTGAACTCATAGAGATCCATTTGCCTCTGCCTCTCTAGTGCCAGGTTGTTAGGATTTTTCCATTTAATAATGATTTCTGATTATGTTTGCTAACAGAGAAATCCCAGCTGTACAGTTCTGGCTCCATATAGAATGCTCAGTGACTCACTGTTAAGTTAACATTACAACTAATATTCAACTATAAAAATATAGTCACCAGGACTGGAAAGAGGGCTCTGCAGTTAAAAGCACTTGCTATTCTTTCAGAGGATCTGATGACTTCTTCTTGCCTCCATGGGCATTGCATTCACTTGGTGCATTTACATACTCAAAGCCAAAACACTCATATACATAAAATAAAATAATAAAGGGCTGGAGAGATGGCTTAGATCTTAACAACCCTGACTGTTCTGGCAGAAGATCAGGGTTGAATTCTACAGGGCAATTTAACAACCATGCAGAATGCCAGTTCCTGGGGAAATTATACCTTCTTGTGTCCTATGTGGGCATTGCATGGCACAGGGGCACTTACATACATGAAGACAATTACACTTAAATTACACTTATTATTACACTTAAAATGCAAATAATAAACCAAAAATTAAAAATAAACAATAAATTACTTTTAAAGTGGTAGGTACAAGGAAACTGGGAAATATTTATCAAAATATTGATGCCAAGTATAAATATTCTGTTTGGTAAATTCTCCCTATATCCTTAAATAGTCTATGAAATTATGAGTTTTTAATAAAATATTTTATTGGTGTTTTGTGTGTTTCATACATCGTTTCTCAGTCAAATTTAGACACACTCCCTTTTCCATGCCCCCAAACTTGGTTGGCCCAGTTCATACATTCTGCAATAAATGACTTCCATCTTTTTCTCAGTCTTTTTAAAGTTTTTCTCTGCAGAAGTTTATTGTGTAGTACATCTACACAATGGAATGCTATGCAGTGGTAAAGAAAGATGACATCATGAACTTTTCAGGTAAATGGATGGTACTTGAAGCCATTATGTTAAGTGAAGTAACACAGTCCCAGAAAAACAAATGACAAATGGTATCCCTTATCTGTGGATGCTAGCATCAAATCCCTAGTTGAAAGGCAAGCTGAGCAAAGTTAATGTTATATTTCTTTTAATCTGAAAGCAATTATGCTGTTATAATGTGAATCCCTTAACAGGCTCTAGAATTAAGTGAATACTTATTTTCACATTTTGTAATTATGGTATATGTGTGGAGGTACATGCATTCATATTTTAGAGTAATATAAAATTAAAGGGAAAAATGTGAGCTCCTAAACATATTTTGGAATTAGCATACAGTTTATTTTCAGACGTCATAATTTTGGTATAAATGTGACATATATAGTCGTACTTTGTAAGCAACACAAGTGTGAGGGAACAAAAATGACAATACAAAAGGACTGGATCAAAGAAGCAACTGATAGTTACCTTCTTCCCAAACAGGAAACTGTGAGTTTTAATATTACACAATCTTAGTATTATATTATCCAAAACCCATCTTAACATGAATCTAAAGCTAAAGTTAAATATCAATGAAATAGGAAAAACATTGGAGGATTTGGTTTTTTGTTTGTCATTTAGATTTAAATGCTTTTTCGATCATTTTTGTGAGTAATACATTACACCAGCTTTTTTTTTTTCTATTTTCCTCTGAAATGCACTAACATGGGTTTCAGGAGGAAGCTTAATTAGACTAGACACCTTGAATGAATGTGGGTTTGCATTTGTTCTTTGATAAGCCTCAGTTGTTTGCAGCAGGAGGATTCAGAATACAAACTCTAGCTTCTAGTGAATTTCAAGCTTCCTTTTATGCCTTTCTGGAGCACCTCCCGGGTAGGGCTAAACATGTACATTTTTCATTCTCTGTCAGCTACATAGTCTTATACTAATTCAGTATGTCTCCATTTTAACTTAACCACAATGTAAATTTCCTTGGAGACTGCTTGATCTTCTAATATTAACTGGTTGTATCTTTCTGTGCAGCTTTCTATTTTCTTACCCTAATTTGTTGCTGCTCAGTACTTAGCCCAGGTCACTTAGAAAGGACCCAGTGAAAATTCATCTTGGGGGTTCTTTCTGCTATGTCTATGGGTTGCACCAGCAGCCTCAGTCTTTGAACTCTGCGTTCTGCTCATCAGGAGGAATGTGGAATCATTCACTGTTGACTGCAGGGAAATTGCCCAGAAGTAGTGATGTGGAACCAACCCAGGTATTAAAGTGTAAATTTCCCTTTTCTTCAGTGTCTAGAAACAGTTCCCTCTAATAGCTGTTGTTTAAAAACAACTCTTCATTTCAAGAGGCTAAGAGAGAAATAGACCACTCTTTAGCAACTGGTTAACCTTCTAATTTCACAGCCAGTTTCTTAAGATGACCAAGCTTACTAAGCCAGAATACATATGAACACAGTACTGTCCACAGATGCACTGAGAAAATGAGCACAATGCAGACCAGTCCCTAGCCAACCTTTTGATATCTGACTCAGTATAGTAATTACTAATGCTCAAAATGCTGAGTAGCCTTGGCATCTTATTTTTAATCATATTTAATTTTTGGAAAGTAACACCTAAACGTTTTTCTTCAATATAAACTAGTCACACATTTATATTTCAACTGCTATTTGTTGTTATTAAAATAATTAAATGATAATTCTATTTGAGCATTCGATGTAATTGAACTGTAATTAGTTCTATTTAGTACTACCATGCAATTCAGCATAATAGCTTTACCCCAAATGTTTTCCTCCTTTCATTCAAACTGCTTATAAATAATAAATGAATGATAACTCATCTGTAGAAAAAAATGCTAAGGGATTAATTGAAGAGAAAGTTGCAAAATTGATTCAGATAAGGCAGCGATAGTGACTTCTTATATCACTCATGGCACAACAGTGTTGATGGCTGTCTCTTTTTAAGTATATTAGGGAACTTGTATCTACATGTGCATGAATACAGGCAATTTGGGTCAGACAGAGAACTTAAAATTTCTTGAACAGTAGAACAATGAAGGACCAATCTAAAAAGAAAGATTATCACATTGCATAGATACATCTGACTTTCCTGTGCCAATCACACTCTCATCTCATCTAGTCTTTCCCAAAGTTCAGGGGAAATGGAACAGTATTATTTATTCAGTCTTAAATGAGATCAACCTATATTTCCCATTTGTGTCTCTTCTGGAAACATTTTGTATGTCCTCCTGTAATCCAGAGAGGACAACTCTTGAGGAAGTATGCTAAAAAAGAAATATGACCCCCCGTCACTCCATATATATCCATATCCATATATAACCCTCTGTCTGTAGCTTTGATAAGAAGACAGACACTGAATTCAGAATCATGAAAGTGTGGCATGTAGAATAGATCTCAGAGAAAATAGCACTGTAACAACAACAAAATATTTTAGAAGACAGTGGGAGAAATCAAAGCTTCTCAAACATCTTTTGAGGTTGTTAGAAACGAAATAAATTTATTGTGAGTTTTATAATGTGTGTTGGAAAATATTGATATTAGTTCTTAGAAATATTCTCTCATTTATCCATAGAAAGGTAAATCTTTTTAGAAATTTAGAGCTGTGTGACTGAAGGGTACTTTGCAAATACCATATTCAATAGGACTAATATGGACTTAAAGTAAAATAAAATATGTTTCCATACTTAACTAGAAAATTAGGTTACCTAATAACATGAAATTATAACTCTAAGACATACCACACCTGGGTACAATAAACTGCTGCTTTATCAAATAGGCAACAGTCCTGGATGTAACATTGACAGTTGTTAAAAAGGATTAAACAAGAGACACCATTGTGCTATTAAATTTTAATTTTCACCGTCTTTGTTTATTTATTAGTAAGTGTAAAGTCATATTTTAACAATAATTGTTAGCTCTTTGGCTAAAAGAGTACTGATTTTATTTTTCAAATGTCACTATATGGGGATATATGGAAATTCCACTTTGCAGTTTAACTTGATTCAAAGGGAACATAGGATGAATGGCTCATATTTCATGCATGAGACCATCATGGACGTTGTGCAGGAATGATATCCCGCTTGACAAAATTCTTCAGAGGAAGTAAGTGCTTCCTTCGGCGCTCAACTCAAGAGAAACCACTGCTTGCCAGTCATCCAAACGGACAGGAAACCAAAAATCAAATCGGATTTCTGAGATTGCCCACTTAATTCTCTTGGGAAATTAAAGGATTTATATCTCATATGAAATTTAATAATATTTTAAAAGGCATTTTTGTAATTTTCTAGGTGAAAAAACTTATCTTAAATGTTCAAGGACAAGCTGCCATAACCATCTTTCAGGGCCATTAACTTTCTGTCTCTAGTGGTAAATGAACTTTATCCTTTTTAATGATACTATAGCAACTGCCTATGAGTTTGACACTATCGTTTAATGTTTTGATTCAACTTAAGTGCTCTTCACTGTTCACACAATCTTTATCCATTGCTGAATAGTTTAAGTGTAATCCCATTCCATTTTCTCTGATTGTAAAGCATTCTGGAAATGCCTTGGCAGATTTTACAAATTTGGGGATCTTAATTGAAACAAATCAGTTATTTTCTAATGAATTGAACTATTAGGAATATTTCTTAGTATTCAACAAACACAGAGAGGCAGAAAAAGATATTATATGAAAAGAGTTGAATGCATTATTAACATATCTAATACACATATTACATAGTTGATGTAATAGGAAAATGTAATATGAAATGGTTAAATACATATATGTATGCTATATTACTCTGGCATGGAGTGGGTACATGTGTTTGCAAATATGCATGCAGGAAGTAACATGGCATACAATACATAAAACTACATGTATCATGTATTGTATTTGGTGTTTCTAGGAATTACAGTTACACATTTATGTGCTTAGCTATATTTAGAACATGGTAATTTTTATCTGATAATTTGTATCTTATTTGAAATTTTAATAAAGCTTATTTTACAGTTTTGCATTAGGAGCACTATACCTGCAAATGAGACATCTGCATTACAATCCTCTGCTTGAAGCTCAGGGAGCTTAGAGGAACTATGTGGGAGGTATTTTAAGAGCAAGAGGTTGGCGAGGACTGATATCAAACAACCTGTTTTGGACACAAAAGTATTGACCTGTGAACTCTCAAAAGCAGTAGTTGTCAACACAAGAGGTGTGAAAGATCAGTCTAGTCCATTGTCCAGCATGGGTATTGGCAGCTCACTCTTATTATAGAAACTCCATGCAGTGGGCTGATGCTAGTGAAAGAATGTCAATTTTCCCTGGAGTGGAAATCCTGGTATGTTGTCCATTGTAGAGGAGACAGTCCTACAGACATGTGCATGTAAGCAACACTTATTGGTTTCATTGAGTGTGTGTGTGTGTGTGTGTGTGTGTGTGTAGAAAGAGAGAGAGAGAGAGAGAGAGAGAGAGAGAGAAAATTAAATTTTGAGATGGGTATGTGGAGATGGGTTACAGAGGAGCTGTAGAGAGGAGTGATGGATTGATAAGAATAAATTGAACATATATATATATATATATGTATATATATGTATGTATATATGTACATATATATATATATATATATATAGAGAGAGAGAGAGAGAGAGAGAGAGAAGGGGAAAATTGTAATCAGAAAATAATAAGTATTGATTAGTGTTTTACATTTATTTACAAAGTATTATATAAAACAGACGTAAGAATTAAGATCTAAACCATAAGAAAGTATAGATATGAAACATGGTTTCCACTTCTATTGAAATTTATCTTCAATTTTACTTTTCCTTGACACTAATAAAGTTGCTTTATGGTTTTTACTGGTGTAAAAATATAACTAATTCAATGCCAGTATCAAACATATAATGCCTAACTTAATTTTTGTAAAGGAAAATAAGATTGCATGATTATTGAATCTTGACAAAGCTGGTGTATGCTATTCTCTGCATATATTTCTAAGTGATTAAAAGAAAGTCAATGATATCTTACCAGTCGTGAATTTTATTGGCAGATGGATCACAAAGAATGATAACTACTACAAAATTCTGGAATCCTAACTCAGGAATCCTGTGAATGGATTCTGTCATGGAAGGAAAGAACTAGGTTTGTAGGAGTTAAGTTTCTTAATGAGCTAATTTGGTGATGGACAAAATTATTCTGGATTACACAGGTTTGCCAAACCTAATTAATTATAAGTGTCATCATAAATAAATCAGAAGCAGAAGGCCCATGAAACAAACTCTTAGTTGAAAGATAAAAGGAACAGGGATTTTTCACTTCAACTCTCTACACAGTTTTGCAAGTAAACTGATATTTTTTTTAGCCCAGTAATACTCCTTTAGACATCTGAAATCCAGAGCTATGTCAGAAAATGGAAATTTTAGTCATTTTAATTGAGTAAATTTATAATTTCTTACAACAGGAATAAGAAATTAATGTAGCAGTCACAACTCTACAGTATGATTTCAGTTTTTTTTTTCTATTTTGAGAAAATTCAGTAAAATATCAAATATCTATGAAACTATGGGAATTTCTACCATTTACATCAAGTTTTAATAGGACGGGAAAAATAAACACTGGCATTAAAATTTTAATCTGTCAAGTGTATGACATCTAAAATTGCATGGAGAAAAATTATTAATCATTTTTGTAGTTTTAATTAAAAACAGTTAAAATGTTAAATGAATCATGTTTTTCAAATCTATCACAAAATATTATTTATTCCCGTATTTATGTTACTTCAATATGAGAAATAGTAGCATGACTACTACACTCTCCATATATATATATATATATATATGCACACACATGCACATATATATAATTTTACAAATCTGAAAAGATCGNATATATATATATATATATATATATATATATATGCACACACATGCACATATATATAATTTTACAAATCTGAAAAGATCGAAGCACATTTAATATTCTTTTTATATTTCATGTTTTTGTTTTCCTGTTTTTCTGTGGAAATGATGTCTTATTATGTAGCCTTGCTTGCTTCAAACTCACAGAAATTCACCTAGCTCTGCCTCCTGGGTGCTATGATTAAAGGCATGTGCCATCATGCCTAGTAATATTTCCTATATTTTCATGTACATGCATATTTTGTACATACAAATTGCATATTTTCTTTTTTATTTGAAAGTTTCCTTTAAATATTCAGATTCTGAGTTCTTAATAACTTGAACTGCAAATAGAATTTTTAAAACTTTATTGACAAATATATTTGATAAAAGCAGACTCTCAGTTTGAAAATATTACAGTGAACCTTTTATCACATTTGTTTTATAGTCACAATAATCAAAATTATACAATACAAAATTTTAACTATATTTTTTTATTTTCACCTAAAAATATTACTGTGTCAAACTCTCAGGACAACCTCTGATTAATTTTAATTATAAATTAAACAGAACCTATGAATCACAAAATAATTTTAAGACATATTAATGTATATTACTTTAAAAATGCAAATATGAAAAGTTTTACTGAGTTAACTAATATTTCCTAGATAAATGACAAGGAACCTGAGCCATGATCCTTTGCTTTTTTAAATAAATGCTGGGCGTGGTGGCGCATGCCTTTAATCCTAGCACGTGGGAGGCAGAGGCACGCGGATCTCTGTGAGTTCGAGGCCAGCCTGATCTACAGAGTGAGTTCCAGGACAGCCGGAGCTACAGGGAGACCCTGTCTCAAAAAAAAAAAAAATAAATAAATAAATAAGCCCTGTGGAACTATTTTCCTTTAATGCACAATAAAACTTTCAAGCTTCAAATGAATCCCAGGAAAGAGTTTTGATTGTTGAAATGAATGGTCCTATTAAAAATACCATGAATTTTTATTCACCAAATTATATACTATTGAGACTTTTAAAATAAAACCTCGGGCTGGAGAGATGGCCTAGTGGTTAAGAGCGCCAACCGCTCTTACAGAGGACCCGGGTTCGATCCCCAGCACCCACATGGCGGCCGAAAACCATCTGAAACTCCAATTCCAGGAGAACTCCAGTTCCAGGGGAATCCGAGACCTTCTTCTGACCTCTGCGGCATTGCACGACACGGGTGCACAAACCTGCATGCAGACAGTACATTCATACACATACAGAAATAAATAAAATTAAATTAAAAAATTAAAAAAAATAAAATAAAACCTCTCAAAACATACATTTACCTGTCAATAATCGCCTTTAACAAATTAAAAGTATAGATAGCATGCTTTCAGGTCAAAGTTATGACAGTTTACTTAAAAAAAATCTGAAATGTGTTCATAAAAAGGAGTTTAAAATAGTAATTAGACTACTGATAAAAACTCCAATTATATCTAATATGTAGAAAATTGAAAACAGTTCCATTGATTTCAACTTAAGTGTAAGTTCCACTTATATTCCTTTCAAATGTCAGAATACCAATAAAGGCAAGTCAGAGAAAGCTGTTACCTCATAGGCAGAAAAATTAAATCTACCTTTAAATGGGCACTGGATCTTTTCTCTCACCAGTTAATCTAGTTTTGAAGGCCAATGACCCAGCTATGAGACCACACCTTAAGAAAGGAGGACAAGTCCCCAGAAGGTTAGTTCACCTTGTGCCTCAGGAATGAGTAGACTAATTATCCCTTTAATGAGATAATATACTTTTCCTTCCAAGAGCTCTTGTCCCTTAGCACAGACTCTATAAGCTGCCGTGAGTTTCCATTGAATTTTCCTGAATCCTGACTCAGAAAGGCATAGCTGTTCATCTTCACTTCTCCTTCCTTAGGATGCAGGCCACAATATGTTTTTGCTGGTACTGTTAGTTTCTTTACCCTGTCACTAAACTTCTCCTCCTCACCACATGTCTGCTTCTTCGATGTGGTGAGCATTGATGCCAGCTTAACTCAGAAGTCATGGCTCTGCTTTTATACATTTTTTCATCATTCTCCCATTCTCCGCTGTGGGTAACTGCTGAAATTTACAACTTGCCTGTTCTGTGGCTTTTCTTTTAATAGCTAATATAATTTCATCAAGCATTCATTTGTGTCTGTTCTTAAATTATTTTCTTAATTAGATATAGAACCCCAAGAATATCCTCAGTTGCCCTGGGAGACCTAATAATATATAAGAATATTACAAAAGTTAATTTTTGTATAACAATTATAAGTATAAAGCACATTTTAAATTTTATTTTTTTAATTATGTATGTTATATGTGTCTGTGTGTAGATATTTGTTTTTTTTCTTTTTAAATTAATTTATTCATTTTTAATTTTTAATAATTTTAATTTTTAAAATACTTTTATTGATTAGTTGTGTATTTCATTATCTTTCAGTCCAATTTAGACACATTCCCCTCTACCTGCCTCCACCCCACCCCTATTCATGCCTTCTGACATACATGTCTCACATCTTTCTCTCAGTCTTTCCAAAGTTTTTCACGGCAAAGTCTTGTTTTTGGCAGTTTAACTATATCAGTCAGTTCTTTGACCCAGTCTTTATGATATTGCTTTTCCCTCCCCTTTGTATTGTTCCAACAATATGCCTATAAAACCATCACATGTATATCAAAATTATGAACTCTGAGAATGAGAATTAACTGTATGTTAATTTCCCAAAATATGTTTAAGAATTTCCCCCTTTAATTCTTCAGTTTTATATTACTCTAAAATACCTTCCACCCATATGCAGTAATTGCAGAGTCTGAAAATAAGTGGTTGGTTGATTCTAGAGGCAGATAAGAGATTTAAAGTATAGGAGCTGGAGAGATGACTCAGCAGTTAAGAGCACCAACTGCTCTTGCAGAGGACTCGGGTTCAATTCCCAACACCCACATGGCAGCTAAGAACCATCTTTAACTCCAGTTCCAGGGAAATCTGACACCCTCTTTGACCTCCGCAGCATCACATGACAAGGGTGCACCAACCTACATGAAGACAGTGCACTCATACACATAAAAATAAATAAATAGTAAATAAATAAGAGATTTAAGTTATAACAATACAGTTGCTTTCAAATAAAAAGAAATATAACAATAATGTTCAGTTTGCCTTTCAACTGGGGATTTGGTGTTAGTATGCACAAATGAGGGAAACCATTCACCCTTTGTTTTGCTGGGACTGTGTTACTTCACTCAGCAAAATAGCTTCCAGTTCCATCCGTTTACCTGCAAAATTCATGATGTCATCTTTCTTTACCATTGAATAGTACTCCATTGTGTAGATGTACCACATTTTTGTCATCCACTCATCTGTTGAGGGTCATTTGGATTGGTTCCAGATTTTCACTATTATGAAGAGTGCTGCAATAAACATAGAGGTGCATGTATTTTTGCTGTAGGATGATTCTTGTCAGTATAGACCCAGGAGTGGAATGACTGGGTAAGGTGGTAGGCTCATTTTGAGTTTTTTAAGGGTTCTCCACACTGCTTTCCACAGTGGTTGTGCTAGTTTACATTTCCACCAGCAGTGGATGAGTGTTCTCCTCTCCCCACAACCTCTCCAGTATTTAGTGTCTTTTGTTTTCTTGATCTTGATCCAGTCTTATGGGAGTGAGATTATACCTGACAGTGTTTTTAATTTGTACTTCTTTAATTATTAATGATGTTGAACACTTTTTAAGATGTTTCTCAGCCATCTTTACTTCCTCACTGGTGAAGGCTTTGTTCAGCTTTTTACTCCATCTTTTGAGTAAGTCATTTGTTTCCTTCTTTGTTTTTTGAGTAGTCTATATATTCTGGTTATTAATGTACCATGAGGTGTACCACCGGTGGAGCTTTCATTCCACTCTGTAGGTTTTCTCTTCAGTTCCTTGATTGTTTCTTTTGCTGTACAGAAGCTTTTGAGTTTGATGAGATCCCATTTGTCAACTGTTGACCTTATTTCCTGTGCAGCTGCTGTCTGATTTTGAAAGTCTTTTCCTATGCCTATGTCTTGTAGGTTGCTGCCAACTTTTTCTTCCATCACCTTCAGGGTTTCAGGTTTCACACTGAAATCTTTGATCCACTTGGAGTTTAATTTTGTATTAAATCACAGGGTGAGATGTAGGGGTTTAATTTTGTTCTTCTATAAATGGTGATCTGGTTTTTGCCAGCACCATTTGCTGAAGATGCTATCTTTCCTCCATTGAGCATTTTTGTGCCTTTGTCAAATATGAGGTGACTGAAATTGCATGAGCTCAAGTTTGGATCTTCAATTTTGTTCCATTGGTCAATGGATCTGTTTTTGTGCCTGTAGCAGGCTGTTTTTGTGACTATAGCCCTGTAATATAGCTTACAGTCTGGTAAAGCAATCCCTCCTGTATTGCATTTTTTCACTTAGAGTTGCTTTAGCTATTGGGGGTCCTTTGTTTTTCCATATGAATTTAAGATTTCTTCCCATGTCTGTGAAGAAACTCATGGGGATTGTGATTGGTATTGCATTGAATTTGTAAATACATGAATGCAGTATTTGCAGAGTTCAAGAGAGGGTACTAAAGAGAGTTGAAGAGTGATTGCCCTGGACTTGCAGTCACAGGTACTTGTGAACTGTTTGATGATGTTGATACTTAGAACAAAACATGGGTCTTCTGTAGGAGCAGTACCTGCCCTTAACTTCTGAACCATCATCTCTTGAGCCAAGGACACATTAAAAATCTTCTTTGAGAATTTTATACATTCATGTCCTGTACATTGATCATATTCACTCCACCCTTCCCCTCTCCTACTCCTCCCACGTCTTCTTCCTGGAATTCCAATATCACCAATTTCATGTATTGCTTTTATTTTTGAATCTCACTGCATCTAGTAGTGCCTTTATGTGCCTAGGAATGTAAGGCTATTCACTAAAATATTGGAACTTACCAGAGGCCCTGTCTGAGGAGAAAACTCATCCTCGCTTTCCCAGCAGCCATCAGATGCCAAAGCTCCTCACTTATTGATGGGTGCCCATGAGAGCCCTTTCCTCATTCATACTGGAGTGCCAACTGGCTTGAAATTAAGTATGCATGTCCAATTAACCTTTTTTAAATGTTTTGGTTGTTTTCCTTAGCCTTTACTAGCTGTGCTATCTCTTAAGAACTTAACACATTTTGGGGTGGCTAAAATAAACAAAAACCTTTCAAAAAGAAAAGAGATTTCAAAGTACTTAAAAGCAATGCTAAAAATAAGCATGTTTCTCATTATCCAGAGACAATACAAGGATAGAAGCTTGTGGTGCCAGAGAAGATAAAGCTGGGGGACGAGGGCTGCTGATGAGAAGATACGTTTCCAAAACCTTCCTCATTCACCAAGGACTGGTTCTAAGTGGTTTGCTAGCAAGAAGGAATTCGTGTTATCTTAATGAGGCTGAACAAGAGCTTATTGTAAAACAACTGTAAGGCCACACAAATAAAATCAGAGGCAAAAGTATGCCAGAGCAAGAAGCAAAGGTTGACAAACATTTTCTATAATACAGGTTACCCTTTTAATCTTGGTTTATGGGGCTGGAGAGATGGCCTAGCTGTTAAGAGCACCAACTGCTCTTTTTATTTTTTTTTTTTAATTTAATTTTTATTGATGGTTTGTGCATTTCGTACATCATTTTCCAATTCAGATCAGGCATATTTCCCTTTCCCTTCCCCCCCACCCCCACCCCATCCCAGATCATGTATTCTGCCATAACTGTCCTGGCTGACATATCTTTATATCATTGTTTTTTTTTTTCATTTTTTGCTATATGATAATCCATGAGTATAAGCATCCTACAAAGGACCCAGGTTCTATCCCCAGCACCCGACATGGCCTGAGAACCGTCTGAAACTCCAATTCTGTGGGAGAAAACTCCAGTTCAGGGGAAATCGACAACGCTCTTCTGACCTCCACGCATTGCACGACACAGGTGCACAGAACCGCATGCAGACGGTAAAATTGTACACATACAGAATAAATAAAAAATTTAAATCCTTGATTTATATGGTTTATCTTGAAAGTCTGTCATGATACTCTAGATGAAATTAGTGCTAGGATATATGAGAATGGACAGGTTGTTGTATTTTAATAAAATTTTATTTATAAAAGCAATTCAGGTTGGTCAGAAGGACAAGGGGTTTTTGATTCCTGGGATAGGTAATTTCACTAGCAAGCCTTTCTAAATTTATAGCCAAATTCATATTATTCAGACTGAGATCAAGGTCTACTGTTCAGCATCAGATCAAGAAAGGCTGGAGAGATGGCCCAATGGTTAAGAGTACTTGCTACTCTTCCCGGGGGATCCATGTTTGGTTCCCACAACCCACATGGTGGCCGAGAACCAGCTGAAGCTGTTCAGTTCCAAGAGAGCTCCAGTTCCAGGGAAGCGGACGCCCTCTTCTGACCGAATCCGGGAATTGCATGACCGGGTGGCCCCGACTTGCATGCAGGCAGGACATTGATACACATAACGAAATAAATAAAATTAAATAATAAAAATTGTTTTTAAAAAAAGAAACTCATCTCTAGAGTTAACGAATACCCAAGGAATAATTCCTACTTGTATTGTTTCATGACAGACTATACATATATCATTCAACTATAGCACAAGTAAAAGGCCTATCATGAAAATATGTACACAGAGCACATGTTAAGCCTTTTAGTAACTTTTTTTGTGAATGGAGGGGAAAAAACTTATCAGATGTTGAGAACATATAGCATGAAAAATTGAAAAGAAAGTTGATAAAGAAAATTTACAAAGACAATAGATTGAGACAAATTTCTCGCACTCTTGTGTGTTCTGTTTACTCATATTTACGCTAAACACTTTTTGTTTTGTTTGCGCAAAGGGGAAACCTACACAGACAATTGTCCCCATCCCCCCTGCGTCTCATCTCTATCTCTCTGCGCTCTCTCTATAATCTGGTCCTAGCGGCTTGTTTCACCCCACTTCTTCCATAACTATTGGCTCCTTTTTCTTCCCTCCTTTTCCACCCCCCCTGCCAGGCGGTCCGTTTTGCGGTCTTTGCAGTCTCCCTCCAACAAAAATTAAGAATTATCGTTGCCTCTGAGTATACAGACATGGCTTACAGGATATCAGTTTGGTTCCAAGCACCCAAGCCATTTGCAACTCACGTCCGGAAATCCATATGTCGGGCCGTTTCCCAATTTCCACCTCAACAAAAACATAACCATAAACGATAAACAGATAACAAACATACAAAATCAACATAAAATCAAAACTAGAGATTTAAAAAGTCTCTTAAAAATGAATTATTTCCTTCATGAAACTTTGATTTTAGTTTTACAAGACAAAGAGCAATAAAACTATGAAAATGACAATAGAATATTGAAACAATATACCAGGGACATTGCAAAAATGTATCTTAGCCTAATGTTGACAACTTTAACCTGTTATTTTGTTACTTTAAGACACAGGGATGAAGGGTGTACTGGATTTTAATACATTAATAGAAAAAAACAAAGAAAATGACAAAGGGAAGTCTTACCTTTAGACAATAATCCATAATTATGAAAATAGTAGTATCATGAACATACATTTAATCAAAATTGTATTTTGCACTACTTTAAATGTTTTATATATAACAGTGCAAATGAACATGAAACACACTAAGCCTCTGGGTAATTTTCATTTTCTTTCCTATTTTATTTTCTACATTTTTCAGAATTGTCTTTATTATTTTTGAATTTTATTATTCCTGTGAATAAGTTATTCAGTTATGATATAGTTTATATTACAAGATGCTTAACAAAGACAGCTCTGGAATTTGTTTACCAAAATGGTAACTATTAAGATCATCAATATGTTATGAATCAGATTTGATCATTATTAATATTATGCACTAATTAAAGATCTGATTGTGTCTCATATATGTCAATACATTTTTTACAATTGTTAAATCACTAAATAATTTGTGTAGCCCTGCAGACTTGGCTTTAGTAGTTAAATGGATTAAAAAGAAAGATTTGTGATGATATATAGTAGGAGGCTGTAGAAAAGTTTAGGAAAGGAGCTTCCTATCTACTCTTCATGCAACTGGTACTTAGCAGACCATTAGTAATATTTTCTGTGTATTATAAGGAAAAAATAAATGGGTTTTTTTTTTTTTTTTTTTTTTTTTAAAAATTTAAAGAAAAAGTACACAATGATTTCACTTTCACTGTAGATAAAATATAAAGAAAAAGGATTTTTTCCACCCATTTAGTGGTAAGCAGCTAAATGAAAGGAAAGAATTTTGCTTTCTACAGGTCTGTCTTTTCCCTTTTTTGTTTAACTGTCAGAGCAGGAAACATGTTATGTTCTCATAAATGGAAAGCGCCTGCTGAGGAAAACATCTCCCTTGATGGTACAAAAGGAGCATTAATGCCTCTGTCACTTCACAGGGAGGTGACGATTAAAAGAGCAAATGTGAAGTACTTAGATAGCCAGGCTCTGAGAGTTACAAGTTCAAAAAGTTTAACTTGGCTGTTGCTTTTTGTCAGGCAGTGGGGAGTTATGTCTCTATCAGTCATAGAAGTTCTTGTCAAGGTGAAGTCAATTCCTGGACTTTGGCTTCCCCTGACGAGCCAGTGAATAAATGTGTACATCAAAATTCTTCCTATATTGAGTCAGCATCCGGAAATGTCCTTTGAAAGCTGGCAAAGGGTGACCTTCATCTTTTCTCTGCTTAGAAGCACACTGGCCTGGCTCACCATTTGCACACCAGTGGATATAATTTGGACACCTCTTTTTAATGTACAATTTTCAGATTTAAGTACTTAAGAATATTCTTCTTCAAGATTAGTGTTTCTTTAATATGTTAATATATAGTTGTTTGCCAAGGTTTGTTAATTCCAAAAGTTTTATCTTTCTCTTTAATGCACCATGTACAATAGCTGGAAAGAATTGGAAAAAATACTCAAGGGAGATTCCTTTATTTTGCTTATAATAGAAACAGAGCAGCAGTCCTACTGTGGTAAAATTTGCTGTTAATAAAGTCCTGTTTAATATGGTATGTATATTATATGTATACTTGTATGTATAGATATATATTATATATATAATATATATATCTAATCGTGCTTATTCTTCTTGTCGTGTAATTGGCCTGCCTGTCTTCCGTGCCCCTTTTGGCATGCAATGGCCACAGAGATAAGAGGAGGGTGTTGGATCCCATAGAACTAGAGTTTACGGATAGCTTATTAGCCCAATATAGGTTGCTTTGAATGTAAAGCCGGGGCTTCTGCAAGAGCAGTCAGTGTTCTTAACTGCCTTGAGGCCTTCTGTCTCTCCAGCCCCCTCTGCCAATTTCTTAATCATGGGAGGGTTTACACAATTTGTAAAAGTAAGTATACAATCCTCACCCGTCGGTGACAATGAAATTACTTCCAAGCCCTTCCTAAAATCCAGAAAATTGAAATTACCTCCTACTTCTTAAAACAGAATTGAAGCGAAAAAATTGTAAGCAAAATAAAAATAGCACTATACATTGATGTTTAAAAATATTATTAGGAAATTACATGTAAAATTTTGTCATAACTAATATAAGATGAAGCATACATGTTACATATAGATTGGATTCCTCTGAATAATTTGGATCAGTATTTGTTGGATCCATGGATACAAAGAGCCACAGAATAAGTTTGAATATAAAGAAACTGATGTCTAGCTCAGAAATCAATAACTGGAACTGTTGTTTCTTTTATTCCGTCCATTCATGTAAGTCAGTTTATAAAAATATTGCATCTTTATTCTGAATTTCTAGTTTATGACAGGAAAATAAAACATCTTGTAGTTGTCAGGCTGAAGTGTCACTCCATCAGAAATGCCATTGTTCATGTGATATAATGTAGAGATTCAAAATCTGCCAAAAGCATGTGTGCCAGGAGACATGCTGCCCAGGGGTGCAATCCAGAGGCCAGGGCTGCTTAACATTTTCTGTGCTCTCCAAAGTATGATTTTTTTTGAGTGTCACTGCATGTGGATAGTCCAGATAGAATAGAACCTGAAAGGAATCATATGGAAGATACAATGGCTGGTGGAGGGGTAGGAAAAGAGAAAACATTTGAAAACCATTAGACATAGGCAAGCAATTGCATTGTGGGGAAACAGACAAAAAGCAGTGTTTTAAGAATCAGATGTATTTGAGTTTAGAGTTAAGGCCTAATTGCAGCCACTTTTGAGATGCTTAATATCAGACAACTTTTTTGGCTTATTTATTCATTCACCTTTTGGCATTTTCCTCCCCAACCTTAGTAATTGTGTCCAGTATTAAACATAACAACAGATTATTATTAATGAAGAGCCAGCTGAGTTTTAAAAATCCAGTTATCATACCATAATGTCCGTAAATGGATCTATGACTATTTGGTGCACCAATAAATAAAGATAAGAAAGGGAGAGTCGCTCAAGAACCTTCAACTTTGTAGTACTTATTTTTGTCTAGTATCAAATCTTTTCTTTTTTTTGTTTTTTTTTTTTTAAAGTTTTTTTTATTTATTTCTTTGTATGTGTATCAATGTACTTTCTGCATCAGGTCTGGTGCACCTGTGTCGTGCAATCGGCCGCGGACGGTCAGAAGAGGGGGTTCGGATTCCCCCATGGGAACTGGAGTTCTCCCGAATCCGGAGTTTCAGACGGTTCTCAGCTCCCCATGTGGGTTGCTGGGGATCGACCTGGGTCCTCTACCCTGCAGAGCGGTCGTGCTCGTAATCCGCTAGCCACCAGCACATCTCTCCAGTCCCCTAGATTTTTTTTTTTTTTTTTTTTTTTTAAGGAAGGAAGGAAGGAATATTCAAATTAAAAGTGGGGAGAAAAGGAAGAAAAGCAGTTCTGTGCTTTAAAAATATATAGGGGAGAACAGTATTTCAGGGAAACAGTATTTGATATATAAACTATGATACTTCAAACACAATTCAGGAGAAAACTTGCTGTATTTCTGTCAGTCTTCAAAATATTAAACCAATTCCATGTTGACAAGGATAAAAAGAAAACCTTCACTGTACTTTACTCAATTGCCTATAAACACTTCACAGGACTTCTTAAATTCTGTGCATGTAACATTCTGCAACTTCCAGAAGAGTTTGTATTAGGATACAATATTCTCACTTTTTTTAAATCACGAAATGAATTTTAAGGTGTCTTGGGTCTTCTACAAGTGATTGAAGAGAGTTTCAAGTATTTTAAGTGGTTTTCTAGCTAGAGGAACAAAGAATGTTTGCCTTCCTCTCACGAAATCCTCCAACAGAAACAATTTATTGTTTGAGATATGCACAAATGCAGGAATATAAATTCCAAAGTGAGCTGTAAGCTTTAAAATTTTGTAGATAAGACACTTATGAACCAACTTCTACATAACAAACACTTCAGGAGATAGTAGAGAAATCCACAGAAACAGAGGGCATACTTTCAAGGAGAGTCAGTTCAGTATAAATGAGAGTCACAACTACACTTTAATTGACACAAGAGAAACATTAAAAAATATGAGCCAAAGATAATGCAGAAAGACAGAAAAATAATTCCATTTTTGTGTATGCCATCCTGATCACTAAGAGAAAAATCATAAATAAAACAACTAGCATACAGGATTTATCTGAAATAGTAAGCTTCTACACCACAGCTTAGATATAGACAACAGAGTGACGAGACAGTTTTATATCAAGTAGGGAAAAAAAAAACAACTAAATTTCATTCCGTTCATTCTTCTTTTGCCATCAACTGTAATTATGAATATCAAAAGAATGAATATTCCATTTACAAGATGAATAATGGGGCTAAATAGATATTTTTCAAATAAAGGATTCAATGGACAGCCAGTAGATGAGAAAATACTCAATATCACTAATGGCCAGGATGGCAAAACAAAAGACACATGAAATATTAACTTCAATAAGATGAACTAAAAAGTTTTAAAAAAAATGTATGTGTATGGTATAGTGCATGTTTGCTGGTGCATATTGAAGCCAGAAGAGCAATGAGATTTCCGGAGCTAATGAAACGTCCTAATAGTTGTTCTTGTGTAATGTTTATTGCGTCATATTACTAGCAAGACAATAAACACGGCACCATTCGAAGAATGGAAGAACATATTTTCTGTCTAACATCAATAAATCTATATTCTTGTCTCCAATGCTAAAGGAATATCATTGAAGAATGGAAAGAAAGGATAAGAACAACAGAGGAAAAAGAGCAGTCTTCTGAGGATGCTACAGTTGTCTCAGTCATGGACTCACAGTACATGTTGCTGGCTGTACTGTGCCTGCACATGAATGGGCCTGTGAACATCCACTCATTGATGGTGAGGGACTCATGAGGCCATGATTCTTCCTCTTTAACAATTGGTCATGATGAATTCAATGGAGGTAGCTTGTTATCTTCAAATGTGTACTCTGATCTTAGCCTACCAGTCTCCATTGGATAGTTGCTCACCCTTGGTAACACAAAGAGAACTAGTTAAACTCAGTGGGCAAGAAAACATCATGAAAATGAGCAAAGGAACTGAAAAGAGAGTGCAGAGACAATATCAAGAGGCATTATAAAGATATTTGAAATAGTCAAATAATAACTTTAATTAAAATGACAGATGGCTCAGACATTAAGATAAAACTGGGTATTCTTGAGGAGACAACTGTAATGTTAGCATCAGCCACATGGCTGCTAACCAGTCACCCATAATTCCATTTCCTGGGGAAGTCTATACTCTCTTCAAGCCCTCTTCTCCATTGCATTACTAGAGTGCAGTTATACATACATTAAAGCAAAACAGAAATGATTATTAAATTAATTAATTAAAATTGTTTAAAATAATAAATATTTCAGAAGATAGATATATGTTATCCTGATTCCAATATTATATGATGTATTTATGTGTCAAAATGTGTGATGGCATTGTATTAGTATATAAATATTAATATATCAGTTAATAAATGTTAGAATATTAATGGTTTTCTTCTTCCCCCCTTGGAGGAAAAAGGTTCTTGTCTTTAATAAGATGACAGGCATGAGTTTTATTTTATATAACAGGCCTC
Source organism: Rhizomys pruinosus (assembly GCA_009823505.1). NCBI lineage: Eukaryota > Metazoa > Chordata > Mammalia > Rodentia > Spalacidae > Rhizomys > Rhizomys pruinosus. The sequence goes on along the minus strand of VZQC01002242.1, from coordinate 3,821,473 downwards.
AAATGTAATCAGAGGGTGGTTTATTAATCCTATCACATTTTTGCCACTATTACATTACTGAGCAAGCATAGCTTGCCAAGCCGGTACTCACAGAGTTCACAGATGTGTAAGCCTGATGACTACATTCCTCCTCTGGTAGAATGCAGAACATTTTTCCACACTGCGAATGCTAGCAAGTAATAGTCTATTTAAATTAGACATATTGTTAAAAATAAGTATCATCAAACCTATTGTTTATACTCATAGATTAAAACAGCGCTCAGTAGTCATCAGAGAAGCTGCTTCTTCATGCAGTAAAATCAATTAACACGGGCCCTACAGACGGATCAGTGTCAGAAGAAATCAATGATTAAGTAAACTCTGCAGTTTACACCCTAAATGGGATATTATATCACAGAACTCCCCCGAAGGCTCAGGGATCCTTGCATGGGAGGTGAAGGATTGTGAGACTCAGAGATGGTGAATAACTACAAGTAAACAGTTCTTTCCAGATACAGGCCAGTTACACATATGAACATGCAACCCAAAAACTGTTTACAGCAGCACAAGATATCCTCAACTTCCAGTCCAAAACAAGACAAAATCCTGTCATGGGAGGAAGTAAAAGAAGGAAGGAGAAAACCACTGTAAGCTAGGAAATTCGGACCACAACTTGATAGTGCTCAGAGAGGGGAAGATGCCGAAGTGTTTCTTAAATGGTGGTGGCCTTAAATTAAAAATTTATAAAAAAAACCTTGTCTCAGGTTAGGTTCAGTACCCTAGAGTATCTTGGATTCAATACATGATCTAGTTTCCTTTCAATTTGCTGTGACAAAAGACTTTGACCAAAAACAATTTGTGGAGGAAAGTGTGTATTCAGATCACATCACCTGGGGCACAGTCCAACACTGAGGGGCCCAGGGTAGGAACTCAGGACAGCAACCTGGAGGCAGGAGGAAGCACAGAACATAGAGGAAAACTGCTTACTGAGTTGCTACATTGGCCCATGATCGACTTGCTTTCTTATACCATACACAACTACATTCCAAGGCATGGCACTGCCCACAGTGTGGCTGGGACCCGGCGCCATCGGTCCTACATCACTCAAAAATCGAAGAAAACACTCTAAAGACCTTGCTCCAGGCCAGTTCACACTGAAACAATTCCCCACTCCAGGCTGCCCTCAACACCTATTTTGTGTCAAGTGAACTAAAGCTCTCCCATCACAATGTGTTAAACAAACCCAAAAACAACAACAAAAAAAATACAAACTAGGGTGGGTGGATGGTAGGGGTGGATTTGGGAAGAGTTGGTAGAGGGGGAAATATGTTAAAATACATTGCATGAAAGTCTCAAAACTTATAAAACATTAAAGAAAATTGAAAATGCATAGAAAGGATCGCATTATTCCAATACTGTTTTGGTGGTTTTGATAACCCTTTCAAATGTTCATTCAATGCTTCAATACATATCAGTGATAATTTGCTCCAAGATGCTAGTGGATCTAATTGTAAAAGTGGTTCTCTGACCAGAGGTTCTGGTCAGGCAAGTTGTAGATTTGGGTGCTGGGTCCATCAGGTTTTATTTTCCATGAGAAGTGATAGAAGGAGAGCAGGACCATTGGAAAAGTGGGGAGCTAAGCTGCGAGAGTCTCACGTGTGTGGAGGGTCTAGGTCCTGATCTGCGGGGTCTAGCCCTCTTTGTCTACTCAAATGCAGATGAAAACCACAATGAAATATCACCTTAATTTTTTAAGAGGTGAATTTCTACATTTTGAAATAAAAAGCATCCCGCAAATACAAACAAGTTATTTTTTCAAATCTTAAGAACATGATGTTTCCACTGTTTCTGTAACCAGAGAGGTTATATACATTCATTCTATAAAGTAGCTGAGTGAATGCAACTGGAAATGAGAAAGAAAACAGAAAATTTGCATCCAAGCGTTTCCCTATCCAAGTTACACTTATTCCACAGAAATAAGGGAGAGGCTGGAGAGATAGCCAAGCAGTTTAAGAGCACTTGGATTCTTGTAAAGGGCCTTGGATTCATTTCCAACCATCGCACATAGCAGCTAACAACCTTTCTGAGACTTCCATTCCAAGGGATTCAATGCTCTCCTCTGACCTCCAAGGCAATGGCTTGCCCAGGTTTATTTATATACATGCAGAAAAAAAAACATTCAGACACATAAAATAAAAATTTTTAAATATCTATTTAACAGAGAATAGTGGGGAATACTAGGTTAATTTTAATTTTAATTTTTTGAGGAAACTATTTCATTGTACAAGGAGGATTATTTATTTAAAGGGATACAAACAGTAGTAATTATTATTAGTTTAGTTTGCAAAACTAAATAAACAATGAGATAGTCAATCACAGTTTTGGTAACAGAGCAAAAATACCTTGTACTTTAATTCATAACTAAGGAAAATAAAAGAGCGATAAGCTTTTACATTTATTTCCTTTTAACCAACAACAAAATGCTTTCACATGTTATCTCAAGAGATGCTTTTAGTATACCAAAAATAGAATTAAACTCAGTGTACAGTTGTCAAAATGCCTTTGTAGATGGTGTGTACAAATGCCTAGCTAGAATAAGGGAAATGTAGATAAAAATAGTGAAGGAATTTATACTAGATTGCCCTTGTCTCACTGCTTGTTCAATTATATATTCAGTGAACCTTACTAAATTAATGTGACTCAAAGAAATCTGGAAATATGGTATACCCTGAGAATTTACCCTCTGCTTACCTGAATTTAATAATAGCACACATATACTTTGTGATTTTGTGGTGATTCCTAGGACAGACCTTACCCCGAGTTGATGTGTAAGCTTCTGGGTTTAAACCATGCTATAATATACCTTTATGATATTAAGAAATTATCCCATAAAAGGATGATTCACAGTAAAAATACTCAGCAACCTTAGTGAATTGATATGAATGAAGAACTATTTTAATAAAACAAGACTTTTCATTCACACATCTTTTTTTTTTTTTTGTCTCCCTTCTGACCCTGAACCAGATGGCTGGCACTTCAGCTTCTCCAAATGTATGCTATGTAGCACTTCAAGTTTCTTATCAGCACTGGAAGGTCCTCAGGCTACAGTGTCAAGCAGTTTGGAGCTTCATTATAACTTAGTCAATGGCAGAGCTCTCCATCTTGAGAGATTTTTTTTTTTATGTATTTTTTTGTATTTTATTTAGTTCCCGTATGTGTATGGAATGTAAACTGTCCTGCATGCAATTTGTGCACCCTGTGTCGTGCAATGCCGCGGAGGTCAGAAGAGGGTTTCTTGGGATTCCCTGGAATGGAGTTCTCCATGGAATGCAAGTTTCAGATGGTTCGTGGCCGCCATGTGGGTGCTGGGGGTCGAACCCGGGGTCCTCTGTAAGAGCGGTCCCGGTGCCTTAACCACCGCTAGGCTATTTCTCCAGCCCTGAGATTTTTTTTAAACATAAATCTTTTTATTGATGTTTTGTGTATTTCCTACATACAACCATGTCGTTTGTCTCAGTTTCATCAAATTTAGACTGACAACATCCGACCCCCAACGCTACCCAGGTTCATGCCACGCTGCGGGATATGTCTTGCATCTCTCAGTCTCTCCAAAGTTTTCTCTTTTCTCTGCAATGGCTTATTGTCCTAGGCAGAATTAAACCACATCAGTCCATTCCTTGCCTCATGCTGCGGTGGTTCCTCCCCCCCCTCACAGTACTGGCTCGCAAATATGCCTATTTATACATCATATATGTACCAGAAATTATGAAAAAAAAAAAAGGAAAAAAAAAATCATGTTATCTATAATGTCCAGAGAATCACACTTTTTTCTCCACTTTATTTTTAATATTACTATTACTGATCTACTAAAACATGAGTATAGACCTTCTATCTGCCCATATATATCAAAAAACAACCAATGTCGGAAACGAAATGGTAAGTTAATTCTAAGGCTCGTTATGAGATTCACATTATAAATAACACACAGTTGTTTTTCAATGAGAAAGAAATATAACAATAACATTACTCAGCTTGCCGTTCAATTGGGAGATTTGGTACTAACATCCAAAAATGAGGGAAACCTTTCCCCAATTGTTTTTTGGGACTGTGTTTACTTTCACTTTAGCCTAATGGCGTTAAGAGATTCTATATAAATAGTTTTATAAGCTCATGTCCTTCAGTGATAACAGTAGGGATGATGTTGAAAGTGAGCTCTGGATAGATGAATCTATATTTGTTCCATAAGGCTTTGTTGTTTTGCAGCTTCCGGCTGTCGCTTGTTACGTTTAGATTTTTAGTTTTTTTTTTCATTCATTCAACAAACACTTATTATCATAAAACAAATCACTGATCATATAATATTTTCCCTGTCTTCCAGTTTTCAATTTCTATCTGTGCCAGCCATTCTCTTCTACAACCACCCCAGGAGAAAAGATCATGACCTGGTTGTATTCTCATCCTTTGTAGGTAATATTCAATCATCTGTTAATGGTAATATGGCCTCAGGTCACAACCACCCACATTTTGGTGCAAAAAATTATTAGATCTATTCCTTTTTCTTTATAACATTGATCATCAAATTAAATAAAAATATAGTCATATACATAAATAAATAGAAATTAGGTAACATGATTTGGGAATTTTAGCCACATTAAGAGCAACAGATTAAAATGACATTTGCAAATAGGATGAGATTTCCATTATGTTGCTACAGAACATATTTACTTCATTTGGCCTGATCAGATGAAAGCAGGTGGAGACCATCTTTGTCATCCTTTTTCATTATTTATTAATTGATTTTTTGTTTCCATTTCCTGCTTGTTTTTTTTTCCAGTGTGCAACGTATTAGAATTGGGACCATCATCCCCAAAGCTTTTGACTGGATTATCTCAGTGTGTACTCCTTATGTTTTCTAGGATTTTGCTGTTTGTTCTGCCCTTCCCATGATTTTCAATGCTCACACATATTTGTGCTGATTTGTTGCAGTTGTTAAATTTATATATTTGCTATTATCCCAACTTTCATGCCTTTTCTCTTTATCTTACTAGTCCAATGCAAAACTTGAAAATATGTTAACATTAAAAGTGATAGATGATATTGGTTATCAACTGACAGGATCTGGAATTAACTGAAAAGAGACATGTTCTTAATTGGATTATTTGAAACTGAAAAACAAGACTCTAAATGTGAGTGTTACCTTCTGATAGAAGCCCATCTAAAATGCCATGACAATGGGAACTATTGCTTTATGCCTTCTCTCACTGATGGCTTCCTCTTGTTGCTGCCCCATTCCCACTCTCATAATAGAAGTAACTTTTTTGGATTCCAATGCAAACTGAAGATTAGCAGATCTCATGGAATCCACCAGGCCTTCAACACCAGATTAGGACTACTAAAACATCCAGCATTGTGGACTGAGCAACTACTACTGGATTCTCAGCCTCTCCAAGTCGCACAGTCATTGTTGGGCACTTTGAACTCTAGCCACTAATTTAATCTAATCCAATCTAATCTAATTTTTTCTCACCTAAAGTATATATTTACATCATTTTATCTTTTGCTTCTTTAGAGAACTCTGTGGCCAAAACAAGAAAGTATGCAAAAGTTAACAGAGCCTGCACTCTAGGTCCATTTCTTGTTCATTCTCTTATTCAAAGGATAGAAGCATAGGTGTTTTATCTTCGATTTATAAATTTGTCAAGTCACCAGGACATAAAATTATAGAACTTAGGTTTTCCACCTGTGGTAGATGACAATGACTGCTTTTTCACATCTATGCATCTTTATCACCTTTAGAAAATACCCATGTTAATCTGAAAGTGAGGTCACAGATTAAAGTTATTTCCTTTGCATCAGTCACCTAAAATTGGAATAGCAAAATAGTTAGAATGAGTGGCTTAAATAGGAGATAGTAATTTTATCACAATTGTGAACATNATATATATATATATATATATATGTAATTAGGATTGTTCACCACTTTATTAAATAAATATTTGATCATTTTACCACATTCAAGAGTCAGTTTAGGTATTTGAAGTATAAAATCCAACAAAAATTAAGAATTATCGTTGCCTCTGAGTATACAGACATGGCTTACAGGATATCAGTTTGGTTCCAAGCACCCACAGCCATTTGCAACTCCACGTCCAGGAAATCCAGTATTTCTGGCCTTCCCAAATATTCACACTCACAAAAACATAACCATACATAAACAGATACAAACATACAAAATCAACATAAAATCAAAACTAGAGATTTAAAAATCTCTTAAAAATGAATTATTTCCTTCATGAAACTTTGATTTTAGTTTTACAAGACAAAGAGCAATAAAACTATGAAAATGACAATAGAATATTGAAACAATATACCAGGGACATTGCAAAAATGTATCTTAGCCTAATGTTGACAACTTTAACCTGTTATTTTGTTACTTTAAGACACAGGGATGAAGGGTGTACTGGATTTTAATACATTAATAGAAAAAAACAAAGAAAATGACAAAGGGAAGTCTTACCTTTAGACAATAATCCATAATTATGAAAATAGTAGTATCATGAACATACATTTAATCAAAATTGTATTTTGCACTACTTTAAATGTTTTATATATAACAGTGCAAATGAACATGAAACACACTAAGCCTCTGGTAATTTCATTTTCTTTTCCTATTTGAGTTTTCTACATTTCAGATTGTCTTTTATTTTGACATTTTATTCCTTGAATAAGTTATTCAGTTATGATATAGTTTATATTACAAGATGCTTAACAAAGACAGCTCTGGAATTTGTTTACCAAAATGGTAACTATTAAGATCATCAATATGTTATGAATCAGATTTGATCATTATTAATATTATGCACTAATTAAAGATCTGATTGTGTCTCATATATGTCAATACATTTTTTACAATTGTTAAATCACTAAATAATTTGTGTAGCCCTGCAGACTTGGCTTTTAGTTAAATGGATTAAAAAGAAAGATTTGTGATGATATATAGTAGGAGGCTGTAGAAAAGTTTAGGAAAGGAGCTTCCTATCTACTCTTCAAGCAACTGGTACTTAGCAGACCATTAGTAATATTTTCTGTGTAGTCTAAGGAAAAATAAATGGTTGGATGGTAAAATTTTTAGATCTAAATTTAAAGAAAATTACACAAATTATTTTCACTTTAGATAAAATAAGAAACAGGATTTTTTCCCCCATTTAGTGGTAAGCAGCTAAATGAAAGGAAAGAATTTTGCTTTCTACAGGTCTGTCTTTTCCCTTTTTTGTTTAACTGTCAGAGCAGGAAACATGTTATGTTCTCATAAATGGAAAGCGCCTGCTGAGGAAAACATCTCCCTTGATGGTACAAAAGGAGCATTAATGCCTCTGTCACTTCACAGGGAGGTGACGATTAAAAGAGCAAATGTGAAGTACTTAGATAGCAAGGCTCTGAGAGTTACAAGTTCAAAAAGTTTAACTTGGCTGTTGCTTTTTGTCAGGCAGTGGGGAGTTATGTCTCTATCAGTCATAGAAGTTCTTGTCAAGGTGAAGTCAATTCCTGGACTTTGGCTTCCCCTGACGAGCCAGTGAATAAATGTGTACATCAAAATTCTTCCTATATTGAGTCAGCATCCGGAAATGTCCTTTGAAAGCTGGCAAAGGGTGACCTTCATCTTTTCTCTGCTTAGAAGCACACTGGCCTGGCTCACCATTTGCACACCAGTGGATATAATTTGGACACCTCTTTTTAATGTACAATTTTCAGATTTAAGTACTTAAGAATATTCTTCTTCAAGATTAGTGTTTCTTTAATATGTTAATATATAGTTGTTTGCCAAGGTTTGTTAATTCCAAAAGTTTTATCTTTCTCTTTAATGCACCATGTACAATAGCTGGAAAGAATTGGAAAAAATACTCAAGAGAGATTCCTTTATTTTGATTATAATAGAAACAGAGCAGCAGTCCTACTGTGGTAAAATTTATCTTTTATCCTGTTAATATGTATGTGTATATATATGTATAATATGTATGTAATATATATATATATATATATATATATATATATATATAGTATTTTATGTGTGAGTGTATTGCCTGCATGTATGTAAGTGCACTTTTGGCATGCAATGGCCACAGAGATTAGATCAGGGCATTGGGTCCCTTGTAACTAGAGTTACGGATGGTTATTAGCCACAATATAGGTGCTTGGAATGTAACCTGGGTCTTCTGCAAGAGCAGTCAGTGTTCTTAACTGCTGAGCCTTCTCTCCAGCCCCCATCTGCCAATTTTTTTAATCATGGGAGGTTACCATGTGTAAAGTAGTATACAAATCCTTCACCAGTAGTGACAATGAAATTACTTCCAAGCCCTTCCTAAAATCCAGAAAATTGAAATTACCTCCTACTTCTTAAAACAGAATTGAAGCGAAAAAATTGTAAGCAAAATAAAAATAGCACTATACATTGATGTTTAAAAATATTATTAGGAAATTACATGTAAAATTTTGTCATAACTAATATAAGATGAAGCATACATGTTACATATAGATTGGATTCCTCTGAATAATTTGGATCAGTATTTGTTGGATCCATGGATACAAAAAGCCACAGATAAAGTATTGAAATATAAAGAAAGCTGATGTCTGAGCTCAGAATCAATAACTGAACTGTTGTTTCTTCATGTAGATATCAGTTATAAAATATTTCATCTTTATTCTGAATTTATAGTTTATGACAGAAAATAAAACATCTTGTAGTTGTCAGGCTGAAGTGTCACTCCATCAGAAATGCCATTGTTCATGTGATATAATGTAGAGATTCAAAATCTGCCAAAAGCATGTGTGCCAGGAGACATGCTGCCCAGGGGTGCAATCCAGAGGCCAGGGCTGCTTAACATTTTCTGTGCTCTCCAAAGTATGATTTTTTTTGAGTGTCACTGCATGTGGATAGTCCAGATAGAATAGAACCTGAAAGGAATCATATGGAAGATACAATGGCTGGTGGAGGGGTAGGAAAAGAGAAAACATTTGAAAACCATTAGACATAGGCAAGCAATTGCATTGTGGGGAAACAGACAAAAAGCAGTGTTTTAAGAATCAGATGTATTTGAGTTTAGAGTTAAGGCCTAATTGCAGCCACTTTTGAGATGCTTAATATCAGACAACTTTTTGGCTTATTTATTCACCTTTTGCATTTTCCAACCTTTATTATTGTGTCAGTAATTTAAACATAACAATCTATATTATTATTATGAGAATCAGCTGAGTTTAAAAAGTCCAGTTATCTACCATAATGTCTTAAATGGATCTAATGACTATTTGTGCACCAAATAAATAAAGATAAGAAAAGTGAGTCTCAAGAACCTTCAACTTTGTAGTACTTATTTTTGTCTAGATCATCTTTTCTAAAACATGATTCTGAGAAAAAATATGAGAAGGTAAATGCTGGAGAAAAGGAATGAAAAGCAGTTTCTTTGATTTTAAGATATAGGGGAGAACAGTATTTCAGGGAAACAGTATTTGATATATAAACTATGATACTTCAAACACAATTCAGGAGAAAACTTGCTGTATTTCTGTCAGTCTTCAAAATATTAAACCAATTCCATGTTGACAAGGATAAAAAGAAAACCTTCACTGTACTTTACTCAATTGCCTATAAACACTTCACAGGACTTCTTAAATTCTGTGCATGTAACATTCTGCAACTTCCAGAAGAGTTTGTATTAGGATACAATATTCTCACTTTTTTTAAATCACGAAATGAATTTTAAGGTGTCTTGGGTCTTCTACAAGTGATTGAAGAGAGTTTCAAGTATTTTAAGTGGTTTTCTAGCTAGAGGAACAAAGAATGTTTGCCTTCCTCTCACGAAATCCTCCAACAGAAACAATTTATTGTTTGAGATATGCACAACTGCAGGAATATAAAGTTCAAATAGCTTTAAAATTTTGTAGATAAGACACTTATGAACCAACTTCTACATAACAAACACTTCAGGAGATAGTAGAGAAATCCACAGAAACAGAGGGCATACTTTCAAGGAGAGTCAGTTCAGTATAAATGAGAGTCACAACTACACTTTAATTGACACAAGAGAAACATTAAAAAATATGAGCCAAAGATAATGCAGAAAGACAGAAAAATAATTCCATTTTTGTGTATGCCATCCTGATCAACTAAGAGAAAATCATAAATAAAAAACTAGTCCAGCAGGATTATCTAAAATGTAAATGCTTCTACACAGCTTAGGAATATAATCAACAGAGTGAAGAGACAGTTTATCAAGTAGGGAAAAAAAAAACAACTATAATTTCATTCTTCTTTTGCCATCAACTGTAATTATGAATATCAAAAGAATGAATATTCCATTTACAAGATGAATAATGGGGCTAAATAGATATTTTTCAAATAAAGGATTCAATGGACAGCCAGTAGATGAGAAAATACTCAATATCACTAATGGCCAGGATGCAAAACAAAGACACAGTGAAATATTAACTTCATAAGATGAACTATAAAGTTTAAAAAAATGTATGTGTATGTATAGTGCATGTTTGCTGGTGCATATTGAAGCCAGAAGAAGGCATTAGATTTCCTGGAGCTATGAACCTCCTAATAGTTGTTCTTGTTTATTACTTCATATTACTATCAATAACAATAACACACTGCACCATTCAAAAGAATGGAAGAACATATTTTCTGTCTAACATCAATAAATCTATATTCTTGTCTCCAATGCTAAAGGAATATCATTGAAGAATGGAAAGAAAGGATAAGAACAACAGAGGAAAAAGAGCAGTCTTCTGAGGATGCTACAGTTGTCTCAGTCATGGACTCACAGTACATGTTGCTGGCTGTACAGTGCCTGCACATGAATGGGCCTGTGAACATCCACTCATTGATGGTGAGGGACTCATGAGGCCAAGATTCTTCCTCTTTAACAATTGGTCATGATGAATTCAATGGAGGTAGCTTGTTATCTTCAAATGTGTACTCTGATCTTAGCCTACCAGTCTCCATTGGATAGTTGCTCACCCTTGGTAACACAAAGAGAACTAGTTAAACTCAGTGGGCAAGAAAACATCATGAAAATGAGCAAAGGAACTGAAAAGAGAGTGCAGAGACAATATCAAGAGGCATTATAAAGATATTTGAAATAGTCAAATAATAACTTTAATTAAAATGACAGATGGCTCAGACATTAAGATAACTGGGTATTCTTGAAGAAGACACAGGTATGGTTAGCAGCAGCCACATGGCTGCTAACCAGTCACCCATAATTCCATTTCCTGGGGATCTGATACTCTCTTCAAGCCTCTTCTGCCATTGCATGACTAGAGTGCACTTACATACATTAAAGCAAAACAGAAATGATTATTAAATTAATTAATTAAATTGTTTAAAATAATAAATATTTCAGAAGATAGATATATGTTATCCTGATTCCAATATTATATGATGTATTTATGTGTCAAAATGTGTGATGGCATTGTATTAGTATATAAATATTATATATCAGTTAAATAAATTTTAGAATATTAATGGTTTCTTCCCCCCTTGGAGGAAAAAGGTTCTTGTCTTTAATAAGATGACAGGCATGAGTTTTATTTTATATAACAGGCCTCAAATGTAATCAGAGGGTGGTTTATTAATCCTATCACATTTTTGCCACTATTACATTACTGAGCAAGCATAGCTTGCCAAGCCGGTACTCACAGAGTTCACAGATGTGTAAGCCTGATGACTACATTCCTCCTCTGGTAGAATGCAGAATATTTTTCCACACTGTGAATGCTAGCAAGTAATAGTCTATTTAATAGACATATTGTTAAAATAAGTATCATCAACCTATTGTTATACTCATAGATTAAAACAGCGCTCAGTAGTCATCAGAGAAGCTGCTTCTTTCAGTAAAAATCAATTAACACGGGCCTACAACTGATCAGTGTCATAAGAATCAATGATTAAGTAACTCTGCAGTTTCCAACCCTAAATGGGATATTTATATCACATAACTCCCCCGAAGCTCAGGGATCCTTGCATGGGAGGTGAAGGATTGTGAGACTCAGAGATGGTGAATAACTACAAGTAAACAGTTCTTTCCAGATACAGGCCAGTTACACATATGAACTGGCAACAACTGTTACAGCATGCACAAGATATCCTCAAGCTCCAGTCAGACAAAATCCTGTCATGGAGGAAGTAAAGAAGGAATGAGAAGAACCACTGTAGCTGAGGAACTTCGGACACTTGATAGCTGCTCAGAGAGGAAGATTCCATTTTCTTAAATGGTGTGGCCTTTAAACCTTGTCTCAGGTTAGGTTCAGTACCCTAGAGTATCTTGGATTCAATACATGATCTAGTTTCCTTTCAATTGCTGTGACAAAAGACTCTGACCAAAACAATTTGTGGAGGAAAGTGTATATTCAGATCACATCACCTGGGGCACAGTCCAACACTGAGGGAGCCCAGGGTAGAAACTCAGAGCAGCAACCTGGAGGCAGGAACTGAAGCACAGACCATAGAGGAAAACTGCTTACTGAGTTGCTACATTGGCCCATGATCGACTTGCTTTCTTATACCATACACAACTACATTCCAAGGCATGGCACTGCCCACAGTGGGCTGGGACCTCCTACATCACTCAAAAATCAAGAAAACACTCTAAAGACTTGGCTCCAGGCCAGTTCACTGAAACCAATTCCCCACTCCAGGCTCCCTCAACCTAGTTGTGTCAAGTTGACACTAAAGCTATCCAGCACAATTGTTAAACAAAACCAAAAACAACAACAACAAAAAAATACAAACTAGGGTGGGTGGATGGTAGGGGTGGATTTGGGAAGAGTTGGTAGAGGGGGAAATATGTTAAAATACATTGCATGAAAGTCCCAAAACTTAATAAAACAATTAAATAAATTTAAAATGCATAAAAATGATCGCATTATTCCAATACTGTTTTGGTGGTTTTGATAACCCTTTCAAATGTTCATTCAATGCTTCAATACATATCAGTGATAATTTGCTCCAAGATGCTAGTGGATCTAATTGTAAAAGTGGTTCTCTGACCAGAGGTTCTGGTCAGGCAAGTTGTAGATTTGGGTGCTGGGTCCATCAGGTTTTATTTTCCATGAGAAGTGATAGAAGGAGAGCAGGACCATTGGAAAAGTGGGGAGCTAAGCTGCGAGAGTCTCAAGTGTGTGGAGGGTCTAGGTCCTGATCTGCGGGGTCTAGCCCTCTTTGTCTACTCAAATGCAGATGAAAACCACAATGAAATATCACCTTAATTTTTTAAGAGGTGAATTTCTACATTTTGAAATAAAAAGCATCCCCCAAATACAAACAAGTTATTTTTTCAAATCTTAAGAACATGATGTTTCCACTGTTTCTGTAACCAGAGAGGTTATATACATTCATTCTATAAAAGTATCTGAGTGAAATGCACTGGAATGAGGAAAGAAACAGAAAATTGCCATCCATGCTGTTTTCCTATGCCAATTTACTTATTCCACAGAAATAAAGGGAGAGGCTGGAGAGATGGCCCAGCAGTTAAGAGCACTTGGATTCTTGTAAAGGGCCTTGGATTCATTTCCAACCATCGCACATAGCAGCTAACAACCTTCTGAGACTCCAGTTCCAGGGAATTCAATGCTCTCCTCTGACCTCCAAGGCATTGCTTGCCCAGGTTTATTTATATACATGCAGAAAAAAAACATTCATACACATAAAATAAAAATTTAAATATCTATTAACCAGAGAATATGGGGAATACTAGTTAATTTTTTGAGAAACTATTTCATTGTACAAGGAGGATTATTTATTTAAAGGGATACAAACAGTAGTAATTATTATTAGTTTAGTTTGCAAAACTAAATAAACAATGAGATAGTCAATCACAGTTTTGGTAACAGAGCAAAAATACCTTGTACTTTAATTCATAACTAAGGAAAATAAAAGAGCAATAAGCTTTTACATTTATTTCCTTTTAACCAACAACAAAATGCTTTCACATGTTTTTATCTCAAGAGATGCTTTTAGTATACCAAAAATAGAATTAAACTCAGTGTACAGTTGTCAAAATGCCTTTGTAGATGGTGTGTACAAATGCCTAGCTAGAATAAGGGAAATGTAGATAAAAATAGTGAAGGAATTTATACTAGATTGCCCTTGTCTCACTGCTTGTTCAATTATATATTCAGTGAACCTTACTAAATTAATGTGACTCAAAGAAATCTGGAAATATGGTATACCCTGAGAATTTACCCTCTGCTTACCTGAATTTAATAATAGCACACATATACTTTGTGATTTTGTGGTGATTCCTAGGACAGACATTACCCCGAGTTGATGTGTAAGCTTCTGGGTTTAAACCATGCTATAATATACCTTTATGATATTAAGAAATTATCCCATAAAAGGATGATTCACAGTAAAAATAACTCTACAACCTTAGTGAATTTATATGAATGAACAACTATTTAATAAAACAACTTTTCATTCAACACATATTTTTTTTTTTGTCTCCCTCCTGACCCTGAACCAGATGGCTGGCACTTCAGCTTCTCCAAATGTATGCTATGTAGCACTTCAAGTTTCTTATCAGCACTGGAAGCTCCTCAGGCTACAGTGTCAAGCAGTTTGGAGCTTCATTTATAACTTAGTCAATGGCAGAGCTCTCCATCTTGAGAGATTTTTTTTTATTATTTTTTTATTAATTTTATTTATTTCCATATGTGTATGAATGTACTGTCTGCATGCAAGTTTGTGCACCCGTGTCGTGCAATGCCGCGGAGGTCAGAAGAGGGTTTCTTGGATTCCCCTGGAAGTGGAGTTCTCCTGGAATCAGAGTTTCAGATGGTTCTTGGCCGCCATGTGGATGCTGGGGTTCGAACCCGGGTCCTCTGTAAGAGCGGTCGGTGCTCTTAACCGCTAGGCCATCTCTCCAGCCCTGAGATTTTTTTTAAACATAATACTTTTATTGATGTTTTGTGTATTTCATACACCATTCTTCAGTTCAATTTAGACTGACACATCCCGACCCCCAACTCTACACCAGTTCATGCACTCTGCTGTATATGTCCTGCATCCCTCTCTCAGTCTCTCCAAAGTTTTTCTCTGCAATGGCTTATTGTCCTAGGCAGAATTCAACCACATCAGTCCATTCCTTGACCTCATGCTGCTGTGGTTCCCCCTCAACAGTACTGCTCCAAAATATGCCCATGTATACATCATATATGTACCAGAATTATGTCCTCCAGGGAAAAAAAAAAAACTGCATGTTAACTCTGATACATGTCCAGGAATTCACACTTTTCCCTTTAATTTTATATTACTCTAAAACATGAATATATACCTTCTGCCCATATATATCAACAACCATGTCTGAAACTAAGTGGTAAGTTAATTCTAAGGCTCGTTATGAGATTCACATTATAACATCACAATTGCTTTCAGATAGAAAGAAATATAACAATAACATTACTCAGCTTGCCGTTCAATTGGGAGATTTGGTACTAACATCCAGAAATGAGGGAAACCATTCGCCGTTTGATTTTTGGGGACTGTGTTACTTCACTTAGCCTAATGGCTTTAAGAGATTCTTATATAAATAGTTTATAGCTCATTGTCTTCATTTATACAGTAGGGATGATGTTGAAAGTGAGCTCTGGATAGATGAATCTATATTTGTTCCATAAGGCTTTGTTGTTTTGCAGCTTCCGGCTGTCGCTTGTTACTTTTAGATTTTTATTTTTTTTCTGGTTCACAAACTTATTATCATAAAACAAATCACTGATCATATAATATTTTCCCTGTCTTCCAGTTTTCAATTTCTATCTGTGCCAGCCATTCTCTTCTACAACCACCCCAGGATAAAAGATCATGACCTGGTTGTATTCTCATCCTTTGTAGGTAATATTCAATCATCTGTTAATGGTAATATGGCCTCAGGTCACAACCACCCACATTTTGGTGCAAAAAATTATTAGATCTATTCCTTTTTCTTTATAACATTGATCAAGTCAAATTAATAAAAATATATTCATATACATAAATAAAAATAGAAATTAGGTAACATGATTTGGGAATTTTAGCCACATTAAGAGCAACAGATTAAAATGACATTTGCAAATAGGATGAGATTTCCATTATGTTGCTACAAAACATATTTACTTCATTTGGCCTGATCAGATGAAAGCAGGTGGAGACCATCTTTGTCATCCTTTTTCATTATTTATGTAATTGATTTTTTTTCATTTCCTTGCTTTTGTTTTTTGCCAGTTTGCACGTATTAAGAATTGGACCATCATCCCCAAAGCTTTTGACTGGATTATCTCAGTGTGTACTCCTTATGTTTTCTAGGATTTTGCTGTTTGTTCTGCCCTTCCCATTATTTTCAATGCTCACACATATTTGTGCTGATTTGTTGCAGTTGTTAAATTTATATATTTGCTATTATCCCAACTTTCATGCCTTTTCTCTTTATCTTACTAGTCCAATGCAAAACTTGAATATATGTTAACATTAAAAGTGATAGATGATATTGGTTATCAACTGACAGGATCTGGAATTAACTGAAAAGAGACATGTTCTTAATTGGATTATTTGAAGCTGGAAAACAAAGACTAGATGTGGGTGCTACCTTCTGATAGAAGCCCATCTAAAATGCCATGACAATGGGAACTATTGCTTTATGCCTTCTCTCACTGATGGCTTCCTCTTGTTGCTGCCCCATTCCCACTCTCATAATAGAAGTAACTTTTTTGGATTCCAATGCAAACTGAAGATTAGCAGATCTCCAAGGGATCTGTCATGCCTTCAGTGAGTGATTGGGACTGCTGAGATTTCCAGCCTGTGAACTAATCAAAAACCAGATTCTCAGCCTCTCCAAGTCGCACAGTCATTGTTGGGCACTTTGAACTCTAGCCACTAATTTAATCTAATCCAATCTAATCTAATTTTTTCTCACCTAAAGTATATATTTACATCATTTTATCTTTTGCTTCTTTAGAGAACTCTGGCCAAAACAATAAAGTATGCAAAAGTAACAGAGCCTGCACTCTAGGTCCATTTCTTGTTCATTCTCTTATTCAAAGGATAGAAGCATAGGTGTTTTATCTTCGATTCATAAATTTGTCAAGTCACCAGGACATAAAATTATAGAACTTAGGTTTTCCACCTGTGGTAGATGACAATGACTGCTTTTTCACATCTATGCATCTTTATCACCTTTAGAAAATACCCATGTTAATCTGAAAGTGAGGTCACAGATTAAAGTTATTTCCTTTGCATCAGTCACCTAAAATTGGAATAGCAAAATAGTTAGAATGAGTGGCTTAAATAGGAGATAGTAATTTTATCACAATTGTGAACATTTGAAGTTCCTCCTAGTACCTATGTCCAATGTCATATTGGGAGTTGAGGTTTCAAGAAATTAATTAGAGAATAAGAAAGTTGAACCCATAGTGCCATTTATCATTTATGATACAGGGTTTCTCAGTGAACAGTCTTGAGATATGGTGAGATCCTTAATTAGACATTTGAAATCATGAAAGAGTATTCTTCATGTGTATATTAATAGTTCTTTGGTGAGACTGTATTAACTGTTGTAGATATCCAACTATCTTTTTCTTCTTCTTAACATGCCTCCTTGCCTGATGTGTTATTTAGTTTGGCTTCGGTTTTTTATGCAAACAGTAGAACTGAAGTTTCATCAGAAGCCAGATACTGGTGGGATGTTCCTGGACTCCTGGTAGACTACCTGGTCTATATTAACATCAAATAATAAGCAAAAGGAATCTGTCACAGCTGCTTGAGGTGGTGATAATAAACAGCGCATGCCAGTTGGTTCACAAGGTTAGAAGTAATTTCTCTCCTTTCGGGCGCATGGCAGGCAACATGCACAGAAGACTGGGGTTTGCAAAATGTTTTAGATGTCCTTTCTCTCTGTCTTCTCATATTGTGGAAGGACAAGGAGCTCTCCCTGGGTATTTTTAAAGGAACTAATTCCATTCCTTCAGTGTCCTTTCTTCAAGAATTTATCATTTCCCAATCCCTCACTTTGGAATTCAGCTTTTGCCATGTGTATGTGAAAGGAAGGCAAATAAACATCTATTCTGTGCCAGGCTTTGAGCACATTACTGGACAATCATTTTTACCTCAACAAGCAGTTCTTCTTGATGTTTTTACTTCTGTTCTCATCTTAATTCTTTATTTTGTCACCATGAATAGAATTTATCCTTCTGAAAATGTTGCCTGATTGTGGATTTCTGAATAGTATGGGAAGGCCAGTAATGGATATAGTCACACTTTAACAAGAAAGGGCAGAAAAGAATCTTCAAAGTCTGCAATAAATAGAGCAATCTTCAGGGATCAAAATGGTCCTCAGATTCAATGCCAGGTTTCTTTCCCAATCTTCACCTGGCAATTTCTCAGCCATGTCATCTACTTACTCCAAGCAGGGACTCAAGCTATTCCTGCTGTCAGTGAGTTTGAGAAAAAAAAGTCACAGCTGCTGCAGGCACATATTGTACCTGCCAATTCCACAAAATGAAAATGAGGGTGATATACAGTATCCACAGGGCATTAAGGGTTTTTTTTATCCTTTACTCAACCCCTGCATTTTTTTTCTCTCTCAATCCCTTTTACTCCCCTTTCTCCCTCAATATCTTTCCTCTGAGCTCTACTTCTCTTGCCACCCAGGTAGGCGTATCAGAATCAGAACTGGAAAGCCCTAAAGTCAACACCTTTGATATTTCAACAGACAAGGAACCACTAGTAACAACTGAAGCAGAGTGCCCTTTCTTCTGGGAAAAATGCACAAAACCACCAGACTGCAGGATAAGCTGCTTAAACTGGCTGCAATGTCAGTTAGAAAATGGTCAGGCCATCTTAAGTAGGAGGCAAGCAAGAGGCATTTTATGTTTTCAGAACTTGTTTATTAAAATTAGATGTTCAATAACATTATTCTGAGGTTCATTCACAGTACACTGGTTCCATTTTATTGGGAAACAATTCATACTCAAGATTTGAATATTTATTTCTAATTTGAAATCCCAAGAGCTAAGCCATGTAGATAAGCTTAACTTACAAGAGTGCTGTTGTGTGTGGGTATGTATGTATATTTGCATATCTATCTATATGAATGCAAATAGTTAGATATGGACAGATATAGATAATATCAAAAGTATTATAAACATACATTTCTGAAATAAGTTATTTAGCCTAAATGTAGATGTTGCACATTCTGAAAGGTAGAAAGTAAAGGCATTTATATTAAAACTGATAATACAAACCAGCAAGCATTGAGTATTTTTAAGCTTTTTAATCATGAAAACAGTCAAATAATTCATCTGTAAAATGAGCTAAATAAAATATGCTGGGCATGGTGGCACATGCCTTTCATCCCAGCACTTGGGAGGCAGAGGCAGGCAGATCTCTGTGAGTTCATAGCTAGCCTGGTCAAGATACAGAGTTCCAGGACAGCTAGGGCTCCCGGGCACCCTGTCTCAAAAAAAAAAAAAAAAAAAAAAAAAAAAGAGCTAAATAAGATCATTCTAAAACCACACTCAGTGACTATACATAAATTTCATATGTAAGGACAAACTTGAAAATCAACCTATCATTTGATTGGCAAGATGGTTCCACAGTTAAATGCACTTTCCTGGCATCCTGAGTTATCCAACTGCGAACCATGTGGTAGAATAAGATAAGTGACTCACACAGGTATTCCACTTGAAGCATGGCAGGTGCACTACAGGGTATGCATACATATATTGACACACACAGAGAAAACATGTATACACACAAATAAATTAATCAATAAGTAAAGACAATTTAAGATACTGCTATGATAATGATTAAATTATAAAGGATTTTATCATAAAATACTACAAAAGTTCTTGAAAATATTTGTCTTATTATATTTTGAGAAGTAATCTCAAATTAGTTGAAGGTATATCTATTTACTAGACTATGAAAAAATGAATAATATATATATATTTAATATATATATAATATATATAATATATATATGTTATATTTGGCAGGTAAACACCATTTATTTTCTGGTATCTAGTAGAAAATTTTGAGAATAAGAAAGCAATATTGATATATTAGTATTAGTTATACATTAAGAACCCAACATTGTTGGTGATAGAATACATTTAGTAGCCTCATATAATATAAATGGATGATAAAAATTTACTTCCATTAGTTAATACCTCATTGCTTCTTGCAGATCTGGGGACTGGATACATGCAACTTAGCTGAACATTCTATGACAGACCTACATTTCTATCTCATTAGTCCATCTATACTTCTTAAGAAGGGGTATTCTAGAAAGGAGAAAATTGTTCATTAAAACTAAAAAAATTGCATTGCTATTGATAAAATAAGAAATAGCCAATAAGCACATCATCAAGAGAAAAGTTCAGTAAATTCTTTTCTTTTTTTTTTTTTTTTTTTTTTTTTTTTTTTTTAAATTTTTAATTTATTTTTTCGTTGCATATGAATGTACTGTCTGCATGTAGGTTTGTGCACCTGTGTCGATGCAATGCCACGGAGGTCAGGAAGAGGGTCTCGGACCTTCCCCTGGAACTGGAGTTTCCTGGAATTGGGAGTTACAGACGGTTCTCGGCCGCCATGTGGGTGCCTGGGGATCGAACCCGGGTCCTCTGCAAGAGCAGTCGGTGCTCTTAACTCGAGGCTATCTCTTTCCAGCCCCGTAAATTCTTTTCTTTGTCTTCTATTAAGACTCAAAATCCTGGGGCTGGGAGATGGCCTAAGCGGTTTTAGAGGGCCGACCGCTCTTACAGAGGACCGGGTTTCGATTCCCCACGCACCCACATGGCGGCCGAAAACCATCTGAAACTCCAATTCCAGGAGAACTCCAGTTCCAGGGGAATCCGAGACCCTCTTCTGACCTCCGCGGCATTGCACGACACGGGTGCACAGACTTGCATGCAGACAGTACATTCATACACATACATAAATAAATAAAATTAAAAAAAAAGACTCAAAATCCTCACAGCATTTTGAATGTGTGAGATGGGCACTGTTTTTGTGTGTTTGAGAGTCAACGATTTAAAAGATGTTTCGTTTGGCAGGGCCCTTTAGTCATGAAGTTTACTTTGTTCTTAGTATTTGCTGATAGGCAATCAACAATATGCATGTGAAAATATTACAGCTGTTCATCAAAACACGTGTTATATTTAGTGACCAAATTTTATTCAGCAAAAGTTTATTGTAACATTTAATATATAAGTCGTTATACCAAGCAAAGTAACAATAGGTATACTGAAAGCTAACCTGGACTTCAGTATGTTCATTGAAGGTATAATATTCAATATAGTTATGTTATGATTATACTTATAAATATTATTTTATAGTTGTTCAATCTAGCAAAGATTTTTATTAGTGTACCAAAAACCAGAAATGCATTTAGGCAATAGAGATTAATGTGTTGAATTGGAAATTGTCAACTATGAATAAAACCCTATATACAAGTTTTTCTACCTGCCTTGCTAGCTTGAGGTTTCAAGCCTATTATTCCAGACTAGGAAGTTTAGGGAGGAGGATCAGGAATTCAGCTATACAGAAATTTTAAGGACAGTCTGACCTACATATTACCCTACCTTAGTAAATATGAAAATAAAGCATTTCTTATCATCATTTTCACCTGGCAGCCTATTGCATCACTTTTTATGCTTATGATGTTTTTATTATGTTTTTGTACAAAACAAGGGCAAACAGTGTGCTGCAGAACACAGGCTGGCAAATAATGTGCCATGGATTACCTTCAAATCAAGGTCAGTGGAAATAGAATTTCTACTGATCAAACTGCTTTCTGCCATGTCTCTTTCTTCTCTGCCTTATATAGCAGGCTTGGGCATGTCCATTCGTAATTCTGCTACATTTGTGGCCTTGAACACTGCTTGACATTTGATGATCTGCTGAGTTTCACAGGTGTCTTGTTTATTTATTCTTCAGTCATTGATTTATTTATTGTATCTATTTTTGTAGACAGATGCTACTTATAGACCCAGCTGGCCTCAAACTTGCTATTTAGATCAGGCTGGCCTGGATCTCAGAGAGATCCATCTGCCTCTGCCTCCAGAGTCTTCAGAGTAAAGGTTTACACTACTCCACCTGACCTATAGGTATCCTATACATTAAAGCTAACTTTCAAGTTTTATGTCAGAATGATAAAATGGTGCTCGAGATTTTATAACCTTGTGATAATTTTATGATTCTCATGAATTGTCTTTGACTCAAAGAATCAGAAAAAATATGGAATAAATGCATTTTTCCTTTAAAAAATTATTGATTTTTTTTGCATTTCATACAGTACATCCTGATGGTACTTAGATAACCCACAGTTGCACCCTTCTATACCTCCACCCCACCAGGATTCATGCACTCTGTCATATAGTGAGTCGTCTGTTTCTTCAAATGTCCCTCATTATGATTCATCCATTGAATCCATTTCTTTTTGTAGCATTTCAAGTTTATGTTTAATGATATAATTACATATTTTTAATCTGAGTATTATAACAGTTCACTTTAGTTATTAAACTTCTATTTCTTTTTTGGTGTTGTTCCCTTTAATTTTATATTACTCCAAAATATGCAAATATACACTCGACATATATACCAAAATGACAGAGTCTGAAAATAAGCTATGGGTTAATTCCAAAACACATTTGGGATTCACATTTTAACAGCAATTTTTCATGCAGGCACAAAGAAATATAACTTTACATTCCCATGTTACACAGCAAGTTAATGTATGTTTAATGTAGTTTCAAATATATATATATATATATATATATATATATATTTACCTTTAATTATTTTACTATATATTTTGGAAACATCACACCAACTTCAACTAACTTATACTAAACTGGTAACTATGTTGATATGATTGGGTAATAGTGCAAACCCTCATGACTATGGGAGAACAGACGGCCTGACCACCAGTATATTTCTGATTTTGGTCCATTTCCGGTTTTTTCAGTTCCTTCCCTCAGGCATGCCTGAACATGCTGATATTTTTAAATGGAAGTGCGCAATTTCTTAATTTTTTTTTTGTTGTTTTATTTTAATTTTTGCTTTGTCCCAGGAGCATAAGATACATACCATCAATTGATTTTTTTCCTTTATTAAATTGAATTTTTGCAGATTGCAATAATATATTTTGACTGTATTTAGATCTTCTTCCTTATCTCCAGCATCGTTTACTAACCCAAGGCAAATTTCTTGTATTCTATTATGTATATTAAGGTATATAGAGTTACATTTATGTCCCTAAAATTCCTTCCTTGTGGATCTATCCTCTTGAGGCTAATTAACCAAGAGTCACACACTTTAAAAGACTATCCACTTCCCAGGAGCTATCAGTTCCCAGTAGTTCCTTGACAACAGTTAGGCTGTCTTACTCACTTCCCCATGTCTATGTTGAGAAGTTGTCTGGCTTGATCTTACATGTTATTTATGTATTTTGTCAACATTTCTGCGAGTTCATATGAGGTGTAGAAAAAATAAAAATCAAACTGTCACTGACTTCAAAGTTTTGTGTGCTGGCAAGCTTTCCTAACTCTGGAGGTTCTATGCATGTTATCAAAAAGAAAGGAATTAAACATTGACCTTACCCAGCTGTGAACCCTGTGAGCTTCAACAACAATTTGTCTGCTAAGACATGGCATCTGGGGCAATAGTGACATGAATAGTAAGGGCGTGACCAATAATGTTCTAATTGGATTTAAAGTCTGCATAACAAAAAGAAGGACCCATCAGTGACACTGATATCAGGAGTAAGAACAGTGTCTAGACAGGCCACAGGCCATAGAGGACAGCCTGATACTATTATTTGCTAAATAGATATACTATCAATGTGACTCCTAATTACTTATTGTTATATGCATAGATAATGCATCATGGGGTGATTTACACAGAAACCCACAACTGGCCAATGTACAGAGAATAAGACTGCAGAGTGACTGTCTTTATTGGGCATCTCCATCAAAATTCTGCCTCCAAAGCGCAAGGAGGCATTGCAGACTACAGCACAAAAAGAGTGTCAGAGCCAGACACGGTTGATGACCACAAGGAAACATATTTCCAGAGAGCTTGGAAGTTCCTCATATGAACTCACAGCAATGATCTCATAGTTGATTTTTTAATAAATATTAGTTGAAGATTTTGATTCAGTTTATCAAACATGAGAGTATTTAGTGAATATGTGTTAAATTATGTGCCTCCTTTCCATAGGATTCTCATTGAGTTAAAAATAGTAAAACATCTATTACCATTACCTGTTATACAAAATAAAAGTATTATTTACCTACCCATATTAGAGTAGATACAGAGAGAGAGAGAGAGAAAAAAAGAAGAGATTCAGAGATTGTGTCTTGTATATTTTGTTATAGATAAAGCTAAATATGTAAAATTCATACATAGATGCTTGTGATTATCAGATGAATCCAGGTATCTAGGCTAGTTGATTTTGCTCAACTTGACACAAACCTAGATATATCTGGGAAGGAGTAACAATTGTAATCACCTCCATCATCCTGGACTATGGCCAGGTCCATGAGGCATTTTCTTAATTTCTAATTAATGTAAGAGTACCATCTGTGGGTGGTGTTACCCTCCTCAATTCAAATAGGCCAATACTACATAAGAAAAGTAGCTGATCAAGCCAGAGGAATCACTCCAGAGGAAATAACATAGTAAGCAGCATTCATCAGTGATCTTTTCTGTTCCTGCTACCTGGCTAATGTTTTGAATTCCAATCCATACTTCAGTGATGGATTCTGAGCAGAGAACTATGAGATGAACTAAACCCTTTCAACTTCAAGATTTTTTTTTGTAGTGGATTTTTATCACACCAACAGAAATCAAATAAATATAGTACTTCTATCATTATCTGAAAAAAAAATACCTTTAGGACTGACATTGGCCTTTAATTTTACATCCATTCTATATGCTGAATTTTAATTGTATCTCACCTAGATTTTTATTTTTTGAACCAAACATCTGGTTTTTTTTTTTTTTTTACCTAATATTAAAGTTGTTTTCTGGGAATGCCAACAATCATTCAGTTTTCCAGGTATCAGCTGTCATGGTGGGAAAAATATATCTTCTCATGTGAAACACCCTAAATCATCAGGAAGAGAATCTTCTGGACATGATATAGTTACTCTATCCACCCATGTATGACATAGCTTCTAGATTAGGTAAATTGAGGTAGGAACCTCCACCCTGAATGGAAATGGTTTCATTCTATCAGCAGGTTCTGGACTGAATAAAAAGTACAGAGCTGAGTACCAGAGTTCGCCTCTTCTTCCTGACTGTGGAAGCAATGTAGCCTACTGTCTAACTCTACTGCCTTCATGCATGCCCCCTCTTAATGAACTGTCTCAGTTCATTAAGAACCCAAATAAACTATTCAGTCATTAAGTTGCTTTTGTTAATTATTTTTTCATAGCACCAAAAAAGTAACTAGTACAACATAGAAAATCACATATATGTATGTTATTTTTTTAATTGCTCTTTTTATTGAGCATTTCATCAACTCATACAAAGGTTCCCAGTCAAACCCAGTTCCTCTGATGCCCCAATCCCCCATCAGAACTCATGTTTTATAACATGCAAGCTGAGCCCTACCCAGTCTAGCTCCCAAACCCAGATGTCCTTCTGTGCAAATAGATTGGCTGGAGTATGTTAAATTTTTAATAAAATCTAACTACTGATCTCCTCTTATTTATTACAATGGATACTGCAAAATCCCCCCCCCCCCCTTGTAAACTTTCCTTTTGTGCTGAAAAAGAACCAAGCAGCCATGCTTAGGGGGAGGGGGACAGAGCACCTGCCCGCAGTTGCTGCGGGGAGCTGGTCTCTCTGTGCAGAGACCAGCCAGCTACTTCCATAGCCCAGCCTGGGTGATACGTTCGACCCATGCCCTTCGCCTGGACCCACGAGGCACGTGTTCCACTCTTGGCCCTGACTTCTCACCTGCCCAGAGCCTGGACAGGAATTTCAGGATGATGGCTGATATCCTCCCTTCAGCCAATACCCACTCACGACACCAGCTACTCAGATTGGTGATCCACAAAGGAATCTCTTTCCTACCTTCTGGCCACCAGAATGAAATGCAGGCCTACCTTAACCTGTATGCACACAATAATTAATAAAAAAATAATGGCCGGGAATTCCATGATGGTGTTACTATGGAATTCAAATTTATTCCTTGCTACAGCCTGCTTTTATAAAATAAATGACGTCAGCTCCCAGAGCCAATCATAGGTCCCCCAATTCTGTGCGACTGCACACCTTTCTTCACCCAGCATCACACACCTAGGCCATGCTGCTTGCTTCTCTTTGGGGCGGGGCCCGACCCTTGGCCATGCAGTGCCCTGAGGCATGCCAGCTGGAAAGGTAGCCTGCAATTCAAGCTGGGTTTCCCTACACCCCCTTCCAAATTAAGTTTTCTTCTCTGACTTTATTTTTATTAAGAGTCCCTAAAATAGGGCTGGAAAGATGGCTCAGCAGTTAAGACCCCTGACTGCTTTGGCAGAGGACCTGGGTTCCATTCCCAGCACCCACATGGCAGCTAAGAACTATCTTTAACTCCAGTTCCAGAGGAATCCGATACCCTCTTCTGACATCCGCACTGACACCAACATGGGTGCACCAACCTGCATGCAGACAGTACACTCATACACATAAAATAATAATAATAACATATTTTTTAAAAAGTCCCTAAAATCATAGTATTTTTAATTAATTTTAATAACATCAACTTGGTAATTATTTTTAGTACAAGAAAATTTCACTTCTTTTCTTCCCATTCATTTTTTAAAAAATTTTAGTTATTTTTATTTTTTATAAAATATTTTTTTGGTGTTTTGTGTGTTTCATACATCATTTCTCAGTCCAATTTAGAAACATTCCCTTTTCCATGCCCCCACCCCACCCCAGTTCACACATTCTGCCATACATGTCTTGCATCTTTTTCTCAGTCTTTTTAAAGTTTTTCTCTGCAGAAGTTTATTGTTTGGGCAAAAGTTAACTGTTTCAGTCAGTTCATTGATCCAGTTCTTTTGTCATTGTTGTTTCCTCCCATTTGTATTGCTCCAAAATATGCCTATATATAAGTCACGTCTATACCAAAATTATGGCCTCTGAAAATAAACTGGATGTTAATTCCAAAATATATTTAGGGTTCACATTTTTCCCTTCAATTTTATATTACTCTAATATATGAACGTATACCCTCCATACATATACCACAATTACAAAGTGTGAAAATAAGTGGACAGTCGATTCTAGAGCCTATTAAGGAATTCACATTATAAAAACAAGGTTGCCTTCAGATAAAAAGAAATATAACATTAACTTTGCTCAGCTTGCTTTTCAACTAGGGATTTGGTGTTCATCCACAAATGAGGAATAACATTCATCATTTGTTTTTCTGGAACTGTGTTACTTCACTTAGCATAATGGTTTAAAATTCTATCCATTTACCTGCAAAGTTCATGATATCACTTCTTAGTTGTAGGATATTGACACAGGGAAAGGCAAGAAAATCCTTTGCTTTGGTTAACATTCTGTCTCCCAAAGAAGTATTTTCAGTGTTATACAGGTTTATGCCTGAATGCTGTTGTGAACAAATTTCACCTCATTGTATGCTAAGCAGTAAATCTTCTAATGATTCTGCGAAGGGCAAATGAGTCACAAAATCAAGAGACTTCCTTATGAATGTTTCATTGTGTAACAAATCCCATAATAGAATCTAAATGATCTCAGGTTGTTTGCTTAATCCTTTAGTCTAATTCTATTCCCTTGATATCTAAGCAAAATGGAAAATTTTACTACTAACTTTCTTTCTACTAATTGGTTGCCTCTCCTTTGCCCTTTCTACTGCTGGAAAATCGAGTCCTAAGGGGGAAAAAGAAAACCTTGTCTGTATACACCTACGATGAGTATCTTCTGTTGCTAGCTCTTGTGTTTTGCAAGCTCACATTAACAACACCTTAAAAGGATCACCTGCAAATGTCAGGGAATCATCAAGCAATGTCTGTCATGCAAATGTCAGGGAACCTTCAAGCAATGCCTTCTGTGCCTACTTGACATGCAGAAGTCATAGAGCTTTCCACACTGATACTTGTCGAAATTAGCAAAGTCTTCCATGATTCAGATCTAATTTAAACCGTTATGAGCAGTCCTAATTGTGCTACCTGCTACAGCCAACTAGTGAGTGACTCCTGATTTCATTACCCACCTCTTGCTGCTGAAAGTAAATTAAGTACTCAACCCAGGATGATTCTGCTCTATTAAGATAAAATAGTGACATACTGATTCAATTTAAGCTGTCAGATTATATTTCATTTATTACTATTACCATTTGTTAGAGAATATAACCAGTCATTTCTTTTCTGATACACTTTTATAAAAATTCATCTTTATAAACCAACAAAGCCAAATATTTTAGCAAATATACTGTAAGTGTACCCAAAGGGTCCAAGGCCCTTTCTGTAGAGAATGATTGCCTCCACCTTTTACATGTGATCTTGATAAGGATCACTTTAAACTTTCACTTATATATCAGTTCAAGCACTTTGTTAAAAATATTAGCTTTATAATATTTGAGGCTTTCTGTGATTTCTCTATAGTGTATCCTGGAAATTTATTCCACTAGCTCTAAGATTGAGAATGTTTAACAAAATATGGTATTTTAATTTTTATTGAAATTTTTATGTGTTTCATACATAAATTCCCAATCAGTCTTAATCACCTTTATCCCTGCTCCTCCACTGGCTCCTCCTGTAGCCCTCTTTCCCCCACACGGAAGTTCACACACTCTGTCATTTAGTGCTAGGGCCCATTGCACCAAACTAATCTTCCTGCTCAATCTTCTGTGTCACCTCATCCCTTGAGCTCTAGCAGCTTATCCCAATGAAGGTCAGTTCTTCCTCATCCAACCAAAATTAGCTTCAGTCAAGTTTGGACTCTGCTACCTATTTCTGCAGTTCTGTGCTGGATTTTTGTCTAGCTGAGCTTGTGTGTAGATTCACATGAACAGGGTCCGAGGAGCTTTTAGGATTCATTTCCAGTTGGTGCTGGATAAATTCCCTGGTTCTTACAGTCTTCCCGCCCCCTCTTCTGCAATGTTTTCTGAGCCCTGAATGGCCAAGCTGAATATAGGCAACTTGTCCATGAAAGGACATTCTGTAGACTCCTAATTTCCATGGTTTGGCCATTCATGCCCTTTTGAGTTCCTGGTCTCCTGTTGCATGGAAAAGCTTCCTTAAGGAGAATTAAGAGGTAATTAATGTCTTCTTGTGACCTTGTTCTACGTTGCCTGTCACTTATTGTTCTATGTTGCTTGTGACTTATGTGTAGAGGTTGGATTTTAGATGTGATGAGCTTAACACTAAATATGGAAACATTCTTTTACTTATAATTTCATTCATTTGTTTTTTTTTTTCTTCCTTGACTTTTATATATTCTTGGTGATTAAGTTTCATAGCAATACAACTTCTGAGTATGGATTATTTGTTTTATAGTAATACTAACAATACCAGCAAAGCAATGGATATTATAAAACACAGTGGGCTGGAGAGATGGCCTAGTGGTTAAGAGCGCCGACCCCTCTTACAGAGGACCTGGGTTTGATCCCCAGCACCACATTGGCGGACCCGAGAAGCCGCACTCTGAAACTCCAATTCCAGGAGAACTCCAGTTCCAGGGGAATCCGAGACCCTCTTCTGACCTCCACAGCATTGCACGACACGGGTGCACAGACTTGCATGCAGACAGTACATTCATACACATACAGAAATAAATAAAATTAATAAAAAAATTTTAAAAAGTGATAAGAAAAAAGACAATGTATATTGTAATTAGTGACATTATGAAACATTGATTTTTTGTGTGAAAACATCACTTCCTCAACACTGGCAATATAATTAAATAATAAAAAATGTACATGAACCAAGACTTAGTATAGACTAAATACAAAGCTTGAAGGTCCATTTTACTTTTCCTAAAGATATTTGTTGATTCTTGAATCAAAGATTCTATCATGTCTAGTATCAGTAGAGTGCTGTGTTTAAATGTGCATCCAAAGTTATGAAATAAAATGAAGCAGGCCCTCAGGTCATGCAGTCAATCACATTATTATGATAGAGTTTTATCTAGGTCTGAGAGATTGCTGCTACAGCAAGTGCTTTATTGTAAGATGATTTTTCTTGATATTTAACCTTGATAGATGAATTTATCAGATTACTGTGTGGCCTTTATGCTTTGTTGAAGAAATCTAGGAGTTGAATAATGAAAAGAAGTATATTTTGTAGAGATAACAACCTTTATATACAGCACAGAGCTGAGAGGGCTGCTGGGCTCAACAGAGATTAGAAACACACATAGATAGAAATATGAATTCACAGATTGTCTTTCTCTGTCACTTTAGGGAGAACATGTATAATATATGCATTATGAGAAAAAAATGGAAGGCAAGTCTTAAGGTTAAATGTATGTTCTATGGGGGACTGGGGATTTTCCTCTATGGTTAAGATCACTGGCTGCTTTTGCAAAGGACACAGGATCAGTTCACAGCATTCAAATAGTGACTAATAGCAATCCATAACTACAGTTCCAGGGAATCAAAACTGTCTTCTGATCTCTGGTGCATTGCTTAAGATGGGTGTGCTTGCATACATGCAGGCAAAACTCTCATATACCTGAGATAAATATAAACATGAATAAAAATTTCAAATATTTATTTTCTATAAAACAAGAATGTAAATTTACTCAACTTTTTGAATGTTTCTGAAGACAGAATCTTTTTTAAATATATAAATATCAACATCGGGCTGGAGAGATGGCCTAGCGGTTAAGAGCGCCGACCGCTCTTGCAGAGGACCCGGGTTCGATCCCCAGCGCCCACATGGCGGCCGAAACCGTCTGAAACTCCGGTTCCAGGAGAACTCCAGCTCCAGGGGAATCCGAGACCCTCTTCTGACTTCCGCGGCATTGCACGACATGGGTGCACAAACTTGCATGCAGACAGTACATTCATACACATACAGAAATAAATAATAATAATAAAAATTAAAAAAAATAAATATCAACATCAATTTCAACAGAGCACCATCAGGCTGAAAGGAGGGTATCTTTCAGTGCAGCTCTTTAGAACATAGGCCATGCTAGCATCAGATGGCCCAAATGAACGCGGATGATATTGAGCCCTTTAGGATTGAGCAAAATTCCAGATAGAGTTTATTCAATCATTTTGATCATATACACACACATATATACACACATGCAAACACACACTCACACACTATACATATATATATATATATATATATATATATATATATGCTAATAATTCCTTCCACATTTTTCTAAGTAAGCTTTCATAAGGTTTCACACATTGTGGGACTAATTTCCAGGTCCTTGTTAATATATCACCATATGTATGATCATGCATCAGGGGTCTTCTGCTTAGGAACTTTCAGACCTGTCCTGCACATGTTGGCCAGATTATGCTTTTCCTTTTTTCTTCTGCATTTGTTTGTTTTGCATCCGTGGGATACTGCGTGTGTATGTTTTCATGTCTCTGCTGTATGTTTCTGCATGTGTGACTGTGAGGTGCTGTGCACAGATTTAGAGTTGATGTAAAGTGCCTTTCTTGACTGGTCTCCACTTCATAAATTGATACCAGGTCTCTCCACTTCCAGCTATTCCAGCTAGCCAACTTACCATAGTGACCCTTTAGCAACAGCCATGGCTGTTCAAATTTTAATTGGGTTCAGGGTAGCTGAATTCTAGTCATCAGACTTGAATGGCAAATATTTTCTCCCCTAAGCCTTCTCCTGAGGGCCCAGAGTATGATTCCTTTGGGAGCTCTGGTGTGTTTCCAATTATCAGACAGCTATGAGCAAAATTTGTCTCTTGGTGTTAACACTAACAGTACCTATATTTGGCAAGTGGAGGAGTTGGATACAATGTAGGAGCTTTTCCTTTCTTCAAAAGGCTTGAGATGAGAAGTGTATCATACTTTGAACTGTTTTGTGATTTAGAGATATTTCACAGATTTTATTAGATGAGCCTCGCTAATCTGAAAATCTAAAATCTAAAGTGTTCCCAAAACCAAAATGATTAGAATACTGTGTATGTCAATCTTGTCCAGAATTTTACTTCTTTAATGTGAGTGAGAGAATGGCTCACTTGAGAAAAAGCTTGGTCCTTCATTTAAGAACATTCACCTTATTAAGTAATGACTCTCTAGAAAATTTTCCATTTTTATTAATTCTAGAATATCAGATGTTGCTTCATGATTACATATGAGAACTCTTAAAATTTTGTCTTATAATATGACCTAACTCTGGCAATATATCACATTCAAATAAGCCATCCATATGCAAGCA
This sequence comes from Rhizomys pruinosus, assembly GCA_009823505.1. Taxonomy (NCBI): domain Eukaryota; kingdom Metazoa; phylum Chordata; class Mammalia; order Rodentia; family Spalacidae; genus Rhizomys; species Rhizomys pruinosus. The sequence goes on along the minus strand of VZQC01002242.1, from coordinate 3,789,073 downwards.
ACAAGGATATACATATACATATATATACACATATACAAGTGACAAGAATCTAAGACATCAAGTCTAAGATTTCCTATAGCCTTTATAGTGAAGAAAATTGCTTACTGCAGAATCTGACAATTAGAGCACACACACACACACACACACACACACACACACACACATATATATATATATATATATATAGAGAGAGAGAGAGAGAGAGAGAGAGAATATATATATATATATTAATATATTAATAAAAAATTAAAATATCAATAAATTTCCCTTCTTGGAAATGCCCATATTGTCATATTTCACAAACTTATGCATTTCTTATAAAGACTCTAAAGATAGCTAGGCATGGGGTGCACACCTTTAAATCTCTGCACATAAGGATAGGATATGCAGGTGAACCAGCACGGCAGGCAGATTCCGTTGAGTTCAAGTCCAGCCTGGGTCTACAGAGGCGTGGTAGTTCCAGGCCAGCTGGAGCTATAGGGAGAACCCATCTGTCTTCACAAATACCCAAAAAAAAAACAAGTTCCTGGCTGATAGTCATTGATTATTAGACATCAAATTAACACACTTCCACACTCATTTTACTTTCGCCGTCACCTAACAAAAGACTTCTCAATAACGAACAAAGAATCTCTGTTAGCGACCTGCAGTAAAGAATCTGTAAACTTTACACCTACAGCACACGAGAATTCGCTGACTAATTCCTGTCCAACATTCACCTCCCCCAGTTAGAAAGTCCTTCATCTGGACAGCGCGGCCAGCCGCTGCCACTTCCCTACAGGATAAAAAGGTCCTATGAGAACCCAGTTCCAGGGGAATCCGAACCCTCTTCTGACCTCCGTCCGCGGCATTGCATCAGACACGTGCACAAACCTGCATGCAGACAGTACATTGATCACCTACACGAAATAAATAAAAATTAAAAAAAAAATCTTTCACCACAGCACAGACGATTCATGAATTCTGTGGGAATTACATGTGATTCTCAAGAAAAAATTTTAGTGACAGTTTTTTACTGTCTTTTGAGACAGGGTCTCCTTGTAGCCACAGCTGGCTTCGGGGAATTAGATGTGGGAAACCCACCCTGGATTGACGATCCTCAGAGGATATCCTTGCTTGGACTAGTGGCCTCATGTCTAGGTGCTGTGAAATTAAAAGCATGTTGCCACCGATCCTGCTTTAGTATATTTTTACTGTAATATAACTGTGGTCAAAATCTCTGACACAGCGGTTTGACAATGATTCCTATCTTCCTTGATCCTGTTCTCACAAAGCATGACCTAACTTTTCAAATTTTCTATGGTGTGTATGAAAACACCAAACCAGAGATTCATCCACAGATTCGCCTCGACTGATACTCCTGATGCGGCAGCAGAGAATGCGTATCTTGTCATCCAACCCGTTTTTGTTCAGCCCTTGTTCCGCGGTTTACATCACATAAATAGCTTTTTCTACGTCTGAACACACACATCTTCAGGCCAAATACTTGCACTTGTTGATATCCATGTCTGTCAAGTAACAAATATTGTATATTTGAAGTATTTGCCATGCTTTATTTCCTCCATACATGCAATCACAGCCCATTAAATTATGTGGCAAAATAGTCGTTGTAAACACCCAAGTGGGGGTTTGTGCATAGTGGGCAAATGTTCTGTCACTTAAGACCATTGCCAAATTAACTTTATTGATACATTTTATTCACAGGAGGAAAAATGGTGTTTTGCTGTGCTTAACATCTTGAAGGTAGATTTTTGGACCGATATTATATTATTTTGACGACGATATTGATAAAATTATGACAATTGTTCATACAAATTGCATTAACATATATAACCCTCGATATATACATAAGTATACCACTATGATTGCTCATCTTCAATAATAACCTACTATTCTCTATTATTAACAGTGTTTGTCTTAATATATTTGTATTGCTTTTACCATCTCTTTGTTTGTTCCTTACACATCTTTTACACCTGCGGAAAGAAAAATTTGAAATTCATTCGCTTTAGAGCTGTAATGTGTGTTATCTTAACTGGAAATGTATCTAGAAAAGACAAATACGTTACAGAAAAGTTCTTTTCTAGTTCGCGATACTAACATACCCTGACCGTGTCTTATATATAATACTATTGTCATCACCTAATACACTTGACATTTTATATTTATGATTGTTTTAGTTTCATTAGACTGATGGATAGATAATGGAAATATTACGAGATATAGGAAGATAATGGACAGAGATATGAGAGAGACCCAAACAGAGTAGCACATTAGTCTCTCAGATGCGGCGCAATCGTAAGCAGCAGTTTCTTTACTGTTCAGCATGAATCTTGTTTTTCGAGGGTACTCGTTTCTTGTGTCCCTGTTCCTGTTAGTGTTTAAACCGTTTTGTTGCAAAATGCAAAAACGTGCCCTTCATAGAATAGAATGCAATAATGCTAACTTTGAATAGTCTCTATTAAAATATACGTACCAGAGAGCGATTCCTAAATCTGGATCAAGGCCCAGGGAAAGAGCATACCAAATATTTGAAAGTATTTATTTGGTATTGGAGGCCGCGTTGTAGCATGACCAAGAAGCCACACCACATCACTGTTCGGAACGAAACAATGCAAATAAAATATGCTATGGAAGCCACCAGCATCTAGCAACAATATGGTATATATACCACGCTATCCACTATTTCCTATTGACTGTCTACATATGATTTTGTTCCTGCAAATTCTATCTCCAGCGAGGAAATATTTACCATTTACTAGAAAGTATGGGCTAAGTTTATCACACGTCCAAACAATTCATAGTAACCATACGTCCTACTTTTGCGTTGAACGGGAAGACTCATTTCGATCGCTATCTAAAGAAATCCAACCTGCTGAATAAAGACTGCCAGGAAGAGGCATGCAGTGCGCACCCCAGCCTCTGAGTCCTGACCGGCCGACTCCGGTCCCAAGGCGAAAAAACTGAAATGAAATCTCGTGCCAATACCAGAGTTAGGTCCTAGCAATTTTACATTAGCTGGCGTTAGAGCTACAGGTCAGAGGCGAATAGGCTTGACGCCTGGTTGCTTTCAGATTTCTTATCACTGGGTAAAAGTCTCGTCTTACAGGATCAGCATCAGACAGTCATCTCCTAGAACACCCACATATACTAACATTTCGGGTCACCCTTGACCTCAACTTGTCGATGAACAGCGCTCCCACAGTGTACCCATCGTGGTCTGAGCCGTCTGAATCCTCCACACAAATCCATTGGGGGCCATCTAGCTACAGAGCAGCGTCAGAGCGTCGTGAGTTCGCAACACCTGTCTCCGCGAAGAGACTACACCTCCCACTTACTTTGTGCTCTGGCTTTATCATAGCCATATACCTCTGCTATATCTCGTTCAGTTCTACGTACATCTTATCCTACATGCGTTGTGTGACAATTACGCAGTGGTTGTCTGAGCAAGACGCTGGCGATTTCCCTGCGCTCAGTTGCCATCTTCCTCTACTCAGAAATGATCACACAGTTTATAAACCCCCTGGGCAGGCATTTGCATGGTCCGAACGCGTTCAGACCCTTCGTTTTGACGTACAGGACCGTCCACCTCTCACTATCTCCAAGGAAAATCAAAATTTGGACATAGACCCATAAACGAATTCGGGAGACCAGTCTTAAGTAAGATTCAGATCTCAGGTACCTTGGACTTTGGGCGCCATGACTGTTCCAATGGGGCCTTTCGACTGCGATTATTCAAATATCCTTGCTTAGCAAAATTCCGAAGTGCTCTCTCTAAAAACTTGTCAGAGGCAAGAACGTGTCACTGGCTACCCAAGCAATGTTTTGCTCGCTTCTCCTGTTTAATATTAACAGTTATAAGAACAGGGCATCAGTTATTTCTCCACCTGCTGGCCTGGAAAACTCCTCATGCGAGCACGTAGACCAAGGCTGGTCACAATCTCCTGTCTCAGAGACTCCCTAACTGCCAGCCTCTGCTCCCTCTTAGGTGCTTGGACGACCTTCCTAACATGTGTGCGTCGCCTAACTAATAACCAACACCACGAACGGCTCTTTCTCACAATCTAGTGTGAAGTCACGATCTTTAAACATATTCATTAACTAAGTGATCCAGCATGATTTACCAGGGCCTTGTTTTTCACATGCACATATCTTATCTGTTCCAATTATCAGGGATCGGGATCAAACATGGCGATCGTGCCGATATGCCTGGAAGCTACTTATGCAGATAGACACAGATAGCAAGCCACACTCTCCAGGATGCTCTGCCTATCTGCCAGCTAGTGACAGTCTCCTAGGACAGTAATTCATGCAAAAAGTTGGGAAACACAACATTGTATCACAATGACCAACAAAAGTGTTGAGTCTGGTTTGTTTTATGAGGAAGAGCTTATGTTTGTAGCTGGAGAAATCTCTTGGACACCTCTTGGCGGTTGTCTTTTTGAGAAAGTTTCCCTTTAGTGAAGTAATCAGGCACCTCTAGAACTTCTGTTTTCGAAACCTGAGGCCTGCCTCTTGTACACTTCACTGTGAGTCTATCCTGCCTCTGCCTTTCTGCCTCTCTATATGTTGCGCTGCGCGATGCTATCTTCACAGCGCTTTCTTTTAAGCGTTCCAAATTGTTATCATATACTATTATACCTATATATTATTGTAAAATTTGTTAAAAACTTTGGTTTTTCTTTTTTTAACTCGCAATTTGAGACTTCCTCTTGTCCATTATCTTGGAGTCTGGTAAGAAGAAAATGTTCTTCACCAGACTTCTTCTCGCAACGGCACGGTTCATGTCGAGGCGTGCCCTTCGAAGTTTCATTATGATTTGGAAATTAATTTATTAGAAGGAAAAGTGGGGAGACGGATTATTTTTACATTCTGTTAAAAAGTCAAATGCAAATCACATGCGGTGGTTATATTTTATTCTATGTGTATGTTCATGTATCAAACATAATTTTGGCTGTTTTTTGAAACAGGTCCTTTTCCTCGCTGAACTCCTTCGGTCCTGGGAACTCTGAGGACCAGGCTTGCCTTGAACTCACAAGAAGCTCCTGCCTGCGCACTTCCCCAAGTTCTCAGATTAAAAAGATCCTGTTGCCACCACGGCCCACCTAGGAGTTACAGTAGTTTAGAAATAAACCCATATGAGCAATTGCAGTTGGAGCGACTCCCATGGACTCTGATAATCTTTCACCATAGCTGATAGTTGTTATCCACCATGATATTATTGGAAATCCAATCCAAGACCAATGCAACAGCAGCTGTGTTCTGAAACACTGAGCCATCTCTGTTGGAACTGCAGATCAGGAAAAGGACTGGAACAATATGAGTGGTAGATGAGGAGGAGTTGTGTGCCCAGCCAACAACAGGGACATGTGGATCTTGGGACTTATAGAAACTGCCAGAAATGAGACCAAAATCCTTCTCATCCTGTTGACAGGTGCACAAACTTGAGGTTTGTCAGGATTTAGACCACCAAGAATTTCCATCTTCCCTTTTACACACTGACAACTGATACATTCTTTAGCCTTGACCCAACAAAGCAAGCAAGGAAACTCCTAACAGTTTATTCTAATATCATCTTTCTTCTGGTTTATTTGATGTCCTCATGTTGCCCAGTTCATTTAAGTCAGAATGGGGATTCAAATAGTTTGAAAATTCTGCTTATTTGCTGTGTTGGTGTATTTACATTTTTTCTTGCGGGGAACAGAAATTCTTTAACATATTGCTTCCCTGTAGTAGTTAAATACTCTGAGGAAAATCATGTAATGCACTTACCAGAGGGAGCAGACCTTAATGAGTGACTTTGATGAAGAAGGTCAAAATCCACCTGCTTCAGGGGAGAGTGCCACAACACAAGATAAAGGATATTTAATGTTGTGGGGCAGGATGGTGCCTAGAAGGTAAATTTCTTGTCAATCAACACTTAAATCTGGGTTTCATTCCCAGAGCTCACACATTGGAAGGAGGTAACCTGCTCATGAAAGTTGACTTCCACCCTGATGTTGTGGGAAGGGAGATGTACAGGCAGACTTACACACTGCTCACTCCTACTTATATATACAGAGTGCACACACACAACAACACACATGTACACACCTAATTAAAATATTTTAAAATGTATGAAATATTCGATATTAAGGATTTGTTTTCACTTTCTTGAACCTAGTACACTTAAATTTTGTTAAATATTCCTATGTAATTATTTATAATTTTAATTATTAATTTATTTATTCAGTGGATGTGGTGTGCATAGCCTGCATATGTGCAAGTGCACACATGTCATGCACTGTACATGGAGGTCAGTATAGTGCATATTCTCATTTCCACTGGGAAGTTTGAGTTCCAAGATGCAATGGTCAGATTGAAAAGGATCGGTTGCTTGCGGAAACTGATCCTGTATCCTAGTGGATGAGCAACTGGTGCTTCTTTTATCCAGCTGAACCTTTTCTCCCAGCCCCTCCATATAATTCATTTGATCTTCATAGCCTTCTATCTGAAATTGAGAAATTCATATAGCATGTTTTGCCCTTAAAGTGCTAACAGATTGATCACTAGCCCAATAATTTGCTTATGATCTTATCCCGAAGCGATTTGTTCTAGAGATTCTTCTAGATTTGATGAACTGTTGCCCATTGAATTGCTTAACCTTAAACTAAAAATTATATAAAAAGTTATTAATTATTGATAAGTTATATGTATTACATGTAGTATCCAAATATGTGTTGTTATATCATAATTGTTCATATTTACAGTATTATTATGTAATATTAGAATACATATGATATGTATATATTTTGCATGCTGGCAGACAGGCATGTTGATGCACAAGTTTAATCCTAGAAGTTCATGAATACTGACTGAATTCCATCTGATTCTCAAGAAAACAATTTTAGTTATAGTTTTTTCTTTCATTTGAGACAGGGTCTCCCTGTAGCCACAGCTGGCTTGGAACTTACAATGGAGAAATGGCAGGCCAGGATCTCAGGGATATCTGCTTGCCTGTGCCTCATGAGTACTGATTAAAAGCACATGCCACCATGCCCTGCTCTATTTATATTTTAAGGTCAACTTTTATCTTAATCTTGAGTGCCAAATATCTCTGAGCAACACGACTGCAGTGCGACACACAGGTACAATTTCGCTTACTGTTTCTCACCAAAGCATGCGCCTACATTCAATTTCTTTTTTGTTGTTGGAAACACAGGATCGAGATCATCCACAGATTCACCTAGTAATATTCCAGGGTGCAGATGGAATGTCAGCGTTTAATAAACCCTGTTTTTGTAACCACCTGGCACCTGGAGTAATATACACGTGATAACAGCTTGCTTTTTCCTTTACAGCAGACCACAAAACCGTCTGGACAAATATCACCATCACTCTCAAAGCAATATACTTGGACTTATGTATCGCTTAAACAATTAACAGCATTACCTGATAAACAATCAGTATTTGCCATGCTTTATTTCTTCCATACATGCAATTGGTGATTTAGTAGTTGTAAACATACAAGTGGGGGACCCTTTTGTACAATCTCATTGGGGGAAATGTATTCGTCTATCGCGTTCACTTTAAACCCACTTAGCCAACATCTCTTAACTTTATGATACAATATCACAAGGGAACAAATGTTGGCCAACTGCCAATATCGAGCGCGCACGGACATTCATCACCCGAATCGAAACAACTTTACACACTCCCAGCTGTTATGCTGGAACAACTTTATAGTATGATTTTGGAGAATCTTATAATTTTGATAAAGTTGATTAAAATTATATGCAGCTTTGGGGCTGGGGAGATGGCCTCAGTGTGGTTAAGAGCACTGATCTCTGCTTCTACGAGGACCCGGGTCCATCTCAGCACCCACGATGGCACTAGAAGCTGTCGAACTCCAATTCATGAGAAAACTCCATTTCCACGGGAATCCGAGACCCTCTCTTGACCTCCCAGCATTGAAAAGACAGGGCACAACCTGCATGAACAGAAAAGTATATATTCACATATAAAAAATGAACACAAAATAAAAATTAAATCTATAGCTCGTTCATATATAACAATCATAGTATAATTAAAATTTAATATATGTTAAGCACTACACTATGATTGTTGTTTAATACTATCTTCTTCTTTATAGGATTTAGTCAAAATATTTCTGATTTACCATCCATGGCTTCCTTTCTTTTAATCTTTCCATGGAGCGATAATTGGATAAATAAATGACTTCAGGATTTAGTGATTTTAAATGTGAAATTATTTAGAGACCAAAAAACGCTTAGGAAAAGTTCTCTCTACTTCATTGCAATGCCTGAGTGATATATAAACAATATACTTACACAGTATATTTATTGAATACTAATATGGCATATATACAAGATAGATGGCTATCATTCTAGATAGATGGGGCTAGATATAATAGACAAGAAATAAGAGATGAGAGACTCACAGAGAGAGATTAGTCTTTCAGATTCTATAGCAGTTTTTTATTCAGAGGGCTTGTATTTCAGAGTTTTTCTGTGCTGTTTCTTGGTGTTAGACCATGCAAAATTGAAAACTCTATATATAAGAGAAAGTGATAACTAACTTTGAATGTCTTAAAATAGTTATAGAGGTATCCAAATCTTGATGGTGGTAAAGAGGTATTATGAATTATTGGAAAGATATTTATTTGCATGATGTCCTAAGGGTGTACCATGACAAGAATGCCACACGATCACTTGCTGAAATGTAAAGAATAATAAAATGATGCTACTGAGGATAGGCTCAGCCGGCATTTTAACAAGTATTTACATAATAATCACCATCTCACTATTTCATGATTTCTAACAATGATTTGGGCAACTTCATCCTTCCAGGGGAAATTATTTTATATACCTAGAAATATTTGTGTTTTAATTTATCAAATGTTCATAAAAATCGAGTTTATACATCCCCTATGTTTGTTTAGCAAATCATTTTACAATATCTAAATTTAAATTCATCTCTTGCCGAAAATACTTCCAGGAAGAGCCTGCATGCAGCACCCAGCCTGTGTCTGGAGGTCCCAAGGGGAAAACTAAGAAAGACTCTCCCAATACTACAGTTTAGATCCCAGCAAATTCTTATAGGCTTGGTTACAGTGCAGATGTTTGAGGTGGTCGCTTCCAGGATTGTAGGTGTTTCCCTCCCAACATATTCATCTGGGGTTCCTAGCTGCTGCCCCGAGACCTCCACATAAAATGGAGGATCTGGTGGGAGAAGAAACCCTTGCCCACTTATCTTCTTCGCTTGTACTGAACATTACACCCTCTCCTTATTTACCTAACCAAATGATAGCATGATGTGTTGGAGTGGCGTCACTGATCCCCTGGGTTCCTCCTCTCTCCTCAGACATGATTGCCAAGCTTGTATAATCGCTGGGCAGGTATCTTGAAGGTCCAACACTTACGAGTCCTTCTTTGGAGGACGCATCCATAACTCACTAACTCCTTCAAACCCGAAATAAGATCTTTGATATAGCCATTTCATAAATGTATTGGCCCTCTGAGAAGTTTCAGTTTTCAGCCGGGTGTGATTTGGAACTGATTTCCTGCGGCTTTTGCTGATTAAAACACCCGTTGAGTCTTCTAGAAAGTCCTAAGTTGTCTCCTCTTCTAAAATCTGAAACTTTGATGGTCAGCCTCATGTTGCTCTTCTTTGTATCTTGAGTTTCATGATATTCAGCGCGATCATATCTCCCACCAGCCCTGCCTTGGGAAACTCCTCTAGGATAGAGGAGGCAGTGTCCAGTCTACATGAGATCTCACCTCGCATAAATTTTCCTTCAGTGCTGGGAAATTACAGGTTGTGCTGCCACAATAACAAGCCAGGGCTCTTTGAAATTTAGTTTGAGATGCTTTCATAATTACTAAGTGAGGATTACCTGTGTTTGTCATTACTAGAAATCATGGGAACATAAAATTTATTTCAGCCTTGTCTTTTAATGAATACTTATGTCCGATATAGATGACAATGGTGAGAATCCTGCTACTATGGAAGAAAGAATGGAAGCACACTCTGAGGTCATCCTTGCCAGTGACAGTGAATCTATGCAAAGTTGGGAAACACAACATGAAGAATTGTGAGTCTGTTTGTTTTTGAAGAGCTACATTGATTCAATTCTTTGTCATTTTGGGGTTCCCTTTGAGACAGTTTCCCTGGAACAGCAGGTACCCTGGAACTTGTTGAACCCTAGGCCTGACTTATCCTCACTATGTTCATCCTGCCTATGCTTCTGCCTTCTATGTATTGGCATGCTCACATTTCTTCAAATCAATTGTTATCATATATCATTGTAAAATCTATAAAGTATTATTTTTTTTCTATTTATTGAGAGATCTGCCTAGATGAAATGTTCCAACTGCGGACTTCTCTAGCGCAGGCATAATCCCCGGATCCTCTAGACTTCCATAGAATTCGTCGGCTATTAATTTATAAAATGTCAGTTGAAGAAGATTACTTTCATTGTGTTTAAAACAATCAAAGACGACACTGCGTTATTTTGTTTTTCTTTACGAAGTCTACAAAATTTTTTTTGATGTTTTTGAAACAGTGTCTTTCCCTGAGCTACCTTCCTAGCTCACTGAAAACCTCGAGGTCTGCTAGAACCAGGCTGTCTGAACTCACAGAGATCTTCCTGCCTCTGCCTCCCAAGTTCTAGGATTAAAGGCATGTGCCACCATGCCGAGCCTAGGTGTACAGTAGTTTTGAATACAACCATGTATAGAAGGAAGTTGGAGGGATCCCATGGATCTGAGGTTAAGGATGGTTGTTATCCACTGTGTTTTAATTCAAAATCCAATTCAGGGCCACTGCAACAGCACCTGTATTCTGAACCACTGATGCCTGTCTGTTACAGGAAAAGGATGGGAACAATGCGAGTGGTAGAAGAGGAGGAGCTGGGTGCCAGGCCAACAACAGGGACATGTGGATCTGGGGACTTGCTAGAAACCATTAGAAATGAGACCGAAGTCTGTCTCGTCCACTTGATAGGTGCACTCACACTCGGCGTCAGTCAGGATTCAAACCAAGATTTTCATCTTCCTTTTTACACACTGCCAGCTGATACATCCTTCAGCATTGATCCAACCAAGGCAACTGCTGACAGTTTATTCTAACATCTTCTTTCTGTTTTATTTGATGTCCTCATGTTTCCCAGCTCATTTAAGGGAGAATGTGGATTTAAAAAGTTTAAAAATTCTGCTTATTTCCTTTGGTGGGTTCTTACATCTGAAATTCTTTGTTTCTTAATTTTTTTTTTTAATTTTTGCTATTTTATTCATTGATCGTTGTACTTCATACATCATTTTCCAATTCAGTTATGCGCATATTTCCCCTTTCCCTCTCCCCCACCCCCACACCACCTCCATCCCAGATCTGCATTCTGCCATAACTCTCCTGCATCTTTCTCTCAGTTTTTTTTTTCTTTTTTTTTAACAATAATTGATTAACTTTGAGATACAGAAGCATCTTTACTGTAAACCATTTGCAAGCTAGTTGTGTCTCAAACCCACACAGCCCCTTGTTCCACCATCCAGCAGGGGGGCTTGTATTTCAATCAATTTGATCAAAATGAGTTCCAGCTATTTGTGTATTCACCATTCACTCCAATACAGCCCTTACATTCTACCACTGCCCCCTCTTTCAGATTGTTCCCTAGGCTTAGAAAGGGGCACAGTGGATGAGAAGCAAACAGTCTACTTTCTCTGGAGCTGTTGTCTTGGACTCTGGGTTCAATTCTGGCTACTTCTTCATGGGCTGACAGTTTTGTCAGGCATATAACCTTTCATCGTCTACTAATGAAGCAACATCCTCCGTCGAAGCGACCAAGCCTCACACCTCACCTCGGCCCGTGGACAAATACTGTGCAGCAGAGGCAGCCATATGCCTGGATATCCCAGAATTCTAATTGGCTATTAGCTCTCTCCTCAAGCAGTAATAAACCCACGCGTGATGCGCACAAGCTACATTCCTCTAATGGTAGCGACATTTATCAATCCACCAATGAAGGACCCTTGTCAATTCTGAACAGAACAAAACAAAATTAGATATCCGTATCGGCGGATTAAACATCATCACCATCACACAACAAATACTGCGTTGCTATACCAAAGTAATACCTACCACATTAACCAATCTCAATACTGTTGTTCAAATATCCTATGATATTCCTAATTACCTATCGATAATTCTTAAATATGCTTTCCTTGTTAGCATCAAATGCGATTTTCTGAAATCTGGAATGCCAGCAGAGTAGATGCAGACCCTTTAATGAATGAACTTTGTATGAAAGAAGGTCGAAAATCCACCTGCTTCAGGGAGCTGCCACAACACAAGGGTAAAGGGAATTTAATGTTGTGGGGCAGGATGGTGTCTAGAAGGTAAATTTCTTGTCAATCAACACTTAAATCTAGTTTCATTCCCAGAGCTCACACAATGGAAGGAGATAACATGCTCAAGAAAGTTGATTTCCACCCTGATATTGTGGGAAGTGACATGTACATGCAAACTTACATACTGCTCACTCCTACTTACATACATACAATGAACACACACACACATACACACCCAAATAAGATATTTTTTAAATGTATGAAATGTTAGATATTAAGGAATTTCATTTTTCATTTTCTTGAACATAGTACACTTAAATTTTGTTAAATATTCCTACATAAATCTTTTTATTTTAATTATTAATTGATTTATTCAGTGTACATGTGTATAAGCTGCATATGTGTATGTGCACACATGTCATGCAATGTACATGGAGGTCAGAGTAGTGCATCTTCTCATTCCCTGGAAGTGGAGTTCCTGATGGTTGTCAGTGGACATGGGGTGCTGGGAACTGAACCTGTATCCTGTGGATGAGCAACTGGTGCTCTTATCCCCTGAGCCATTTCTCCAGCCCCTCCATGTAATTTTTTATTTGATCTTCATAGCCTTGTATCTGAATTCTAGGAATTCGTATAGCTATTTTTGACCTTGAAGTGGTAACAGGTTTATCACTAGCCCATGATTTTCGATGATGTTATCCCAGTAGTCTTCATTATTTGTTCTTAGAGATTCTCTAGAATTGCCATTGATTTTTTTCTTAACCTTCAACCAAAATTATATACAAGTATAAATATCCATAAGCATATATACATATATGTCCACATGTGTGTATAACATAATGTTCATATTTACATATATATGTAAATATACATATATATATATATATATATATATATATATATATAATCTTTAAGATGTATGTACCACTTAGTATAATTCCATCCAGAATACAGGATCTCCAAGGAATAATTTATATGACTATGATTATCATTTGAATTAATATAATGTGTTTTCCTTGTCAACATTTATGTTATTACCTTGCCAATAAAATACCAAGTCTCAATTCTTTCCTAAATAGTTCACATTTTTTGCAGCTGTGTAGTTCACAGTACTAACTTTGATCCCTATAGTCACAAAAATATTGATATCAAAATTAAATCATAATATTTCACTATTTTTCTCATCAGAAATTTAATCTTGTTGGTGTAACCTGGACAAAGGAATGTTATTTCATAGAGGGAATTTCATGAGCATTAAGTACGTTGAATATTGTCTTTACTCAATATTAAAATACTGTATGCTGGGCTGGAGAGATGGCCTAGCGGTTAAGAGCGCCGACTGCTCTTACAGAGGACCCGGGTTCGATCCCCAGCACCCACATGGCGGCTGAGAACCATCTGAAGCTCCAATTCCAGGAGAACTCCAGTTCCAGGGGAATCCGAGACCCTCTTCTGAACTCCGTGGCGTTGCACGACACGGGTGCACAGACTTGCATGCAGACAGCACATTCATACACATACAGAAATAAATAAAATTAATAAAAAAAAATTAAAAAAAAATAAAATAAAATACTGTATGCTAATTCTATTATCAGTCTATATATTACGTCTCTTTTCCACTAGTAATATCTTAGTTTAAGGTCAATTAAAATAATGTTTTCAAGAGAAAGTTATATTGGATGGACAAATATATAATTTATTAATATAGCTTTGGCTTATCTATGTTCAAATCATTAACAAAAATTCTTGTTCAGTGATTTTGTAGATAGATATTAATTTTTGAGAAATTAACTTTTTTTCTGAGGCTAGATTTCTCTGCCCTGGACCTAGATTCAGACATTTGCAACCAACCCTGGAGAGCTGGTAGGCAGACCTCACATGGTGCTGCAGATCTGTGTGCATGAGTCTGACCTCCACTTGGAGGTGTGAAACTCAAACTGTGCTGCAACAACAGTATTAGAGACTCCACAGTCCCTAGCTCAGGAACACCTAGGTCTCTTCCTCAGCTCCATATGGGGTGGGGCCCTGTGGGTAAAAACCTGCCTGATTGATATCTGTCTAAGCCTCTGGATTAGCTCTTTACTGGCTGGGCGAGAATTAGCTGGTCCTTCCAGTAAAATATCAGAAGTGAGTACCTGAAGCCTAGACTAGACCAACCAGTCATTCATACCTAATAAGAAGACAATGAAGGCATCTGAAGAATACAAGTGAAGTCAGTCTTCAATAGAAAAGAGAAACACTTGAGCTTCATAACAGAATCACAAAACAAAAGAAATCCATGTTAAAATCACAATGAGGAAACAATAGCATAAAAAACCCAAGTAGTATGTCCCCACTAAATACTAAATATTCTGTAGAAGAGTGCTACAATGATAACCCCCTAGAGGTAATCCAAGACCTAGAATTTAAGAGAACAATCATAGACATGATCTAAGAATTCAAGGAATTTAAATAACACACAAAGAAATCAAAGAACTAAAAGAAGATAGGGATAAACTAAAACAAAAAAAGATGATGATAAACTTCTGGATAAATTTACAAAAGAGTTAGAAATACTGAAGAAACCTCAGGCTGAAATGAAAAAGGAAGTCAAACGTTTAATAATCCATCTAGAAAGGAAGAGAGAAACCATCAGTAACATAATGAATGAAGTAGAAAATAGAATATCAAGACTGAAAGATAAATTTGAAAGAATTGGACCAATCAAGCAAAGAATATGAAAAACGTTTTAAATCACAGGAATAGAATGTTCAGGAAATATGGGGAACCAAGAAAGTACCAAATCAATGCATCATAGGTATAGAGGAAGGAGAAGAATGTCAGGATAATGGCATTGATTACATCTTCAACAGGATTGTACAAGAAAAATTTCCCAACTTAAGGAAAGACATACCCATGCAAAACAAGAAGCAAATAAAACAATAAATAGACAGCTCTGGAAAAGAAATGCTCCACACGATATCACAGTAAAAGCACTAGCTACTTAAAACAAAGAGAAAATACTGAAAGATACAAAGGAAATCAAATCACATATAAAGGAAAATCCCGTGGAATTTCAGCTGACTTTTCTTTTTTTTTTTTTTTTTTTAATTTATTTCGGTATGTGTATCAATGTACTGTCTGCATGCAGGTTTGTGCACCCGTGTCGTGCAATGCCGCGGAGGTCAGAATAGGGTCTCGGATTCCCCTGGAACTGGAGTTCTCCTGGAATTGGAGTTTCAGACGGCTCTCGGCCGCCATGTGGGTGCTGGGGATCGAACCCGGGTCCTCTGTAAGAGCGGTCGGCGCTCTTAACCGCTAGGCCATCTCTCCAGCCCCTCAGCTGACTTTTCAATTCAAATGATGGAAGATAGAAGAGTTTGGACCAACATATTCTCAGTTCTAAATGAGTATAGATGCCAACCCAGAATACTTTAACCAGCAAACATGTCTATTATAGTTGAAGGAGAAAGAAAAACCTTTCATTACATAAATAGGCTGAAAGAATTCATGTCCGCTTCCGGGCATGTCAGCAGGATGGCAGAAATAGGAAGGCCAAAGCCACACTGCCACAGCCCACGTCACAGGCAGCCTGTGGCCTCTGTCTGGCTCCACAGGAGAGCAGCACTCCACTGGGTGGATTGAGGAGCTCCACTGGAAGACAACCCCAATTGCAGAGGATTGACTGGTTCCACTGGAGACTAGCACTCCAGTTCCTGGATTGACAAGGCCCGGTTTCCAGTTGTAGCCTTGCTAGCTAGAACCAGTGGGCAGCTCCCAAGATGGGTGAAAGAAAAGGTGTGAACAAGCACTACCCCCAGATTTCAATCCTGCAAAGCATGGCTTTCTCAACCACTTTTCTCAACCACAACAGCCACCCCCTTTAGGAACTGGCTCAGAAGTTGTCGCAAGGCATCCTGGTCGTCCGATTTGAGATACCATACAACATCTGGTGCGATGGTTGCAAGAACCACATTGGCATGGGTATGCTCTACAATGCAGAAAAGAAGAAGGTTGGCAATTATTACACAACCCTCATCTATAGGTTCCGAATGAAATGCCATCTCTGCATCAACTATATTGAGATGCAAACGGACCCTGTCAACTGTGACTATGCCATTGTGAGTGGTGCCCAGCGCAAGGAAGAATGGTGGGACATGAAGGAGAACGAGTAGGTTCTGACTACAGAGGACGAAAAGAAAGAGAAACTAGAAACAGATGCCTTGTTCCACCTGGAGCACGGAGAAGCTGACCGCAGCACACTAAAGAAGGGCCTCCCCACCCTCAACCACATCCAGGAAGTGCAGAAAGCCTGGTAGGACGGACTTTGCCCTCAATAGCATGCTGTGCAAGAGGAAGAGGAGAGGGACCAGGCGCTGCAGGCCAAAGCAAACCTGTTCATCCCTTTAGTGCCAGAGTCAGAGGATGACCGCAGGCTGGCTGTCCTGCTTAGGTTGCATACCTTGGACTCCTACGAGGACAAGCAGAAACAGAAGCGATTGGAGATCCATCTCCTGCTCCTGGTTCTCATCTGTCCAAGGACCCAGTGCCCATGGTAGCAAAGCAACCAGTGTCCTACAGAAGCTGTTTCAGGTCCGCAGACCACTGCCTGCCAGCACAGGCACCTCAGGGGAATTGGGCATAGTGCGACAGAGGTCCTGAGAAATACCAGAGAATCTCCAGCAGGCAGCAGGCAGCAGGCATCTCCAGGCCAGCAGAGCCAAGCCAGGACAAAGCCTCGTCCCTAGAGGACTGCCGCCCCCAGATACAACTGAGGACCCTGGGACCAGCAGGACACTGGAGCCCAAGCGGAGTTGCAAGGACCAGGCTCTATGCCCAACAGGTTCCTACCAGGATGGCCTACAGCCCAGCAACCTTACTGACTCTCTAGTGGCTGACTACTCTGACTCTGAGAGTAAATAAGAGAGTCGGGATTCTAAGGGCCTGTGTCCTCTAGGGGTCATATCTCACCCAGGACTTTAGGGACCACAGGCTACACTGCTGTCAGTCCTGCCACCTATCTTGCCTTCCCAAATACATATTTATTTGGAAAAAAAAAAGAATTCATGTCCAAAAATCCAGCCCCTCAAACAATACTTGAAGCAATACAAAGAGTAGAAGAAAGGAAGGACACCCGATAAGCAACAGAAATTAGTTAATGAAGGTATAACTGTGGAAATACGAACCTAGGTCAAGAATAGACGTGGTAATTAAAATGATGAGAAGATTATATCTTTAAATATCAATGAACTGAACTCCCCAATCAAGAGGCAGAGACTAGTAGAATGGATTAGAGGACTAAATCTATCTCTTTTATTGTCTGCAAGAAGCCCATATCATCTTCAAGGTCAGGTACTATCTTAAGGTGTAAGGTGGGAAAAATATTCAAAGAAAATTGCACTAAGAAGCAAGCAGGAGTTGTTATTCTAATGTCAGACAAAATAGACTTCAAATTAAAACTAATCAGAAGAGGTAAAGAGGGTTATGTCATTCTTATCAAAGGAACAATTAACCATGAATATATATGCACCAAAATCTGGTGCACCAAGGCACAGATTATTTCCAACACGCTGCTAGTATGGAAATTTAATACCCCACTCTGTCCATTAGACAGGACAACTAGACTAGGAATAAACAGCGAGACATTTGAACTGGGCAATATAAGGCACCAAATGGACCTAACAGACATCTACTGAATATTCCACCAAAGCATCGAAGAATATATTTTTGTTTCAGCACTACATGAACTCATGCAGATTAACCAACACACTCCTTAATAATGAATGGGTCAAAGGTGAAATTAAGAAAGAAATAAAAGTAGTCCTGGAATTAAACAAAAGGACAATGCAATACAACAGAACCAGTGGGATACTTTAAAATGAGTCCTAAGAGTGACATTTATAGCTCTAAGTGCCTACATTAAAGGAAATAAAAAAAAAAAAACAGAAAGAGCACAAATAAATGACTTTACATCTCAACTCAAGTCCCTTGAAATTCAAAACAAATGAATCCCAAACCCAATGGACAAGAAGAAATAACAAAAATCAGAGCAGAGATTAAAGAAATAGAAAAAAGAAAATAATGACCAAGAGCTGGTTCTTTGAAAGGATAAACAAGATAAAGAGACCCTTAGTCCAGTTAACCAAAAGAAAGCATGAGCAACTTCAAATTAACACAATTAGTGATATAAGGGGAAACATTGCAACAAACAGCAAAAAATCCAGAATATTATATGGGAATACTTTAAAAATCAATACTGTGAAATTTTAAAACCTAAAACAAATGGATGAATAGTGGAAATCATGGGAATCACCAAAGCTTAACCAAGGACAGATCAACAGATTAAACAGACCTATGACATATAAGGAAAGTTACACCATACTACAAAACCTTCCAACTAAAAATAGTCTAGGCCCAGATGGATTTACTGCAGAATTCTAAAAGACATGTAAAGAGGACCTATAACCTATGTTACTTAATTTATTCAAAAGGGTAGAAACAAAAGGAAATCTGAATTCCTTCTATGAAGCCCATATCACTTTAGTACCAAAATCAGGCAAAGATACAACAAGAAAAAGAAAATTATAAAGCTTAATGGAGGGGCTTGGTCTGGCACAGGGGCGGCTGGAAGAGGGACTGGACTCCGAGCCCTCTTTCGGGGATCCCCGTCTCGGAGGGACCACGCTTTTCCTTTGCAGAGTGAACAGAGGGTCGGGTTTACGTCTACTCTGGTCCCCGGCGGGCGGCCTTGTGGGCAGGTTCCAACAGGTCAAAATGTCACCAACTTAATGGCTGAGAAAGTAAAGATACAGGTTTGCATCGATTAGGAAGTACCAGAAAGTGCCAACAGAAAGGTTGGCTTGTCAGAACATTGAAAGGAAGAAAAGCCTCAGATTGCTACAAAAATCAAACCCCTCTGTGGATCCTACATGTAACAACTATGTATAATGAGTCCTAACGAAACATACCTTCTAGGAGCCGCAAAGGTTTTAATACGAGAGACTTTCTAACCTCCCCCTCATAGAACAGGGAGAAATATGATGATGATGTCGTTCTCCGACAACTATTATAGAGGTAATCTCTTATAAAACCGGTAAAACTGCCTTCTTGAATTGACCAATAGACATAGGAACTGTGAAAAGGATTATTCTCTATTCAGAACCAAATATAATACTAAAGTCTCCTTAAGCTATGCACTTAAGCAAAATATATTAATGCATGAGCTCTGACATCAGTATTGGATTATTCTACCAAGGAGATGTTGGCCAGGGGATCCAAGACCCCACAAAAGGTAAAGGCTCCTTGTCTCTAAACTAGGATACCTGCAAGAAGAGAGGCGATAAGGCCCTGCTGTCAAAGACCTGACGTTAATATGGGAAAGATGTATTGAGACCATACATGCAAGTGTACAGATGGTCTCTGGAATACCAGAGAGTGTTACCAAAGGCCACTATACCAATAAAGCAAATATGGGTCTCCTTGAGTCAAGCAAGACTCCTCCATCAGCACCAGCTACACCTCACCTGCCTGGAAATACTGTGCAGCAGAGGCAGCCATATGCCTGTATATCCCAAAGCTAATTGGCTATTGGCTCTCTTCTTGGAGGAATAACCCATAGCTGATGCCACAAGCTTGCACCCTCTAATGGTCAGGAGATGTTATAAGCCACAGTAATACCCTGTCATATTCAACAGGAAAAAATGTAATTCATGGATTAAAATACCATCCAAACATCTGTGTCTATACCAAAGTAACCTACGATAACAATTAATACTGTTTAAATACCTATATATCTAATTGCTTGTGCTTCATTAGTAGGACAGAAAGGTTATGCCTGGACAAACTGCCAGCCCATGAAAGAAAATAGCCAGAATTGACCAGAGTCCAAGACAACAGCTCCAGAGAAAGTAGACTGTTTTGCTTCTCATCCACCTGTGCACCTTTTCTAAGCCTAGGTAACAATCTGTGGAAGAGGGGGCGTGGTAGTATGTAAGGGCTGTAATTGGGGTGAATGGTGAACCTACAGCAATATAGCCTGGACACTCATTTGATCAACTTGATTGAACATACAAGCCCGCCCTCCCCTGCTGGATGGTGGTACCAAGGGGCTGTGTGGGTTTGGACACAACTGCTTGCAAATTGGTTTTACATGAAGGATGCTTGTACTCATAAATTATCACTTATTGCTAAAAAATGGAAAAAAAACTGAGAGAAAGATGCAGGAGAGTTGTGGAAGAATGCATGATCTGGGATGGGGTGGGGTGGGATTGGGGGAAGGGAAGGGGAAATATGCCTGAACTGAATTGGAAAATGATGTATGAAATACACAAAGCATAAATTAAAAAAAAAAAAAACGAGGAAAAAAAAAGCTTAATGGAGATTGATACAAAAATTCTCAACAAAATATTTCCCAACCACATACAGGCGCACATCAAAACAGTCATCCATCATGATAAATTTGGATTTAGTCCAGAGATGCAGTTATGATTCAACATCCATAAATCAATAAATGTCATAAATGGTGTAAATGGATGCAAAGATAAAAACTGCATGGTCATCTCAATTGAGACACAAAAGGCCTTTGATAAAGTTCAACATGGATTTATTTTTAAAGTCCTATAAGGAATTGGACTGGAGGGAACATTCTTCAACATAATTAAAGTTAAAGACAACAAACTGAGGACCAACATGATTCTAAACAGAGAAAAATTAGAAGCATTTTCCTTAAAAGCTTCCCACACTCTCTACTCCTTTTCATTATAGTGCTTGAAACTCTTGCTAGAGAAATAAGAAAAGAGAAGGAAATTAAAGGAATAGTAATTGGAAAAGAAGAGGTCAAACTAACCCTTTCTGCAGATGACATGATATTATACCTAAAGAATCCAAAAAGACTACCAGAAAACTCCTAGCAATAATTAATAGTTTCAGTAAAGTCTCAGGTTAGAAAACCTATAAAAATCAGTAACTTTTCTATATGTCAATAAGCAGCAATTGGAGAAGGAGTACATGAAAACCCTCCCGCTAATAAGAGCCTAAAAATGTACCTTGGAATAAACCTGACCAAGGACATTAAAATCTATACAATGAAATTTTAATTTTTTTGAAAAAAATGATAGAGGAAGACACCAGAAGATGGAAAGACCTCCCATGCTCATGGATTGGAACAATTAATACAGTAAAAATGACCATCCTACTCAAAGTAATACAGATTCATTGCAACCCCAATCAAAATCCCCATGACTTTATTCACAGAATTAGTAAAATAAAACATCATAAAATTCATATGGAAACACAAAGACCCTGGATAGCCAAAGCAACCCTACCACAAAGAGTAATGCAGGGGATTTCAAATTATATTACAAACTATGAGATTTCAAACTATATTACAGACATATAGTCATAAAACAGGATGATACTGACACAAAAATAGACCAATAGATCAATTAAATAAAATTGAAGAACAAACTTGTGTACATGCAATTTCAGTCACCTGATGTTTGACCAAGAAGACTCAAAGGAGGAAAGGAAGTACCTTCAGCACATGATGCTGGCAAACTAGATCACCACATGTAGAAGAATGAAACTCAACCCCTACCTTTCACCTTGAGTAAAAGTCAACTTGAAATGGATCAAAGAGTTCAATATGAAACCCAAAACTCTGAAAATATTAGAAGAAAACTTTGGCAGTAACCTACAAGTTATAGGTGTAGGAAAAGGCATTCTAATTCAGGCAGTAGTTGCACAGAAAATAAGGTTGATCAAGTGGTACCTCACTAAACTCAAAAGCATATATACAGCAGAAGAAACAATAAGAAGTGAAGAGAAAACAAACAGAGTATGAGGAATTCTTCACCAGTGGCACATTTGACAGAGGTTTAATATCCAGAATATATAAATTACTCAAAAAAGACAAAAGACCAAGAAAACAAATGACCAAGTTAAACAATGAGCTAAAGATCTGAACAGAGGCTTTTCAAGAGAAGTAAAGATAGCTAAGAAACATCTTAAAAATTGTTCAAAATCATTAATAATTAAGGAATCGCAAGTTAAAACTACTTTAATATTTAATCTCACCATGGTAAGATTGGCCACGATCAAGAAAACAAATGTACCAAATGGTGGAGAGAGTACAGGGTAAAGGAAGCACTCAGTCATTGCTGCTGGGTTTATGAACTCTTCCAACCCCTATGGAAAGCAGTGTGGCAAACTTTTAAAAGAATAAAAATGACCCTACCATTAGACCAAATCATAACACTCCTGGATCTACACCTAAAGTATTCATTCTATTGCAGAGATATGTGCACATCCATGTTTATTGCTGCTCTTTTCACAATAGCAAAGAGCTGGAAACAATCCAAGTGGCCTTTAACAGATGAGTAGATATTGAAAATGTGGTACATTTATTTACACAATGGCATTCTATGCAGTGGTAAAGAAAGGCAACATCCTTAAATGTGCAATTAAATGGATGGGAGAAGAAGTTGTTATGCTAAATAAAGTAACACAGACTCAGAAAAGCAAACAATGCATGTTTCCTTCATTTGTGGATTTAGTATAATATAATACTAATGGATATTGAAAAAAAATATAGATCAAAGTATATATATATATATGGTATTTTTGAGACAGGGTCTCCCTTTAGTCCCAGCTGGCCAGGAGCTTGCTCTGTAGACCAGGATGGCCTTGAACACACGGATATCTGCCTGTATCTACTTCCCCAATGCTGGGATAAAAGTCATACACCACTATACTCAGCACTAAAGATGGTTCTTAGCTGCCATGTGTGTGCTGTGAATCAAACCCAGATCTTCTGCAAGAGCAGTCAGTGCTCTTAAACACCTATCCATATCTCCAGCCATTTGTGGATCTTAACACCAAACCCATATATGTAAGTATATAACATGATGTAACTGCAGGAACCAGATAAATGAGAATGAAACACAAAGGGAACCTGAAACCTATGGCTAGTAAGTGACAAGTGTTACTAAAGGAGGGATGGATAAAATCAGGGGATCTAAATGGGAAGGATTATAGAAGGAAAGGGGGAAAAGGGGAGCCCAAGCAAGGTATGGTCACAGGAGACTGCAGTATCAAGGGAGAAATAGGGATACTTAAATGGAGAAGCCATGAAGAAGAAATGGAGGGAATGCTTGACAGGTAAAGGGAGAGAAGAGAGATGAATAGTGCCTTGCAGGGTGTGGTGATTTGAGTGATAATGTCCCCCATAGGCTTCAAGTATTCAGAATTTTTTTCTTTTTTATGGTCTTTTGAGACAGGGTCTCCCTGTAGCCCCAGCTGTCCTGGAACTCACTCTGTAGACCAGGCTGGCCTTGAACTCAGAATGATCCACCTGCCTCTGCCTCCCAACTGCTAGGATTAAAGGTGTACACCACCATGCCTGGCATATTTAGACATTTTGTCCCCAGTTGGTGGTGTTGTTTTGGTAGGTCTTAGAAGGTGTGGCCATGCTGGGGGAAGTATGTCACTGGGGGCAGGCTTAGAGAGTTCAACAAGACTTGTAGGCTTCATTTGCTCTCTCTAGGCTTCCTGTCCTCACTGGAAGATGTGAGCCTTGTCTTTCTGCTCCAGCCCCTGCCACTATGCTTCCCCACCACAATGGAATCTTAATTCCCTATAACCCTCAATCATAAACTCAAATTCTTGTTTTTATAATTTCCCTTGGTCATGGTTGTTTTATCATAGCAACAGTAAACTGACTAATACAGTTTTTGGTACCAGAGAGTGGGATGTTGGTTGTGAAGTACCTGACCATGTGGATGTTCAGAGAAATGTGGAAGACTTTGGAACTTTGGGCTAGAAAAGCTGTTGACTGCTGTAAGCAGACCTTAAAGTGTCATTTTAGTAGAAGCCATCCATCTGAGTTTATAGTTGTCTGGTAGTCTTTACACACATGTGGCCAAAATCCACATGATCTGCTTCCCTCCTGTGCTGGATGGCAATTCTACTGAACTGCAAGCTTCAAGGCAGAAGGGAGGAGTGAGCCACCTTGGCTGTAATCGGGGGGCTGCAGAGTCCTGTTTGTGCAATAGGTAAACTAGAGGTGACATTTTTGCTCAACGCCTCAAGGAAAGGGGCTATACGGTTCTGGAAGTTTGCAGAGATAGGCAAAGCAAGAAAACTTTGTATATCCTGAAACCTGCAGAGCTACAGATAACTTACAGAGGCAACTGATGCCCGCAGAAATATCAGATAACTCTGGGAGGTTTTTTGGGACAGGTCTTATAAGTTCTTGCCTCAAGCCAGGCAAAGTTTCATTCCTACAGTCCCTCCTTTGTTTTTATTTTTTAATTTAAATGGAGCAGTAATGTCATAGTCCACTAGGAGATATATTGGGATGGTTTGATTCTGGATTAAAGATATTTGGGCTGTAACCCCAAAGTGGCTTTTGACAAACCAGAAAGTCAACTTTCTGAAGTGAGTATTCATTTTAAGAAAAAGGAATATTATGATAGCCTAGGGGAACTTAGGTTGCACATAACAGAGCTTTTGTTAAAAGGATCTTACTCTGAACAGAGAGGCAGCAAAAGGCTATAGGCCAGTTGCTATGACTCTCAAGTGCATGTACACTTGATTAAACATAGAAACTCATTCCAGTGCACCACAAACTGACCATAAGAGATGCAAAGAGAACCACTGAGTTTGTAACTCTGCCCTTAAGTTGTGGATGTAATACCTATTCTCCCATTAAAACATACAGGTATGTGAGTGACATATTCTCTAAAATAAAATTGCTTGTCCTACACATAAAGACATACAAAGACATACAGGTATGTGAATTAAATTGTCTCTAGAAATAACATTACTTGTCCTATACATAAAGATATACAAAGAAATACTGGTATGCAAATGACTTTTATTTTTCCTAAGAGTAACATTCCCTATCTTATACATGAAAACAAAGATATTACTTGATACCTCTTTTAACATAGATGGTGTTTTTTACTTGTACCCACAAAGTCCCAAGCCTGGCTAGAGAGATCTGTATATGTACCTAATTGATGGAAAAAAGTTCAGTTACAATTGTTTGCTGTAGGTTTTCTCGTTAGCCAGCAGTCTCTAGGTTTTTGGGCAGGGGCAGGTGATAAAGTGGAGTAAGCTATTTCTGTTGTTGAAGATAGCACCAAGGTTGCCTCAGTCTTTTTCTCAAGAGGGAGGCTGGCTACTCAGCTCTGGCTTTTAGTTTCTCTGGAAGCATGGATTATGCCTGGAGGCAAAGTAAAAAGCAGCTGCAGATGGCTTATCTCAGAGCTGGAATGTTGGCTTTCAGGGTGCCTTTTACAGTTTTACTGATGGGATATGAATAATAAGAGCATAGGCAGTTAAGTAAACATTATTTATTATATTAGGTTGTGTTGCTGGCCTAGAATAGGGGGTTAGAGATACCATTTTAATATTACTGTAGGTAGGAAATTCCTCATTTTTCATTTCAGTAGATAAGCGGATGAAGCCTTATTAAAGTTATTTTTAAGAATAACATAGATTAACCCTATAATTTTGTTTGAAAAGTAAAATAATATATTAATTTAGTGCTTGAAATTATCTATGGTTAATTTTAGCACTGGTAGATTTAATTGGGCTTAATTTTTATTTTAATAAAAGACAGCTGTAATATGTTTTTACTGATGTAATTTCCTGTTGGGAGAAATCCCAGCCTATATAGTACCTGGCCTTGATACATATTTAATAGATGCTTTTGAGAAATAGAATATCTTTCCAAGATATTTTATGCCTCTTAATGTAAGAAAGAATTTAGCTGTCTTTTGGAGGGGATTACATTAATTTTACCTTATTTTAGGAGAATATATATATTCTTTGAAAACCATAGCACCACATACATACCCATATGTGAACCCATGTCCTGAGGTTTATTGTTGGTGAAGAGATGAAATACTGTCTTTTAAAGCTNTATATATATATATATATATATAATGTGTGTGTGTGTGTGTATGTGTGAAAACCATAGTACCACATACATACCCATATGGGAAGGGAACTGTTGTCCTGAGGTGCATTGTTGATGAAAAGATGAAATACTGTCTTATAAAACTGAATTAACTTGTAGATAAAAAGGGATGTTACAGATAGCATTATAAAAAGACATTGGATATGCATTAATGTCAAGGCTGTTACCTGGAAATTTAGCATGAATTAGAAGTAAAAATAACTTGCAGTTTACATACATTTAAGTTTGACCAAATTTTTAAACAACATATGTAATTTAGTTTACACTAACCAATGTGTGAATAGATATTGAACATTAGTAAAAATAAATTAGAGGAACCTTGATTAAATATACATTGTGATCTTTCATTTACCTGATTAAGATTGGATCCTGTAGAAATAAAGTTTAGACATATATAATTTTGACCTTTATATATATTAAAATTTTTAGATGTATAACTTTAAGTTATACCTTTTGTAGAAGGGGTTTTACAGAACCTACTGGGCACCGGTGGGTTACCTTCAGTAGATGACAGTGCATACTTAATAAAACTTTGAACTACTATCTGTGCAAATTTATATCTACCTGTTATAAATCAATTAATTTAAATATATTGGCAGACTTTAGTTAGGAAAAACTCAATTTTGGTTTTAGAGTTAGTCTTTAGTAAATCTATGTAAATAGAAAAATCACACAAAATAATTTTTAACCAAAACATAAAAATGGCAAATAGTTGTTAGAGAACATAAATTAGTTTTAATTTGTTAGACCAAGTGGGCTTGAAAATCTTCATACAAAGCTGGTATAAAACTCAAATAGACATTAAATAATTTTCACCAAAACCTAAAAATGGCAAATACTTGTTAAAGAACATAAATTAGTTTTAATTTTTTTAGACCAAGCTGGCTTGAAAATCTTCATGCAAAGCTGGTATAAAATTCAAATAGACATGAATTAAGATGGCTTGTTATTTTTCTCAGTGGTAGTTTACAGACCATGTGATCTGGGGGCCTGTGAATTTTAAAAATGAAATCAAATCTAAAAGGCTCCAAAATTATTTAAGACCTTTTTTATTAATAAATTTTAGGCTTGTTTAGGATCCTGAATTCATTGATTTTGAAATGCTTAGTACTTATTAATTGATCAGTTGTGCATAACTTGTTTAAAGATGTTTTTAGGTACCCATGTAGCAGATTTAGAGAAGCATGCTTGAGATGGAATCTAACTGAACAGATTTTAAATATTATCTAGAGATAAAAATTTTAAATATTATCTAGAGATAAAAATTGCCGGGAGTGTTGGTGCACGCCTTTAATCCTAGCACTCGGGAGGCAGAGGCAGGTGAATCTTTGTGAGTTCAAGGCCAGCCTGGTCTCAGAGTGAGTTCCAGGACAGCTGGGGCTACAGGGAGACCCTGTCTCAAAAGACCAAAAAAAAAATAATAATAATTGATGTTCAAGGAGCAGTACAATTAGTTTAATTCTGAACAAGTATTATAAGAAAGAAAATGATAAAGTTTAAAGGTACATTTTCTTTGAATATCTTTTGGAAAAGTCTGAATCAAAAAGAGACCTGGAACTATACTGAAACTTTTCATTCAGTGACAGACTCAAAGCACCTTGGGACATGTAGTTTTTCAGCCTGGAAGGAAAGAAAATGAAAATTGACTGCAGCAGGAAGTTGTCATGACTGCGGCAGGCCCAAGGAATTTTGGGAAATATAGTTCTGTGCTCGAAACTGACACACATTGCTTTTTCTTCCCTGAGAAATGATTTTGGTTATAAATTTTTGCAGCTCTGAGTTGGGGCTTAATTAATGGGACATGCCTGTAAAAGAAGGTGTTAGTTATGACTGGTCTGATACAGTCTTTCTGTATCTAAGGATGAAGTTGATTCAGGCCCTTCGAAGGAAAGTCGCTTAGAGTGCAACGAGCTGGCCAGTGGTTGAGGTGGCAGTGACTGCTCAGGCCGAGCAAGGGTCTACATGGCTGCCAGTTGCGCCTAGCCCTGGTCTGACTATGGTCTCATCTGGATACCCATGCAGCCCACTTCGGGCCCCTCTGAGCCCCCAGTCCAGTGCTCTGGCTCCTCCATGAGACTGGGGCATGCCACCGGCCCCTCTGCCCAATGCCCTGACTGCAGTGGAGCTGCCACCACATCTGCTTGGTTTTTGATTGGCTTTATTCACAGAATTAGTAAAATAAAACATCCTAAAATTCATATGGAAACACAAAGACCCTGGATAGCCAAAGCAACCCTGACCACATTATCTTCTCTTTCAGCTGGGGTAAGAGAAATATGGAAAATGATGGCATCTTATACTCAGCTGTCAATTTGTTGTTTATAATATTAATTATGATATTTTTCCAATGGCATTCTAACTTTGCTTTTTTTTTGGGGGGGGGCTTTTTGAAACAGGTTATCCATGTAGCCCCAGCTGGCCTGGAACTCACTATGTAGACCAGGCTTGCATTGATTTCAAAGTGATCGCCCTGTCTCCACCTCCTGAATGCTGGGATCGAAGGCATGGGCACTATGCCCATTCTCTAGCTTTGCACACCATTTTATCACCGGAAAGGCAAAAGTGTCCTCTCAAGGCAGCTGGAGCAGCATGGGTGGAATATACATGGAAACCACCAGGAATCACACAGGAACTGTGCTGCATTTGACAGTACCTTCAATGCCAACCAGCAAGGGCAACTCCAAAACCACGTTATTTGTGAGTCCAAACAGTTAAGACCCATTCACTACGTGGACTCCATGGAGGTAGTAAAGAAAAAAGTAGCTGCGTTGGACAATTCCTTAGTGCTGTCACCAAACTCAGTACTCGAGGACTGCTTCTCATGCCCCAGAGTCCACACCTTTCTGCAAACACTCACTAAGCCCTGCCCCAAGCAGAGTTCCCCTAACAACACTTCTATCTTAGGAGAAATCATTGTGTATCCAATTGGACCTAAATCCCCTTTAGTGGAAGTTCACTCACCTATGATGTTGTTAACATAGCCAGATGCACACATCTGGAGAGGTCATAGATCTTCAGCAATTCCACAAGGTAGGCACATCCCTAGGCTAAGGTAACATTTTACTAACTACAAAAGAAGTATTTTTATATAACAGACAGATATCCCAGATACCACTCAGAAAAGAAGCTTCTTTTGCTTCAGATGAAAATAGTACAAGTTTCCACAATTGGAAACATACAGATATGACTGGTGAATGGCTACCTGATACATATACAATGTAGCCTCTATGCACAAGACCCAAGTGTTATAGAACAGGAACGCAAGTAGGCATTAACTACCTCTTACCTCTTGTTAAGGAACCTGCTCCATGCAATAGGAGACCAGGAAACCAAAAGGGCCAGAATAGCTGAACCATGATGAGCAGGAGTCTACAGAGTGTGGTTCCATGGACAGGTTGCCTATGTTCAACTTCACCCACACAGAGCTCAGGGAACATTATGGAAAAGGGGGCAGAAAGATTGGAAGAGTCAGGGAGGTGTTGCAAGACCAAACGGAAACGAATCCTAATAACTCCTGGAACCTGGTTCATATGAACCTAAAGCATTGGTATTAGCATGATCAAGATGCATGCAAGTTCATCTGGACAAAAAACTCAGCACAGAATTGTAGAAAAGGGTAGCAGAGCCCAACCTTGCCTGAGGAAATATTGTCAGCAGCAGATGGTGGTCAGGTGAGGAAGACCTGGCCTTCTGTAGATAAAAGACTACAGAAAGGTTAACTAGAGCTCATGGGAGGAGTTGGCACTGAGGAGTGAGAGGAGAGAATAATTTAGTACCAGGGATTCTAGCAAGAATGACAGAAGGTGTGAACTCTGGTGGGGGTATCAAGGGACGTTTCCAAGGGAACAGCTGTTATAATAGTGATTAAGACTGAAAGAAAACATATGTATAAAACACATAAAA
This sequence comes from Rhizomys pruinosus, assembly GCA_009823505.1. Taxonomy (NCBI): domain Eukaryota; kingdom Metazoa; phylum Chordata; class Mammalia; order Rodentia; family Spalacidae; genus Rhizomys; species Rhizomys pruinosus. Next base: position 3,758,863 of record VZQC01002242.1, on the reverse strand, counting down.
TTCAATAAAAAGAATTTAAAAATATTATATCTGGTCAAATATTAAAGAAGAAAAAACATCTTAGCCAAACAGAAAACATCCAGTTTTCAGTTCATCACCCATATTAATTATTGATGTATACATATGGTACTTAATGTAATAGATATATAGAGATGTAACAGATAAATCTGGATACGTAAATGCATAAATAGGTTTTTGAGAGCACAGTAATTTCTAATTCTGGAAAAATAAATAATTAATAAATATTTACTTATTTTATTAGTGGTATGGTGAACTTCATTTCATAGTTATAATTTTCTCTTGACCACATTATAAACATTTTGTTCTTACAGAAATTTATAATTACATTGAGCCAAAATAGCTGAAACTCATATTCCCAACATATGGTTTCCATGTGAGCTAAAATCATTAATTTCTGGAGGAAACATGAAGGCAAAGGTAAGATCCTCCACTAGGGAGAACTGCCCTAACTGAATGTTCTATTTGGATAAAACCATAAGTCTATAATGAAAATCTATGCTTAACAATGAATTCTAGGTATTGTGGCTTATAACATATTTTCCTCAGAAAGGTTTTTCAATCATTTTCAAGTGATTCTTAGAATAAAGTTTCCATGTTTTTCTTAAATAGTTAAGAGGTGATTATTTATGAAAGACTGGCAAAGTAGCATTAAAATCAGGTGATAAAAGGCTCTTCAGATAAAAATGATATTAATATATCTTCTTACACATGAAATCATCAACTTTGTTTTAGAAACTATTAACCATCAACATGCAAATCAGATTGTTGAGAAACTGGATTTGAAGTGTTCATATATACACATTGAGATGTCAAAACACAGTCAATTATCCTACTGATTTTCATGCTGAGAAAAATGTTTGGTATTCCATGATATTTAAAGCAATGAACTTTAGTAACAGGGTACAATACTACTCTGTTAACAATAAGAAGATGTAACATTGGAAATGGATGTATTTCCACCAGAGGTTTCAGAGGATGAAAATAGCCGGTACTCATTGTCTCAAGTAGGTGTACAAAATTAATACGAAGGAATAATCAAAGAATTATAACAGACACAAATATGTTCAATTCTTAACCAAACTAAATAGGATTTTAGCCAATTCAAATTACACGTTGGTGATGCTCCATCTGTTATGTGACAGGGGTTTTAAACACAGCTCAAAGACCTAATCCTTGGAAGATTTAACCTTCACTTTAATTTAGCTCCATAGAGATAAATGGGGTAATCAGAATTTCATACCTTTTCAAATGAATCTGTACATAAGTTGAGTGTAAACTAATACATGCTGGCATCTGCTCATTCAATATTTATTCTCTTATACTTCAGTGAATTAGCAGCTCAGTTTTATTGACATCATACATTACCTTATGCTTTACGAAGAAAGGAGACTTATTTCCTATATCCAAGCCTCAGAAATTTCATCTCGGATACATTATTAATATGAATTTATTTTAAATTAGAGTGTTAATGAAGAACCACCCAGAAAGTGGCAGAAGATGGGCTACTTTATTCATCTATGAGTAGCTATGTTTGCAAAACAAAATCAAAGATTATATAACAGATCTTATCAAACTCCTCTGGGTCAAATCTGATTTTCTCACAGTTTTGGAAATAAATTCTATTTTCAAAGAATAAAATTCATTTACCTGAATATTTCCTATAACTTCTTTATGCTATAATAGAAGTGAGTAGTTCTGACAAAGAGTCCAGGGTCCAAAAACTCTAAAGCATTAACATATCTTTTAAAGAAAAGTTGACAGTTACTTGGCATAGAGGAAAATGTAGAGATATTTAACTCAAGGGTTGCAGAGATATTATTTAAATAAGCTATGTTAGACCTTGGAATGGAGATATGTCTATTACATTCATTAAATATTGCTGAATTTTTTACTTTATATTTTGTCCTATTACATAAGACAAAAATAATAAAACCACCTACATAAAATGTGAAGGATCATGTAAGAAATTTTGTTTTCTCTACACATATTTGTCCTCAGCCAGGTTTTGTTATTTGACAGTTATTTGATGCTCATTTCCATTTCTTCAATTTACCTGTGGCCTTTGATGAATAACATATAGCAGAATATATCAAAGTTTGATTTCTCTGTTCATTTGAGATGTTGAAAGCTCTGGTTTAATTGGTTTTACTTTATTTTTAAATATTAGAACTCACTTATTATATGTATTTCTAAGCCTAAAGAAAGCAAATATTACCATTAAGTTATCATTGACTTTTATAATGTTTATTTTTAATGTACATATATTAACACCAATTAAGGCACAGCTCTGTAATTCTAGCTATAGAGAGGAAGTTGTAAGATTGCATCAGATGCCAAGTAGGACTAAACAATATTTTAGGTTTGTAAAAGTATCCTTTAAAGTTAAAAAAAGGGGGTCAGGGAGACCATGTCTCAAAAAGACCAAAATAAATAAATAAATAAATAATAATAAATGAAATAACCCAGGCATGGTGGCACACACCTGTAATTCCAGCAGTCAGGAGGCAGAGGCAGGTGGATCTCTGTGAGTTCAAGGCCAGCCTGATCTACATAGTGAGTTCCAGGACAGCTGTGACTACAGGGAGACCCTGTCTCAAAAAGACCAAAATTAAAAAGAATATATCCACATGTGTTTTATATTTTAAAGTTTATCTGTAGTAACATAAGATACACATCATGTTGGATCACAGTACATTATAGGAGAAAGTAAACATACAGACATTAATACGGTAATCAGTATTCATAGCTATTTTTTAGGATAATTGCTTCACATAAATTCCCAATTCTTCACTCACTTATAGTTTTATCTCAAACTCTTTACCTGGGAAAGGAATATGAAAGGGTCTTGTACTTTCCTAAGAGAGAGTAACATGAGCTAAAAGTCCATGTTGTCTTTACTATGACTTTCTGAGACCACTCTTCTTATGTGGCTTCTCTGAATAACTACAAATAAAAATGAAAAATATCCACTGCTGCATAGTTTAACATTTTCTTATAAAAACTGTAAAATTGAATCTGATTAGTTCTGCATTTTCAACAAAATTCCTTGTGTGAATATGTATGTTCTCTTCCCGAAATTCAGTTTCAGTATGCCCCCATATTTGTTTGCCAATGCTAAACAATGTTTTTTTAAAATTTAAAACAATCTCGTATTCTGACAAGCTTTTGTATTAAAATGGCATTACTTTCATGCATTCCAATACCAAAGAGGGGTTTGTTAATGAAGTTCTTTTTGCTTCCTTAATGCTTTCAAAGCTATTTATTCAGCAATGAAACAGGTAAAATTCTAGGGATTCAGGGAATCAGTAAGCAAAACAGTAATAAGTCCCTGGCCTCAAAAACATTCTAATACAGTGCCAGCCAATATTTCCCATTAAGCAGAGCCAAATGCACATGACTATAGAGGTCACTGATCCTAAACAAAACTCTGTCTCTGTCATATATCTAGATAAATGTAATTTGTTACTATAGGCTCAATATGGATCATAATATTTACAGACAAATGTACTGTGCAAAGCTGAGTGAAGCTGGAGTGGAGGGATGACAGAATGATAAAGATGTTTAGAAGTGGAAAGTTAATTTCTTTTTTTTTTAAATTTCTATGACAAGAAGCCATTGAAAGTAAGTTGAAATGGTAATGAGCATTTTTCTCTGGTGTAATTTGTTTTATTTTTACTTAAATATTTTATTTATTCTTTTTAGTTTATATGTATGAGTTTTCTGCCTTTCATACATATAACTACACCAGTGTCCTTTAAAACCAACAGAGGACAGAAGTGGGTGTGGGATCCCTGGAACTGGAGTTATGGACAATTGTTAACAGCCATTTGAGTGCTGGGAATCGAACTTGTGTTCTCTGGAAGAACAGCAGGTGTTTTTAACTATAGAGCCATCTCTCTAGCCCCAGTGTGTAATTGTTTTAAAAAAGGCACAGTCTCCTTGCTGAGTCTGACATTGCAAACCTTGGATTTGTAATAAATATTAAAGCTAATATCTGCTAAGCCTATGATATTTTTCCTTTTACTTTTGATTTTTTCACTCTTTTACTAGTTCCAACAATTCAATTCTGTACTTTCTACTCTGGTCTGTCTTAATATTAAACTGGGGGAAAGTGAGTGGCTAGAGATTGGACATTTCCCTCCCTGATCCCATGACTGCGGAATAGAAGACATAGAGTTTATATTTAGAAAGTTTAGAGACTTCATTACTTTGCACTATGACAAAATTTCAATCTTCATTTAAAGTTGATTTTTAACATTTATTAATGTAGTTTGATAAAAGGTTAAAATATTTAAGTTCTCTAATATTGCAACTTCATTTTTTACATTTATTTATTCTGGGTTTCTGTGTGTGTGTGTATGTTTGTGTGTGTGTATCTGTGTGTGTGTGTGTGTGTGTGTGTGTGCATGTGTTAGCATGTATATGGAGATCAGAGGATAAGAGGACACTGTGGGGGCTGGAGAGATGGTTCAGTGGTTAAGAGCACCAACTGCTCTTCCAGAGGACTGGGGCTTGATTCCTAGCACCCACATGGTGGCTAAGAAACGTCTTTAACTCCAGTTCTAGGGGAATCCAACACCCTCTTCTGACCTCCCCAGGTGCTCCAACCTGCATGCAGACAGTACACTCATACACATAAATAAAAGAGGACAGCGTGGGGCTGGAGAGATGGCCTAGCGGTTAAAGATGACCGCTCTTACAGAGGACCCGGGTTTGATCCCCAGCACCCACATGGCGGCCGAGAACCGTCTGAAACTCCAATTCCAGGAGAACTCCAGCTCCAGGGGAATCCGAGACCCTCTTCTGACCTCCTCGGCATTGCACGACACGGGTGCACAGACCTGCATGCAGACAGTACATTGATACACATACAGAAATAAATAAATAAAAAAAAAAAAAGAGGACAGCGTGAATAAGTCAATTCAGTCCTTTTACCATGTCAGTTCCAGGGACTGAACTCTAGTCATCAGGCTTAGGAGAAGCACTTTTACATGCTGAGCCACATTGCTGGTCTTGCAATTTATTCTTAAAGCCCAAGATATAGTATCAGAAAATGCTTTAAGAATCACCTTAATTGTGATATAAATATTTAATTTTGGTATAGACACAGATGTTTGGATGGTATGCTAATCCATGAATTATGTTTTTTCTGTAAAAGATGACAAGTTCTTACTGTGGCTTATAACATCTCCTAACCACTAGAGGAAGTAAGCTTGTGGCATCAGCCATGAGTCATTCCTCCAAGCAGAGAGCTAATATCCAGTTAGATTTGGGATATACAGACATATGGCTGCCACTGCTGCACAGTATTTCCAGGCAAGTGAGGTGTAGCTGATGCTGACAGAGGAGTCTTGCTTGACTCAAGGAGACCAATATTTGCTTTATTGGTTTAGTGGCCTTTGGTAGCACTCTCTGGTATACCATAATAATTAGTACTGTTTAAATATCTATATATCTAATTGCCTGTGCTTCATTAGTAGGATTGAAAGGTTATTCCTGAACAAACTGTCAGCCCATGAAAAGAAACAGCCAGAACTGGTCAGAGTCCAAAACAACATCTCCAGAGAAAGTAGACTGTTTTGCTTCTTGTCCACCCGTGCCCCTTTTCTAAGCCTAGGGAACAATCTGTGGAAGAGGGGGCATGGTAGAATGTAAGGGCTGCGATTGGGGTGAATGGTGAAACTACAGCAATATAGACTGGACACTTATTTGATCAACTTGAATGTACCTACAAGTCCCTCCAGCTGGATGGTGGGACCCTTGGGCTGTGTGGGTTTGGGCACAACTGCTTGCAAATTGGCTTTACATGAAGGATGCTTATACAAAAAACTTATTACTTATTGTTTAAAAATGAAATAAATAAAGTAAATGTAAAAAAATATTTAATTTTAAGGTTTTGTTTGTCTATAGAACATGTTCATCATGCAAAACCACTTCCTTCAATAGAATAGACATGACCTACAGATACAGAGAACTATTCTTTGAACTAATATTTGCTCTCACTGATATTTAAGACCATGACAAACTGTACTTCAGATGTTCCAGTAACTTAAACTCAGCTTCCTCTTAATAAGATACTAAATTATTTTTATAGTAAATTTTGGTCTCCAGCAAGAGGAAAGTACAGATATTTCTCACAGAATTCCTGCAATGTCAAGTATAAAACCTCTTCTCCTGTCAGAAGAATCATTACCCCCAAGATTCATTTATTACAGGTGGTAAGCCCACTTAGCCACATTATCATCTGTGAAAAGCCATATTAGATAAATTTCTGGTTTCTGTTCTATGGATTTTAATATAAACATAGTAACTAATATTAACTGTTGTACAGACTAGATTACTGCTTCAAAAATCCCCCCTAGCTTCTCCCTCCCCAAATAAGTGGCAAACCCAACTTTTTATGTCTCATGACTTTACCTTTCCAAGAATGTACTACAATTGTTACTCTATAAAAAGTTCTACATAAAAACATTTCTCTTTAGTTAAAAAATATATCTCTTTATTAGGTACTATTTTTCTGTACCTGAGGGAAGACATTTTTATTGTATTCTTGCATTTTTCATACAATGTAATTTAATAGTATTCAGATCATCTCCCCATCCATACTTCCCTTCATTATGCCACACCCAATTTAATGTTCTCTTTCTCTCTGCATCTATCATCTCATCTATCTATCTATCTATCTATCTATCTATCATTTATCTATCTATCACCTATATCTATAGATATTAGATAAGGTCTATAGAGTCTAATTTGTGTCTCCAAATATCCTTCAGTATAAGTCATCCATGGAGCATGGTTAGCCTACCAAGCATTCCATCCTTGAAAAGAGTCTCTCTGCCCCTTCCCACAGCCATCTGTTGCCAGAATTTCCTAAGATGGGCTGGAATTTGTTATCCACTTTCTCATTTCTTACACTATAATTTTTTCTGGTTTGATTAGGATGGGACTTGTTCATGCAGTCACTATTGCTAAGAGTTTGTGAGTAAATGACTAGCTGTCTGAAGAACTCTGCTTCCTTGTGGTCATCCACCACTCCTGACTTTTACAGTTTTACTGTGTCTCCTAAAATGTTTCCTGAGTCTTGGGAGACAGAAGTTTGATATAGGTGTCATATTCAAGTATAAGCAGTCTTACGCCTCTTTTTTCCTGCACATTGGCCAGTTGTGGCCTTCTGTGTTGGCCCATATCTGTTGTATAAAGATATTTCTCTGGTGAGAGTTGAGAGATGCATTGATCTATGGGTAAAACATAAGTCATTGAGCCAGAATAACTGCTTACTAGAAAAGTAGTGTTAGCTTCCCCCTATGTCCCGTTGACTCCCTCTCTAGAAGATGCTGACTAAGTGTCTCTTTGTTACCCACTGGATGGTAAAACCCTCTCCTCCTGACTAAGAACTGTACATGAACTATAGAACAAGGGAGAAATTAATCTGGTGCTGATCTCAGAACCTCCTCTCCACTAGCTAGAATTCATAATACTATCAGAAATAAAAATAAACATCAGTCTTACCCAGATGTGGACTGTAATAACAACAACTGGTCTTGCAAGATATGGCCACCAGTAAAACAGTGGAACCAACATTATAGGAGTAACCAACAACTCTTTAATTGAATTTAAGTTCCACTACTTAGGATGGAGGATAGAATCATACCTGATATTGATTCAGACATAGGAAAATTTTAAGAATAATTTTTCAAGTCCTCTCAATATTTATTTTAATTGTTGACTTTCCAACACAGAATTCCCTCTCTCTCTGGTACATAGATTACATATATTGAGAATATATTTTTTGAGCCTAGAATGATGGCTCAGTGGTTGAGAGCACTCATTGTTTAATGACCTAAGATCAATTTCAACCAACCTAAATGACAGTTTTCAATCATCTGTAAGTCTGGTTTCAGGGCATCCAATGTCCTCTTGTAACCAGTGTACAGGCAGCAGGTGCACATGTTGTGCACATACATACATTCAAGCACTCAAACATACACATAAAATAAAAATAAAGATTAAAACATACTTGATAAAGATGATTTATTATTTCTTAATATTCTATGGTTATAATGGTTACTTTTCTTGTTATTTTTTGTTGTTTGTTTTTGATGGCTCCTTAATGCACCTATATTGTTTTCATCTTTTGTGGCTGCATGCTCAGACATATCTTTCTTGGGTTGTTTATTACCTGATCTCTCTTTCAAGTTAGTCTCTCAGAAACCAGTAGAATGGTACATATTCTTTCCACATAATGGTTAGTATTTTCAACTTCAAGTAATCTGTTAGTAACTAAAATCACATAACCAGGGAGTCACTGTATAGGATTATCAATAATTAATATTGGGTTGGTTATACACATGTCTGAAGGAAATTTTTTATTATCAGGCTGACTATTCTGGGAATGCTAATACATTGTGAGTGGTACCAATCCCTAGGCAGGTGATTCTGAGCAGTCTAAGAGTGGAGAAAACTAACCATACATTTGCATATGTACATAAATCCATCCCTCTATTTTCTTGACTGAAGTTCCTGTCACTGTGATGTCTCTGAAATTATAAAGTATAACCTGGAACTCTAAACTAAATAAAAAGGAGAAAATCTTGATTAAGTTATTTGTATCAGGCACTTTGTCATAAAAATGGTAAATAAGTCTAAGATATCCCAATAGAGAAAATGGATAAAAAAAATCTTGCAATAATGTTCCAGAATCCATACAATGGTATGATAATTAATCCAAGCCTACTGGTTTTATTAAGTAAGCAACAGAATGAACATGTGTTCATTATCTGGGGGTAAGATGTATATCCATGGACAAAAAGAACCAATAATATTAGGACAATTCTTTTGTTTGTTTCCTACTTGGCTTTACTACACAAAGCTCGCTGACCTGGAACATGGTATTAGTCCTTACTGGTCTCATGCTCAGGGAAATCCACCTCCCTCTACCTCTCCAGAGTGTTGAGACAGATTAACTGCACTCACAACCACATCACACAAAGCTTATTGCAACCAGTTTGTAATCTGTCACCTTCATATATTTTAACTTACTATGTATAGAAAAGTTATGAGACATAGAATTATTGTAACACTAATCAGTTTTGGACATGGAAAACCCAGCAGTTTTAAATAATCTGTGCAGACTAGGGAAATTTAGCACATTTTCTTTGCCTAAATTATATTTTCTTTAAAACATAAGTGATCACAATAGTATCCATCAATAAAAACATGAAGAGCATTAAATTGTTTAATGGAATAAACTACTTGGAAAAATATTTGGCTGATTGTAGCACTAAATGTTAAATAAATTTTCTATATTTAATCATATAATTTAAAAAATATGATCATAAAGTAATTTTAAAGTACTACATTTTTTCATTCTTTGATCTATATAATGTCCTTATGTATGCCATTATTACATATTAAGTTCAAAATGACTATGGTATTATTATATTTCCCTTTATTACCTTTCAAGTAAAAGGCAAATTTCCCCTCTTCTCTTTTTCTGAGTGGTTTGGTATTCAAATATCAGTTGTTGCATGTTGTAAACAATTTTTCACTTATTCTTTGGCACTTTGTTGAAACTGTGTTGCTCATATTAATTTTAAACCTACAGTGACATTCTTAATTTTTAAAAAATATTTATTATTTTTATTTTATTTTTATGTGCATAAGTGTATTACCTGCATGTATGTAGGGGCACCTGTGTTGCACAGTTCTGGCTGAGTCCAGAAGAGGGTGTCAGATCTCCTGGAACTAGAGTTATGGACTGCTATTAGCTACCATATTGGTACTAGGAACAGAACCCAGGTCCTCTGCAAGAACAGCCAAGGCTCTTAAATGCTGAGCCATCTGTCCATCCCTAATGTTTATTTTGTCTGGTCACAGTTATCCTTCAAACACAACACAACCTGAAACAGGGAGATGAGGGAACGGCGCTGTGCCTGCAATAGTCACAATCGTCAGTGTTTGAGGAATGACTTAGAGGTAAGGGAATGAGACAGATTTCCCTAAGAATTTTGAGAAATTTTAACTGTTCACAGGAAAAATGGAGGAATGACTTGTATCCTTGAACACCCATTTCCAAAGGATGAAGATCTACTCCTAGAAACTTTAAATGGCTTTAGTTTAACTTCCCTCTCAAAGATTTCTTCCCTTTACTGATGAGGAACTAGGAAGAAAGGGAATATCCCCAGGGAACCTGTAAATTATACAGCTTGCAATTAAGATAGTTCTCTATAATTGGAGGAGAGAATGAAAACACAAAAGGGAAGACTATAGAAATAGGTTGAGTAAAGGCAAAATGATATGAATCATTTAGTTCTGTTTATATTAAAGATCACAACCACATAAATCTGAATTATGATTCTAGAATTCATATTGATGGTAGTCTTGAAGATGTGAATTAGGTAACAGAAAATCATGGAGACCTTTGAAGGATTTCTGGGATTATACTATTTTTGTAAAGTGATTGTTTTATAAGTGTATGTAGATGTTAGAAGCACAAACTGTACCTTAAATGTACTAATTTCATAGCTAAATTTTATACTTCTATAAACTTGATTAAATATTTTAACCTAAAATTTAAAACAAATGTGTGGATTTGAAGAATAAAAATGAAGATGTTCAAATAAGCCAGTACATTGAAATTTATGGCTTGGAAAAGAAATAGATCCTCCAAGGAGACAGCTCTTGTGCTCAGCCAGGCACCAGCCAGCCTAGACATAGCCACGGGTTTCATATAAATATTGTCAAGAATAATTTACAAGTTAAACAGATAAATCCGGTCTAAACTAAATATTTGCAAAATACAGTTCTAAACATATAGTTGATATTTTATCTACAAAATTAGGGTTGATCATTCTAAAACTAATTAGCATTGGAATATTGATTTTTAAGTCATAGTCATTGTTTCATTAAATTAAATGATCCAAAGTCCTGAAAAAAATACAGATATCAGATATACCTGAGAAATTTTCAAATCTTGGATATATTAGCTCTATTCTTAAATGAAGTTGTTTGTCTTTCATCATATTTCAGTAAAATTTTTTTATCATAACTAATTATTATATATAATGCTTATAATAATAAATATATATCAATCAAAACTGCATAGTATAAAGACCAACTCTCAAAAACAAAAGATTTTTTTTAATGACTAAAGTCTTGGATAGGTATCCTATTGGTTTATCCAAGTTTATCCAACAGAGAATAAAGAAAACAAATATAAAATCAGGACATTTATATAACCTGATTTGTAACAATCATCCTTGTGTACAATGGTCAATCACATGCATATCATTAACCCCAGCCTGGACAGTGACAGGGCAGATGTCTATGCAGGGGTGGACTGGTGCATACTTGTGAGAACTTATGAGACAAATTGTTTTGGGAAAGTATTTCATAATAACTACTTTCATCAGAAAAACATGCATGAAGGCTATGTGCTCTCCATGCCTCCTTATCCTCACAGATCTTTTCTTTTAGAGTTGGACACAAGTGACTCCATTTTGCTTTTTATGATTTTTTTTAATTTTTTCTTTTTATTTTATTTATTTCTGTATGTGTACCAATGTACTGTCTGCATGCAGGTCTGTGCACCCGTGTCGTGCAATGCCGTGGAGGTCAGAAGAGGGTCTCAGATTCCCCTGGAACTGGAGTTCTCCTGGAATTGGAGTTTCAGACGGCTCTCGGCCGCCATGTGGGTGCTGGGGATCGAACCCGGGTCCTCTGTAAGAGCGGTCGGCGCTCTTAACCGCTAGGCCATCTCTCCAGCCCCTCAACCAGACAGTTTTGACTTTATTTTTTTTGTCTTTTTGAGACAGGGTCTCCCTTCAGTTTTTATGATTTTGTTTTCATTGGCAACCAAAGTGCTTTATGAAGCAGGAACATTTTCAATATTTCACCTTCTTCTGGTCTTTTAAATATCATCTGTTAAATCAATTGTGTTTTTGAGAAAGTCGTTGGAAGTAGCAAATTTACTTAGCGAAAAAATAGATGTAATACTTCAACAGGAGCAATATGAAAATATAAATGGTGTCAACTCAATGAGAAAATAAGGTAGGCAAAAGAATTTTTTCAATAAAATTTGCTGTCATTATTGTCAGACATTGGGAAATGAAAACTATAGTTTATAGTCATCTACAACTTTAATTATGAGGGATTATATATACAGTGGTATTTGTGTCCAGCACTCATATAAATTCAAGAAACATGAGCTGAGTGAAAGAAAATTGAAGATTTACTATGTTTGAAGAATGCCTCCAAGTGAAACCAGATGTACAATGTTAGAATGTGAAGGAGCTTAAGAAGTCATATAGCAGAAGTTTATTCTTTTTTTTTTTTTTTTTTTTTTGAGACGAGGTCTTCCTGTAGCTCCAGTTCCACTGGAACTCACTATGTAGACAAGCTGAACTCAATCCGACAGAGACCTAACTTTCCTACATCCTGAGTGCTGGGATTAAAGGTGTGGAAACACCATGCTCAGCTAAACTTTTTAATTTTAAAATGACTATAGAAACTCATGAAAAATTCTTTCAGCTACTATTTTTTCACTAAAGATATAGATTTTGAGATTTGTTTCAATGTAGCAATTATTCCTATAATATTTTGGCTGTGTTAACTTATTTTTTTGCCCAAAAATGGGGTCTAGTTCACACATGCTTAAAGGTAATTAGAAATTTTACATGATTCAAATATCCATACTATGAGTTTAAGAAAAGTTTGTTCAAATTAACAATGTTCTTTTCCTAAAAATGTCAAAATTAAGGACTTAAGTATGCTTTTTTTTTCTTTTGAGATAGGTCTCCCCTGGTAGCCCAGCTGTCCTGGAACTGGCTATGTTAGACCAGGCCTGACCTTGAACTGTCCTGAGATCTACCTACCTCCATTTTTAGTGCTGAAAGTTAAGGATGTGCCTCTGTGCCTGACTTTGAGTATGCTTTTTGCATGAGATGGTTTGAGCAAAAAATTTAAGGAGAATTAACCTTTTATTTGTTTTGAAGTCTTTGTTCTCTATTAAATTTAAATGTTGCTTTACTCAATTTAGGATAAATAAAGAAAAACACAAGATAAATTTACCTAGTCCTAAGTGTAAACACAGAAACTGTGGTTAATATATAATATTATATCACATAGTTCTGGGTAAAATTTATTTCACCTTTTACTGGAGTGCATTATGGAATGAATGTGGTGTTTTTCTACATCAAAACTATACTATTTCAATTATTTTTATTAAAATGGCTTAAAAATTTATTGGATGAAATAAATAAGTTTCTTTTCTCGGGTTTACTTTAACAAGATACCTAAGCCTGGAAGTGCAGAAATGTCTTCCTTCCATTATCCGAAGGATAAATATTTAGGAACAAGGTGACAGTATATGGTAAGTCCTTCACAGAAAAGTAATCACCCGGGTAATAGAAATTGAAAAGGGAGTAAAATCTACCTTCTCATAGTAAATCCACAATAAATACTACAATTATAATGCCCCGCCTCTGTGAGTACAGCACTAGTCAATCAAGAGAGAAAGTACTGACGATCTAGTCACTACACTCTGTCCTACCTCTCAATATTGTTGCATTGGGGATTGAATTTATAAGACAAAAACTTGATAAAACATTCAAGTGATAGTTGATGACCATATACATAATAGAATGAGCACACCAAAATCATACTGGGTGTCACTGTAACTGTATTAAGAAGGAGATGGAGCAATAGTACCTACAGCAATTCTAGGTATAATGCAGATGGAAAACATCATAATCTGATTTCTTATGATCCGTAAGTCTTATATGATATTATTTATTTTTTATTTTTTTAATTTTATTTATTTCTTGTATGGTGTATGAATTACTGTCTGCATGCAGGTTTGTGCACCCGTGTCGTGCAATGCCGCAGGAGTCAGAAAGGGGGTTTCTGGATTCCCCTGGACTGGAGTTCTCCTGGAATTGGAGTTTCAGATGGTTCTCTGGCCGCATGTTGGTGCTCTGGGATTGAACCCGGGTCCTCTGTAAAGCGGTGGTTCTTATAACGCTAGGCCATCTCTCCAGTCCTGTGATATTTAATTAGAGGAAAGAACTCATGAATTTCCTCCTTGTAGCCAATGCAATACCTAATGCAGCACATACACACAGGAAAGACATTTTTGTTTTTTTTTTTTTTTTTATTTTTTGTTTTTTTAGAAAACAGGGTTGTGAGTTTTTTTTCCCCTACAAAACAGGACAAGAACATTGATAGATGTCTCATGATAAATGATGACTGAGACACGACTGAGACCGATCCACAAAAATTCTTCCAATCCACATCCTCGCAGATTTAAATCAGACATTTTATAATAAAACATATCTTTAAAAAGAAAAATTTTTCCCAAATTTGTGGGAAATTAACTGATATGAACAAGGTATTTCCCAGTGAAAACAGAATAGAATAACAGTACCAATGTGATAACTGACAGAAACTTGGTATAATCAGGGAATATTGAGAAATATGAGTTACCATTTACATCATTTCTTTAGGGATTGTTACAGTACTTTTCTTCTAAGAGAAAATTATTACCAACAAACTGAGACATGTATGGAAACCTAAAATATATTCTTCTTCTGTTTTTGATTAATGAGATTCAAATAGGAGATGAATAAAATATATGCACAAATACTAATGCAGAAAGAAACAAATAAAAAACTTAAAGAAGTCTTTTTAAACATTTTGAAAGTTGGTCACTGTTTACTGTTTATTTTTTTGTGACCAAATTACACAAAACGCCACAGAATATTCCATTACATATTATATCTTCTTACTTCGTGTACCAAATATCGTTCTTTCATTTTAAAGGTGCCTTTTTTCATTTGAGAATGAATTAATTTTTTAAGTGCCTTTTCTCTCGCATATGGAAATTACTTAAGAAGCTTTCAGTTCTTATCAAGCTGAAATATGCCTGAACTGAAACACTCACCTACTTTTTGGAGTCACACAGGGAACTAACAGTGCAACACAAATGACAAAAGAGAGTGTTACTAGTCTGTTGCCTCCGCATTGCCTGTGACAAAACACTCTGACCACACACCACTTGGGGAAGGAAAGGATTTATCAGCTATCATTTCTGCGCTTTCACATTCATCACCCTTAGGGAGCCCAAGCAAGCAGGAACTCCAGGCAGGAACTGGAGGCAGGAGAGCTAGAACGCCACAGCCATGGAGGAAAGACTGTTATGAGGATTGTCTCCGCCATAGCTCCAGCCTCACTTTTATTACACATACGCCAGACACATCTCCCACGGTGGCACCACTCTTGTGCGTGGGCCCACCAACATTCTTGACAATCAGGACAATAACTCGCCAGTATGACCACAGAGCCAGATACCAAGGAGACCAATTCCCCAGAGTTGAGGTTCCTCACCCAGGCGTGTCAAGTTGAGCACTAAAGCTATCCAGCACAAGAGGTAAGCACAGCAAAAGTCACAGAAGGGCAAGTGAGTACCATGCCTCAACGGCTTATTCATTCACCTATGGCAGAAGGAGGCTGGACATAGTGAGTAGGTATCAAGATGCCATAGAGGGGAATGTGAGTGTAACAGATGAATGACGCTAGGGGGAACTAAACAGAGCAAATGAATAATACCATTCTCGTCACAATTGCACAAGCCTTTCATTGCGAAGGGCTAAGAAAATACTCTCCTGGCTCTGTCAGAGAAAAGGAAAGAATAACTATTTTGAAGTAGAGTGGGAAGGTTGACCATCATTTGCAAAGGGTGGAAGAGAGGAATAGCAAAATAACCTCATTAGGAAATTGTTCCAGACTGTAGAACTCTATATTTTTCTGGCTTTCCTGTGTAGCATTAAGAGTTAAGACAAAAGTAAGGTGGTCAGGAGCATTAGTCCAAAAGAATTTGAGGTTTCATCATCAGAGTCTGTGACACATTTATCTATTTTTTATCATTCTCAAAAGTATGATTTCCAGTGTATATCACTGACTTCTAGTTGGTAAAAGCTGTAGGTGCAGATGCTCCTTGAGATGTGGTGGGAGCAAAACAAGGATCAGACAAGAATTTTAATCCTCTGGCACATACAACTTCATCACACATTAAATATAACCATACTTCAAGTCACAGTAACATAAATCCTCACACTAGTGTATATAATCCAATTCTTGTTACCTAATGCATCATATATGGTTTCAACAAAATTACAAGGCATGCCAAAAAAGCAAGAAAAGCAAATTGGGACAGACAAAGCACTTCATCATTTTAAGACCCAGATTTGATTAGATAGTGTTGAATTGCCAAAAGGATTTTTATATGTTTATGAGATAATGGTAAGAATTTGAATGAACATTTTTCATGAGTCAGAAGCTGAGTAACAGAATAAATGATGATTATCAGAGTAATAACACATGAAGTTACTGTTATTGAAAAACTTATTAGAATTTCATAAATAAAGTTTTAAGAATTTGTTGTATTCTCATTCCCAAAGAGTCCATGTTTATTCAATTGCAAATAGAAGGGCATTACTATAGAAAAATCCAGTTTGATGAACTAATGAATTTGGGGTCTACTCAGAGGAACATAGTGAACTTAGGCAGCAATCATACCAGAAAGCCCACCTCAGCATGGATAGACTCAGAAAGCTACAGGACTAGACTCTTATGTGCAAGTGCAGGGCATCTATACCAGGAAGGGAATCCTCCTCTGTAGTTGTTTACTGCTTGTGGAATCTAGTAAAGTGACTTCCTAATATGAGTTTCAGGAGTCTCCCCTCTTTCTCTGCTGAAAAAAATCACCTATACAACCTGTAATAATATGACAATGTCTGGGTCATTTATAGCATTACTGATAGCTAAGTTAATGGTATTAAACAGTAACAACAGAGAAATGGCCTGAATATGGCACAGTGAAGCAGGTGGTGCCCTGACGACACAGCCCTTGAGTGGGAGGCCCAGCCCAATCAGAGCCACATGCAGTGGTGTTTTTGAGACACCTGACAGGGAAGCCTGTAGCCAGATATGTCCTGTGCAGTCGTCACACTGAAGCGACAGTGCTCTGTAGACCACTTGGTGGGGGCCAAGGTAGGAGGCCCCAGTAGGGCCACTCTCAAGGCAGGTGATGTGTCCCAACACACAAGCCAGCAGGTAGCTGGCCCAGGCAGGCCTAAGCAGAGCTTGCTGCTAGAGAGCAATCCCAAGAGTACCTGGTCCTACAAGTTCCATGCAGCCGCCTGCTTAGGAACTGGTACACTCACATCAAGGGGTATGAGGTCCGACCTGATTGTTAATTCTCCTGGATCTCTGGAGAAATCTCCTGACTCAAAGGCTGGATTAACGTGACCTGGTACTTTCCAGAGCCAAAAAACTAAAAGTGATAAACCTGAAGTCAAGGACCACCTAAGCTTTAAAAGAAGAAGACAGGGAAAGAATGTCAGTCTTACAATTCACAAATTAATGGAAACATTTGTGCTTCAATATAGCGATACAAACAACAAAAACAGATTCCACATACAAAGTACAGTGCAACATAATCCATAACATGGAAAAACAATAACATAATCTGGACCAATTCCTAACCAGTCATGTAAGACTCCTAACACTGAAAACTCCTGGAGCTAAAGAGAACACAGATCGCTGAAAAGAACTACCATAGAGAATACTCAAGAGAGAACTCGAGCGAATCAAGAAAAATCAAATAATAGTAGAAGAAACAGAATAAAAGACTAAGAGGGAGAGAATGACCAAAGCAACTGGAAGGAATGTGAAATGATAAAAAAAATCTCAGGCTGAATGAAGAAGGAAATTGAGACACCTCATCCAGCAAGAAGGAAAGGATAGAGAGAAAGCTTCAGAAAAGAAAGATGAAGGAACAGAAAAAGAATGATCAAGAACATGCGGAAGATAACTTGCAGAACTGGAGTGTCTCAAGCACGATAAGAAAATACATAATAAATAAAAAAACCCACAAGAGTGGAATTCAATCATTAATGTGGGACACCATTGGAAAACCAAACATCTGCACCACATGGTATAGAAGAAGAATCCCAAGATAATGGATATTGAGCAGCTATCTTCACAGTAATAAGAAGAAAATTTCCCCAATTAGAAAAAGACATACCCATACAAATACAGAAAGCAATAGACACACCAAATAGACAAGACCAGAAAAGAAATTCTCAATGCTATATCATAGTAAAAATGTTGGTTTAAATGCTTAACAAAGACAGAATACTGAAAGGCCTCAAGAGGGAAAAACAAAAAGTTTCATATAAACGGACACCCACCAGATTACAGTTCGACTTATTCCAATTAACAGATAATGCAGAAGGCCCTGACCAAAAGTATTCATAGTACTGAAATTGACTTCAGTTGCCAACCCAGGGTCATCTATTACCCGAGTAAGCATGTAAATTATATCTTAAAGGAGGAAGAAAAGATTTTCATGACATAAGCATAGAGCATGAAAGAATACATCTCCAGAGAACCAACACTTCAGAGAAAATACGTAAACCAATTCAAAGAGACAGAGGGAGAAGCAATATCGCCCTAAGCGCAAGAGATGGTACAATGGATAATGAAGGTGATTAGTGTGGAAATACAAAGTGTAGATGCCGACAATTGTGAAAGCAAGGAACATAATTATATGGAAGCCGATTAAGCATTTATACATAGTTTAATAAACCATAGAGGTATGTAATCATTCTCTAAGACTTCCAATCAAGGAGGCACGAGACTTGTAGAATGGAGTTAAAAAAGACCCACTTTTCTTTTGTGTACAAGAAAACGGCCATGATCAGGCTTTCAAAGGACACAATCTATGAAGTGGGAAGGCATGGGGAGAAAACAGTATTCGCAAGCACATGAATGTCAAAAAGCAAGCAGGACAGTGCTATTGCTAAGCATATCAGACGAAAATAGACTCGAAAGTAAAATTATTTCGCAGAAGAGAGTGAAGCAGTAGTCACATACGTTGTTGCTTAATAGGAAAATTAACATGAGATATTCAGAATCATAAGCAGTTTACACATCAAAATCATGCCAGCTAAATTTGCAGTAAGTAGCAATTCTGAAGGACTTCAAGGGCACAGTATAATCCACACGCTAAAAGTGGACTTCATACCCCACTGAACCCATTGGACGGTCACTGGACAAAGTAATAATGACACAGAAGGGCCATCGAGCCTGAATCAGATGAAATATGCCAAATGCGACGCTCATGAGTCATCTAATTGAATATTCCAGCCAGAGAAACAACAAAGAATTTACTTCTACTCTGGCACCCGCACAGCCTCCAAAATGAGGACCATAGGTATTCTGGGATGCAGAGCAAACCTCAATAAACTACAAATATCGATGAAATAAGTTCATGTAGTTCTCAGACCAAAGTGCAATAAAGCTTAATATTCAAGAGCAGAAGCTCAAGAACACAGAGACAAGAAAAGGAAAAACATATATCATGTAATAGATGAATGGTCAAGGAGAATATATGAAGAAAGAAATGTATCCCTGGCTTAACATGTAAGAAGCAGATAACACAACATAACAATTACCTATGGCACTTAAAGGCGAGCCTACGAGGGAAACTAATAGCCCTAGAGTGCTACATTAAGGAAAGAGAAGGCACAAATAACCCACAGCTAACGCTTAAGACAAAAAACAAATGAATCCTGCACCAGCCAGACGAAGAATAAAATAACAAAGAGATCAAGAAAAAATAACAATGAAATTTAGTGAAAATAGAAACAGATAACAATACATAAATCAAGGGATCCAAAGTTGTTTTTGAAGATAACAGATGGAAGCCTCTAGCCAGTTGAACAAAAGAAAGAAAGCACAACTCCATCCAATAAATATAGAGATGAAATTAATGAAGTTTACAGATAATGGTAGAGATCAAGAAGTCATATGAGATTAGCCTTCAAAGCCTATCTAAAACTGTCAAATTTGATAAATTCTAAAGTGAGAAAGATGTCTAAGAAATAAGGATAACTGAAATTATGGAACACAACCGGAAGTTTAAGGCAAGGGATATGACACTTACGAACAGAATCATTCATAATATGGTGAGAATAATAATGTTATAATAATAANTGACACAATTAGCTTGTAAAAAACAAACATTTATTTTAGCTCATAGTTTTGAGTGTGAGTGTGTGTGTGTACACACATGCACATGTGTGTGTGTGGGGGGGTGTACATGTGCATGTGGTGGCCAAAGGTCAACTCGGATGCTGTCCATCTTGTTTGAGTGAGTTAGTGTCACTCACCAAGCAGACTAGTCTGATTGGCCAGTGAACCCCAGGGATTCACCTGTCTTTGCCTCCCAGCACTGGAACAGTCACCATGTCTGGCTTTGTACATGGGTTTCAGGGATTGAACTCAGGTCCTCCTGCTTCCAAGGCAAGAACTTTACTGACTGAGCTATCTCCTTAGGTCTGAACTTAGAAAGCCACATGATCAGGCCAACAATCCATTTCCTGTTTGCTTGTTTTTTTTTTTTTTTTGAGACGAGGTCTTCCTGTAGCTCCAGTTCCACTGGAACTCACTATGTAGACAAGACTGAACTCAATCCGACAGAGACCTAACTGTTCCTACATCCTGAGTGCTGGGATTAAAGGTGTGGAAACACCATGCTCAGCTAAACTTTTTAATTTTAAAATGACTATAGAAACTCATGAAAAATTCTTTCAGCTACTATTTTTTCACTAAAGATATAGATTTTGAGATTTGTTTCAATGTAGCAATTATTCCTATATATTTTGGCTGTGTTAACTTATTTTTTTGCCCAAAAATGGGGTCTAGTTCACACATGCTTAAAGGTAATTAGAAATTTTACATGATTCAAATATCCATACTATGAGTTTAAGAAAAAGTTTGTTCAAATTAACAATGTTCTTTGTCCTAAAAATGTCAAAATTAAGGACTTAGAGTATGCTTTTTTGATTGTCTTTTTGAGATAGGGTCTCCCTGTAGCCCCAGCTGTCCTGGAACTGGCTATGTAGACCAGGCTGACCTTGAACTTCCTGAGATCTACCTACCTCCATTTCCTTAGTGCTGAAATTAAGGCATGTGCCTCTGTGCCTGACTTTAGAGTATGCTTTTTGCATAGATGGGTTTGAGCAAAAATTTAAGGAGATTAACCTTTTATTTGTTTTGAAGTCTTTGTTCTCTTAATTTAAATGTTGCTTTACTCAATTTAGGATAAATAAAAGAAAAACACAAGATAAATTTACCTAGTCCTAAGTGTAAACACAGAAACTGTGGTTAATATATAATATTATATCACATAGTTCTGGGTAAAATTTATTTCCACCTTTTACTGGAGTGCATTATGGAATGAATGTGGTGTTTTTCTACATCAAAACCTATACTATTTCAATTATTTTTATTAAAATGGCTTAAAAATTTATTGGATGAAATAAATAAGTTTCTTTTCTCGGGTTTACTTTAACAAGATACCTAAGCCTGGAAGTGCAGAAATGTCTTCCTTCCATTATCCGAAGGATAAATATTTAGGAACAAGGTGACAGTATATGGTAAGTCCTTCACAGAAAAGTAATCACCCGGGTAATAGAAATTGAAAAGGGAGTAAAATCTACCTTCTCATAGTAAATCCACAATAAATACTACAATTATAATGCCCCGCCTCTGTGAGTACAGCACTAGTCAATCAAGAGAGAAAGTACTGACGATCTAGTCACTACACTCTGTCCTACCTCTCAATATTGTTGCATTGGGGATTGAATTTATAAGACAAAAACTTGATAAAACATTCAAGTGATAGTGATGACCATATACATAATAGAATGAGACACAAAAATCAGTACTGGGTGTCACTGTAACTGTATTAAGAAGGAGATGGAGCAATAGTACCTACAGCAATTCTAGGTATAATGCAGATGGAAGACACATAATCTGATTTCTTATGATCCGTAAGTCTTATATGATATTTATTTATTTTTTATTTTTTTTAATTTTATTTATTTCTGTATGTGTATGAATGTACTGTCTGCATGCAGGTTTGTGCACCCGTGTCGTGCAATGCCGCAGAGGTCAGAAGGGGGTTTCGGATTCCCCTGGAACTGGAGTTCTCCTGGAATTGGAGTTTCAGATGGTTCTTGGCCGCCATGTGGGTGCTGGGGATTGAACCCGGGTCCTCTGTAAAAGCAGTGGGTGCTCTTAACGCTAGGCCATCTCTCCAGTCCCTGTGATATTTAATTAGAGAAAGAACTCATAATTTCCTCCTTGTAGCAATGCAAATACCAATGCAGCACATACCCAGGAAAGACATTTTTTTTTTTTTTTTTAGAAAACAGGGTTTGGAATGTTTTTTTTTTCCACCCTCAAAACAGGACAGAACATTGATAGATGTCTCATGATAAATGATGACTGAGACACGACTGAGACCGATCCACAAAAATTCTTCCAATCCACATCCTCGCAGATTTAAATCAGACATTTTATAATAAAACATATCTTTAAAAAGAAAAATTTTTCCCAAATTTGTGGGAAATTAACTGATATGAACAAGGTATTTCCCAGTGAAAACAGAATAGAATAACAGTACCAATGTGATAACTGACAGAAACTTGGTATAATCAGGGAATATTGAGAAATATGAGTTACCATTTACATCATTTTCTTTAGGGATTGTTACAGTACTTTTCTTCTAAGAGAAAATTATTACCAACAAACTGAGACATGTATGGAAACCTAAAATATATTCTTCTTCTGTTTTTGATTAATGAGATTCAAATAGGAGATGAATAAAATATATGCACAAATACTATGGCAGAAAGAACAAATAAAATAACTCTAAAGAAGTCTTTTTAAAACATTTTGAAAGTTGGGTCACTGTTTACTGTTTATTTTGTTTTGACCATTACACAAACACACATGAATATTCATACATATTATATTTCTTACTTTTACCAAATATCTTCTTTCATTTTAAGGTGCTCTTTTTCATTTGAAATGATATAATTTTTAGTGCTTTTCCTCCCATATGGAATGTACTTAGAAGCTTTCAGTTTTATCAGCTGAAATATGCTGAACTGAAAACTCACTACTTTTTGGAGTCACAAGTGAACTAACAGTGCAACAAAAATGACAAAAGAGGTGTTCTAGTTTGTCTCCCATTGCTGTGACAAAACACTCTGACCAACACCAACTTGGGGAGGAAAGGATTTATTCAGCTTACATCTTCTGGGTCACAGTTCATCACTTAGGGAGCCCAAGGCAGGAACTCAGGGCAGGAACCTGGAGGCAGGAGCTAAAGCACAGGCCATGGAGGAAAGATGTTATGGGCTTGCTCCCTTGGCCCATGCCCAGCCTGCCCTCTTATACCATACACAACAACCTGCCCACGGTGGCACCACCTATAGTGGGCTGGGCCCTACCACATTGCTTGACAATCCAGACAATACTCCACAGATATGACCACAGGCCAATCCAATGGAGCCAATTCCCCAGTTGAGGCTCCCTCAACCCAGGCGTGTCAAGTTGACACTAAAGCTATCCAGCACAAGAGGTAAGCACAGCAAAAGTCACAGTTCCATTCTAATACCTATGGCAGAAGATGCTGGACATAGTGAGTAGGATCAAGAATGCCATAGAGGGAATGTGAGTGAAAAGAATGAGCTAGGCTGGGAACAACAGAGCAAATGAATAATACCTCTCTAAATTGCACAAGCCTTTCATTGCGAAGGGCTAAGAAAATACTCTCCTGGCTCTGTCAGAGAAAAGGAAAGAATAACTATTTTGAAGTAGAGTGGGAAGGTTGACCATCATTTGCAAAGGGTGGAAGAGAGGAATACAAAATTATCTCATTAGGAAATTGCTTCCCAGACTGTAGAAATCTATATTTTCTGGCTTTCCTGTGTAGCATTAAGAGTTAAGACAAAAGTAAGATGGTCAGGAGCATTAGTCCAAAAGAATTTGAGGTTTCATCATCAGAGTCTGTGACACATTTTCTATTTTTTATCATCTCAAAAGTATGATTCCAGTGTATATCACTGACTTCTAGTTGGTAAAAGCTGTAGGTGCAGATGCTCCTTGAGATGTGGTGGGAACAAAACAAGGATCAGACAAGAATTTTAATCCTCTGGCACATACAACTTCATCACACATTAAATATAACCATACTTCAAGTCACAGTAACATAAATCCTCACACTAGTGTATATAATCCAATTCTTGTTACCTAATGCATCATATATGGTTTCAACAAAATTACAAGGCATGCCAAAAAAGCAAGAAAAAGCAAATTTGGGAAAGACAAAGCATTCATCATTTTAAGACCCAGATATGATATAGATGTTGGAATTGCCAAAGGATTTTATATTGTTATGATGAATAATGGAAGGAATTTAATGAAATTTTTCATGAGTCAGAAGCTGAGTAACAGAATAAATGATGATTATCAGAGTAATAACACATGAAGTTACTGTTATTGAAATACACTTATTAAATTTCAGAAATAAGTTTTAAGAATTTGTTGTATTCCTTTCCCAAAGAGTCCATGTTTATTCATTGCAAATAGAAGGGCATACTATAGAAAAATCCAGTTTGATGAACTAATGAATTTGGGGTCTACTCAGAGGAACATAGTAAACTTAGGCAGCAATCATACCAGAAAGCCCACCTCAGCATGGATAAGAACTCAGAAAAGCTACAGGACTAGACTCTTATGTGCAAGTTGCAGGCATCTATACCAGGAAGGGAATCCTCCTCTGTAGTTGTTTACTGCTTGTGGAATCTAGTAAAGTGACTTCCTAATATGAGTTTCAGGAGTCTCCCCTCTTTCTCTGTGAAAAAAATACCTATACAACTGTAATAATATGACAATGTCTGGGTCATTTATAGCATACTGATAGCTAAGTTAATGGTATTAAAAGGAACAACAGAGAAATGGGCCTGAATAGGCACAGTGAAGCAGGTGGTGCCCTGAGACCACACCTGGCAGAGAGGCCCAGCCCAAGCAAGCCAAAGCAAGTGGTGTTTTGAGAGCACCTGACAGGGAAGCCTGATGCGCAGATAGTCCTGTGCAGGCACACTGAAGCAGACAGTGCTCTGAGACCACTTGGTGGGGCCCAAGGTAGGCCCCAGTAGGCACTCTCAAGCAGGTGGTGTCCCAACACCAGCCAGCAGGTAGGCCTGGCCCAGGCAGGCCAAAGCAAGCTGTGCTGCAAGAGCACCCGGCAAGGAGACCTGGTCCTACAAGTCCATGCAGCCAGCCCTTAGGAATTGGTACACTCACATCAAGGGGTATGAGGGTCCGACCTGATTGTTAACTCTCCTGGATCTCTGGAGAATCTCCTGACTAAAAGGCTGATAACTGCCTGGTACTTCCAGAGCAAAAACAAAAGTGAAAACCTGAAGTCAAGACCACCTAGCTTTAAGAAGAAGACAGGAAAGAATGTCAGTCTTCAATTCAACTAAGAAACATTTGTGCTTCATAGCAGAATACAAACAACAAAACAAATCCACATGACAAAAGTACAGTGAAAAAAACCATAACATGGAAAAAACAAATAATAAATCTGGACCAAATTCTACCAGTCATAGAAGACTCCTACACTAAAAACTCCCTGGAGCTAACAGAGAACACAGATCCTAAAAGAACTACCATAAGAATACTCAAAGAACTCAACGGAATCAAGAAAATCAAAAATAGTCAGAAAAACAGAATAAAAGACTAGAGGGAGAGAATGACAAACACTGGAAGGAAGTGGAAATAATGAAAAAAAAAATCTCAGGCTGAAATGAAGAAGGAAATTGAACCCTCATCCAGTCAAGAGGAAAGGATAGGAGAAAGCTTCAGAAAAAGAATAGATGAAGCAGAAAATAGAATATCAAGACTGGAAGATAACTTGCAAGAACTGGAGTTCTCAAGCAGATTAAGAAATAATAATAATAAAAAAACCCACAAGAGTGGAATAATCATTAAATGTGGGACACCATTGAAAAGCCCAAACATCTGCACCACAGGTATAGAAGAAGAATCCCAAGATAATGGTATTGAGCAGATCTTCAGCAGAATTATAGAAGAAAATTTCCCCAAATTGAAAAAGGACATACCCATACAAATACAAGAAGCACATAGAACACCAAATAGACAAGACCAGAAAAGAAATTCCCCAAGCTATACCATAGTAAAAATGCTAAATGCTTGAAACAAAGACAGAATACTGAAAGGCCTCAAGGGGAAAACAAAAAGTTTCATATAAAAGGAAACCCACCAGAATTACAGTTGACTTTTCAATGTAAACAATGAAATGTAGAAGCGCCTAGACCAAAGTATTCCAGTACTAAATGACTTCAGTTGCCAACCCAGGGTATTTTACCCAGTAAGCATGTAAATTATATTCAAAGGAGAAAGAAAAATTTTCATGACATAAATAAGATGAAAGAATACATCTCCAGAGAACCAACACTTCAGGAAATACTGTAAACAATTCAAAGGACAGAGGAAAGAAGCAACTATCCCCTAACGGCAAGAGATGGTAATTAATGAAGGTATTAGTGTGGAAATACAAGTGTAGACCGAAAGTGAAAGCAAGAAATAAATTGAAGGGAAGCATTATACATTTCTCAATAATAACCATAAATATTAATAATCTAAAATTCCCAATCAAGAGGCACAGACTTGTAGAATGGATTAAGAAATAGAACCCATCTTTCTGTTGTGTACAAGAAACCCATATCACTTTCAAGGACAGGCACTATCTTAAGGTGGAAGCATGGGGAAAAAAATATTCCAAGCACATGATGTCAAAAAGCAAGCAGGAGTCGCTATTCTAATATCAGACAAAATAGACTTCGAAGTAAAATTATTCAGAAGAGATGAAGAGAGTCACTACATTGTTGCTAAAGGAACAATTAACCATGAAGATTTCAGAATCATAAGCATTTACACATCAAAATCTGGTGCACTAAATTTCATAAGTACAATTCTGAAGGACTTCAAGACACAGACTAATCCCAGCACGCTAAAAGTGGGACACTTCAGTACCCCACTGAACCCATTGGTCAGGTCAACTGGACAAAGAATAAACAGAAGGCCATCTGAGCTGAATAATGAAATATGCCAAATGGACCTAACAGACATCTAATGAATATTCCACCCAAACAACAAAGAATTTACTTTCTACTTGGCACCCCACATTCTCCAAAATAGACCATAAACTGGGATGCAGAGCAAACCTCAATAAATACAAATAATTGAAATAATTCCATGTGTTCTATCAGACCACAGTGCAATAAAGCTTAATATCAAGAGCAGAAAGAGCCCTACAAGAACTCAAGGAGACAAAACAATATATCCATGAATAATGAATGGGTCAAAGGAGAAATAAAGAAAGAAATGTATCCCTGGCATTAAATGAAAAGCATGAAACAACATAACAATACCTATGGGACACTTTAAAGCAGTCCTACGAGGGAAATTAATAGCCCTAAGTGCCTACATTAAGAAAAGAGAAAGAGCACAAATAAACCACCTAACGCTTAAAGGACAAAAACAAATGAATCCTGCACCAGCCAGACAGGAAGAAATAACAAAAACCAGAGAGGAAATCAATGAAATAGGAACAAAGACAACAATACAAAATATCAATAAATCCAAGAGCTGTTCTATGAAAGGATAAACAAGATAGGTAGAGTTCTCTCTCAGTTGAACAAAAGAAAGAAAGCACAACTCCAATCAATAAAATTAGAGATGAAAATGAATATTTACAGATAATGGAAGATCCAGACAATCATATGAGATTAGCTTCAAAACCTATCCTCTACTAAATTTGAAATTCTAAGAAAAATTCTAAGAAAAATGAATATCTGAAATTATGGACATCACCAAAGTTTAAGCAAGAGGATATTGACAGCTTAAACAAACTCATAATATGTGAGGAAAATAAAATTATAATAAAACACCCTCCCAAGTTAAAAAAGTCCAGGCCCAGACAGATTTACAGAAGAATTCTATAAGGCATTTAAAGTGGAACTACAACCATTATTACTCAAATTATTCAAAAGAATGGAAACATGGAAATCTCCCATATTCCTTCTATGAAGCCAGTATCTCTCTAATATCAAATCTAGACAAAGATAGAACTAAAAAAGAAAACTATAGACCCATTTCATTAATGAACATGGATGCAAAAACTCTTAACACAATACTTGCAAAGTGCATACACCGAAAATATCATCCATCGTGAACAAGTTGGTTTCATACCAGAGATGCAGGGATAGTTCAAAGTATGTAAATCCATAAATGACATAAATCACATAAACGGACTGAAAGACAAAAAACACATCGACATCCCAATCTGGAAAAGGCCTTCAACAAAGTTCAACATGCCTTCATGATTAAAGTCCTAGAGGGAATTGGACAAGAAGGAACACTCCTCAACATAATTATAGCCACATACAATAAACCCACAGCAAAAATTATTTTACATGTGGGAAAATCAGAAGCATTCCTCTTAAATTCAGGAACCCAGCAAGGTTGCCCCTCTATCTCAACTCCCTTTCAATATAGTGCTTGAAACACTCAAAACCAATAAAATAGGAAAAGGAAATTAAAGGAATACTACCTGGAAAAGAGGAGGTCAAACTAGCCAGTTTTGCAGATGACATGATTGTTTACATAAAGGACACCAAAAACTACACCAAAAACTCCTAGAAATAATGAACAGATTCAGTAAAGTGGCAAGATACAAAATTAACCTCAAAAAATCAGTAGCCTTTCTTACACCAATAATAGGCAATTGGAAAAGGAACACAAAGAGAACTTCCCATTCACAATAACCTCAAAAAAAAAAAAATGTGTCCAGGAACAAACCTGACCAAAGACACTAAAAATCTCTACAAAGAACATTTTTAAATCCCTGAAGAAAGGGATTAAAGAAGACAGCAACAGATGGAAAGACCACCCATGCTCATGGATTGGAAGAATTAATGTAGGTAAAATGTCCATCCTGCCCAAAATAATACACAGAAAAATGAGATCACAATTAAAATCCTCATAAGCTTCTTTACAGACCTAGAAAAAATTCTAAAGCTCATATAGAAAAACAAAAAACCCCAGATAGCCAAGGCAACCCTGAGCAAGAAGAGCAATGCAGGGGGGATTACTTTACCAGATTTCAGAATAAATTACAGGACTATAATTATGAAAACAGTCTGGTATTGACACCAAAACAGACCCATAAATCAATGTAAAAAAATAAAACTGAATATCCAAAATAGAAAACATCCAATTTCAGCTACCTCATATTTGACAAAGGGGCCAAGAAGACTCAATGGGAGAAAGACAGCATCTTCAGCAAATTGTGTTGGCAAAACTGGAACAACACTTGTAGAAGAATAAAATTAAATCCTTACCTCTCACCTATACATAAAAAATCAAATCCAAGTAGACCAAAGACCTCAACTTGAAACCAAAACTCTGAAAATGATAGAAGAAAATGTTGGCAGCAACGTACAAGACATAGTCATAGGAAAAAAACTTTCTAAATCAGACAGCAGCTGTGCAGGAAATAAGGTCAATTTACAAGTGGGAACTCATTAAATTCAAAAGCTTCTGTACAATGAGAGAAACAAAGAAGTGAGTAGAAAAACCCATGCAGTGGAAGGAGACCTTCACCAGTGATATATGGGACAGAACATTAACATCCAGAATATATAAACTAAGCAGGAAACAAAGGAGCTAGAAAACAAATGACCCACCTAGAAGATGGAGTAAAAAGCTGAACAGAGACTTCACAAATGAAGAAGAACAAATGGATGAGAAACATCTTAAAAAGTGTTGTGTCACTAATAATTAAGGAAATGAAAATTAAAAACACTTTAAGATTATATCTTACTCTGGGAAGACTGGATATGGTCAAGAAAACAAAGGATACTGTGATGGTTAATCCTGGGTGTCAACTTGACTGGACTAAGGAACAAATAAGAGAAAAGGGTCTTCTGATTCGACCACCTCAACCTGGATGGCCCACCCCAAATGTGGGTGTTACTTTCTGCCGGCAGGCAGTATTTAAGGCCATGGCAGCTGGAGCTGGTCCCTTTTCCTCCTGCGGCTTGCTTCTCTCATCTGGTGCATTTGTCTTGCTGCAGTGATCAACCTTTCGGATCCCAGCGTGTACTGAGACTGGCAGATCTCCTGGAATCCATTCGGGCCTTCAGCACTAGACTGGGACTCCTGAGACATCCAGCCTTGCAGACTGAGAAGTTCCCTGGATTCCCAGCCTCTCCAGTTCGGTGCTACTGTTGAGCTCCGTCACGTGAGCAAATCAATAAATTGTATATAGTTATATAAATTCATCCTGTTGCTTCTGTTTCTTTAGAGAACCCTGACTAATACAGATTTTGGTACCAGAAGTGGTTCTAGAGAAACAGAATTGAAAGGATGAATTTCTTTAGTGGGCTTGGTAGCCTCTGGAGCCAGCTCTCCAACCCAATGAAGCCTAGAGTTACTGAAGGCTCTCCTGGTGGCATGAAGAGGAATGATAATCCTTGGTGCAGACTATTTGATCTAATTATGAAGATAGATCCATTTGACTCACCTAACTCACCTCTTGTGAGAAGCAAGGAATTTAGCGACTCTATATATAAAACGTTCGAGAAATTGCGGAAAAATCAGGAAAATAATGATGTTGCCTTGTTGCTCCTAGCATGTCTGGATTAAGTGTTAGAGGAAAATAAGGAGTTCATTGATAAAATTGACCAGCTCCATTCGAAAAAACAGTATGAATGTTTCCAAGTGTGTTTTGGAAGAGAATCTTCTCTCCAAGCAGCCAAAGAGCTAAAGTCACAGAAAACCAAGCTGGAGCCCTTATTATAAAATTGTCTGATTTAATACGCAAATTTAATTCCCAGCAAAGAAGCGTGTCAGCAGTCAAAGTGAGAAAACTGGTGGAAAGTGATACCTAGACATGGATGGGATGTCTTGGCTAGCAACCATGTGATAGGAATCTGAACCCTCGATTGTAGGGATTTCTTTATACTGCAGACATAATCTCCCACCTTCAGCGAGAATACACTGCAGATCCATACACACCCCCACCTTCCTGAGAAATTAATCCCCCCCTCCCGGTGGGAGCTAATGTCCCTCAAGGACCAACAATTTTGCCTCTAGACCTATAACCGGATTGAAGGTTAAGCAAGCCCCTCAAGGTGGAGATAGAAAGTGTGGACCACGAGGAGGTCAATACCACTAAAAAAATTTTAATTTTTGAGTATGTGATTCCATTCTGGCAGAAGCAATAGAATATGTGTGGCATGATTTTTAAGGTGGTACATGGTGAGGAAATATAAACATTGGATATACGAGTTATCGTATGAGCCCACTAGACAGAGATTCTGGTTTTAATGGGAAAGCTCGATCCAGTTAAAAAAGTGTTTAAGTCTTTTGACATGTGTTGGCTGAAGTATTTATAAAACATGCTACTAACAGTGTTAGAGATGCTGATATTCCTTGGCTAAGTTGAATGAAGGTCGGATAGTGTGAGGGTCAGGCAGATGGTCATGTTTGAGTGGATTCGAAGTGTAAACCACATTCTCCACATTTATGAGACCAGGATCCATTCATTGAATTTATAAGATGGAAAGTACTGAGAGAGACACCAGATCATTTGAAGAGCTTTGTTTTAACTCTATTTCTTATGCCAGACCTAACAGTTAGAGAAGTTGTTGCACACTTGCATAAATTAAATGTAACGTATAGGTCTACAGACCATCAGGTAAGGGCGTCAAGGTGGCGCATGAACGCAGAAGGCAGATGGTTGTAGTTACCTAATTATCATGAATGGGTGGCAAAGCCAAACAATACGTACAATGCTATGACCGAATATCGATCTTTGAACTGGCTAACTGTAATCATGGCTTCCAAACCAATAGATGAGGAAGACTTAACTAAGTCTTTATTTGTCTATATAAGCAAAAGTCTAGAACAATGACAGAAGGCAACATTTGATTTTAAGGCAGTATTAGAATCTCGCCACAGTTACTGGGTTCCAGACTTTAGACAGTCACAGACCCAGAACCCCTTGACTGAAAAGAAGGACATATCTCCTTGATTATAACCTTGTTACAATACAAAAGAGTTATATTCTTAGCTTTTCTCCCATCCTTCCCCAGAGGAACCTGAGGCCTTTTACTAGGGTAACAGTACACTGGAGAAAAGGAAATAACCAGACTATTCGAGGCCTATTGGATACTAATGCTGAGTTGACACTGATCCCAAAAAAAGAGACCCTAAAAAGCATTTTGACCCTCCGGTTAAAGTAGGAGCCTACAGAGATCAGGTGATAAATGGAGTTAGTGGCAGTCTGACTCACTGCGGCCCAGTGTCCACAGAACGATCCCTCTCGTATTTTCCCAGTACCAGAATGTATAATTTGGATAGATATAATTAGAATTGCAGAATCCCCAGCAG
This sequence comes from Rhizomys pruinosus, assembly GCA_009823505.1. Classification (NCBI taxonomy): domain Eukaryota; kingdom Metazoa; phylum Chordata; class Mammalia; order Rodentia; family Spalacidae; genus Rhizomys; species Rhizomys pruinosus. Next base: position 3,726,439 of record VZQC01002242.1, on the reverse strand, counting down.
ATGGTTCCCTATCTGTGGAGTGAGGGCTATCATGGTCGGAAAGGCCAAATGGAAACATATGGTGGTTGCCTCTCTACCAGGGAAAAAGCTAACCAAACAGATCGCTATCCTTGGAGGGATTGCGGAGATTAATGGCACTATCAAGGATTTGAAAGATGCAGGCGTGGTGATTCCTACCAAATCTCCATTTAACTCTCCAATTTGGCTGTGCAAAAGACAGATGGTTCATGGAGAAAGACAGTTGACTATCAAAAACCCAACCAAGTAGTGACATCAATGGGCAGCCGCTGTACAAGATGTGGTGTCCTTATTTGAGCATATTAATATGTCTCCTAGTACCTGGCATGCATGCTATGTGTTGGCAATCTTTTCTTCTCAATACGCTTCAGAAGACCACCAGTAAGGCACATTTGCTTTCAGATGGCCAAGCCAATAGTCATACCGTTACTGTCTTACCAAGAAGTATGTTTTAAACTCCTCTCACGTATTGTGCCATAACTATAGATAAGAAGGAACTCTTGATCGCACGAGACTCTTCCATCAAAATATCACACTGGCACTATACTTGATACTGTTATGTTGACTTGAACCAAAAACAGGAGGTAGCAGCTAGTCTAGTCTTGTTGTTAAAGCATCATGCGCATTAGAGGATGGGAAATTAATCCAACTAAAATTCAGGGCCATCTACCTCGGTGAATTTCTAGGAGTTCAGTGGTGTGGAGCATGCAAGGACATTCCTTCTAGTTAAGAATAAGTTGTTGCACCTGCCCCCTCCCTCCACCAAGAAAACCACAAACATATGGGGTCTTTTTCGATTTCAGGAGGCAGCAATCTCATCTGGTGTAGTTACCACAAAGACCATAATCTCGTGACCTCGATTAACCGGCAAACTTTGAGTGGGCTTGGAACAGGAAAAGGACCTCTTCAATAGGTCCAGGCTACAGTGCAGGCTGCTCTTCCCCTAGGGCCATATGATCCAGCATACCCAATGTGCTTGAGGTATCAGTGACATTTAGAGATGCTGTCTGGAGTCCGTGGCAGGCTACCCATAGGGTAATCACAGCGGAGGCCCTTGGGTTTTTGGAGCAAGGCTCTACCTGCATCTGCAAACAACTATTTTGAAACGACAGCTCTTGGCCCTAGCTATTGGGCCTTAGTGGAACTGAACGTTTGACAATTGGCCACAAAGTCACCATGCGACCTGAACTGCCCATCATGACCTGGGTGTTATCCGACCCACCAGACCATAAAGTCTGACGTCTGAGCAAAGTTCATATAAGGAATGGAAGTGGTTATATCTGACAGCTCCGGGCAGAAGCCCTGGGGCACAAGCAAGTCTAGCATGAAGAAGTGCATAATGCCTCATAGGTTCCCAACCTCTTTAATCAATATCTCTTGGGCCTTAAGCATGCAACTATGCTTCATGGGTTGCCCTAGATCAGTCTGACGAGAAGAGCAGATAAGGGCCTGGTTTACTCGTATGGATATCTGCCATGCTATGCCGGCACCACCGCAGAGATGAAGACATGCAGCTTACAGCCTAATTTCTAAAAAAACCCTATAAGGACACTGGTGAACGAAAGTCTTCACAGTGGTCAGAACTTTGGGCAGTGCAACTGCTGGTTGTAACACCTTATGCCTGTAAATGAGATCGAAAAATTGCAGAGGTTTATCGATTTAATATACTGATTCATGGTCAATTATTAGCCAAGTTGGACTTCGCGTGTGGTCAATGGAGCCAATATCCAGAGTGTGAAAAATCTTGGGAGAAGTATTGATCAGAGCTTCTCTGATGGTCAAAGGTGTGAAGAGTAACATTTGTGCTCTCATGTAATGATTCATCAAAACGTATCTCTCAGCATAGATGAGTTTAATAATAAAGTAGATTGTATGACTCATTCTGTGGATAGCATCTTTCTCCAGCTATCCTGTTGTTGCTCAATCAGCCCATGAACAAAGTGGTCAAGGTGGCAAAGATGGAAGATATGCATGGGCTCGAACAGAGCATGGACTTCCACTTACCAAGGATGATCTGGCTACAGTTGCTGTTGAGTGCCAGATTTGCCAACACAGAGACCAACATTGAGCCAACGATATGATGCTATTCCCCAGGGTGACCAACCAGCAACCTGGTGACAGGTTGCATCGACAATGTGGACACTTCCATTCTTATGGAGGGGACAGCGTTTTTTTCTTACAGGAATAGATACTTATTCTGTTATGGATTTGCCTTTCCGCACGTCAATGCTTCTGCCAAAATTCCATCCAGGACTTACGGAACATGCCTTATCCACCATTCATGGTCCATTCCTACAGCATTTGTTCGACTTAACCAAGGAACTTATTTCACAGCCAAAGAAGTGTGGTTGTGGGCCCATGGTCATGGTCTCCACTGGTCTTACCATGTTCACCCACCACCAGAACGATACCAGTGACGTGACAGCCCTCGATTAGCACGAATCTGAGAAGTGGACTCTTTGAATACACAGTCACAGGCCATAGGCTACAATACCCTGAGGCTGTGGGCAGGCTCCAGCGCAAGCAGGTATATGCATTGAATCACTGCACGTATATGTATACTGTCTTTCTCCTATAACCCATGGAATTCACGGTGCCAGGAACCAGAGGTCGGAGGAGTGGGAAATGATTCCAGCTCAACATATCACCCTACTGACCCAGTTTAGGAAACTTTCATGCTTCCTGTACCCCACGACCTTGCGTTCTGCATGTCTAGATGTTTTGGCTCTCAAATGGGGGAGTGCTTTTGCAAGGGAGAACAGCAAACGTTCCATTGAACTGGAAGCTATACGTTCCCCATTGGCATCACTTCAGCTTCTACTGCCTTTAAGCAACAGCTAAGGAAGGAATAAATAGTAGGAGGAGTATTTAATCCAGACTACCATGGGGAATTGGACTTTTTCTCCACATCGGGGCAAGGAAGATATATGCTGGAAGGCAGGAGATGCTGCTAAGGCACCTTCTGGGCGACCATGTCGAACTATCTTTATTAAGGTCAATAGGGCAATCAACAACAACCATCAGAAAGGACAATAAATGGCCAGACCTTCAGGCGATGAAGTATGGGTCACCTCCTCCAAGAAAAGAGCCAAGACCTGCAGAGGTCTTGCTGATGGTGGATGAAAATACAGAATGGGTAAATGGTAGAGAAGAAGTAGTCATAAATATCAGCTTGCGAAGTCATGGAACAGTTGCGAGAACGTGGATTAATATAGTAATTAACTTTCTGTCCATATTTGGTTAAGACATGTGGCAATATAGTAATATATATACTATAGATTATTATATTATTCGTATTAGGATACTTGTGTTTCCCGCTGTTGAATGTGCAATCTGAGATAGTTTTAAGTGTTTTATATTTAGGTTTATTAGATACAGAAGGACAAATACTTCTCTCAAGGACCTTACCACCTACTCTATGATATGATGCTTTGCTATTGCACATGAGATACTTAACATGTTGTGAGAGTTATGACCCTGCCATCTTTGCAATTGACATAGTTATAAGCAGAGGCTATTATTGGGTGTCAAGTTATGAAGAGGGTGACTTGTGATGGTCAATCTGAGGTGTCAACTTGACTGGACTAAGAACAAATAAGAGAAAAGGCTCTGATCCGACCACATCAAAGCCAGATGGGCCACTCCAAATGTGGGTGTTACTTTCTGCCGGCAGGCAGTATTTAAGGCCACGGCAGCGGGAGCTGGTCCCTTTTCCTCCTGCGGCTTGCTTCTCTCATCTGGTGCGTTTGTCTTGCTGCGGTGATCAACCTTTCGGATCCCAACGTGTACTGAGACTGGCAGATCTCCTGGAATCCATTCGGGCCTTCAGCACTAGACTGGGACTCCTGAGACATCCAGCCTTGCGGACTGAGCAGTTCCCTGGATTCCCAGCCTCTCCAGTTCGGTGCTACTGTTGAGCTCCATCACGTGAACAAATCAATAAATTGTATATAGTTATATATATTCATCCTGTTGCTTCTGTTTCTTTAGAGAACCCTGACTAATACAGATACCAAATGCTGATGAGATTGTGGGAAAGGGGAACACTCATCCACTGCTGGTGTAAATGTAAACTCATACAACCAGTGGAAAGCAGTTTGGAGAACTATTAAAATACTTAAAATGAGCCTAACACCTGACCCAGTCCTACCACACCCAGGTATATACCCACAAGACTCATCCTATCACAGAGATACATGCAAATCCATGTTTATTGCAGCTCTCTTCACAATGGCAAAGAGCTGGAAGCAAGCCAAGTGTCCCTCAACTGATAAGTGGATAAAGAAATGTGGTATATCTATACAATGGAATTTTATGCAGGGTTAAAGAACGAGGACATCATGAACTTTGCAGGAAAATGGATGGAATAAGAAGCCATTATGCTAATTGAAGTAACACAGTCCCAGAAAAACAAACAGTGTAGATTTATGGTGTCCCTTAACTGTGGATCCTAGAACCAAATCTCCGTTTGTAAGTTAAACTGAATAATTCTGTTTTTTCTTTCTTTTTTAGTAAATATAATACCTGATGTTACTCCTCAACTTGCTATGTAATGTAGAAATGTAAAGTAATATTTTTTAGCTGTGTACAGTTCTGTTAAAATGTGGATGGCTAAACATGTTTTGGAATTAAAGTATAGTTTATTTTCAGACGTCATAATTTTGCCATATATGTGGCATGTATATATACATATTTTGGAGTGATATAAATTGGAAGGAACAAAAACAAAAAAGGCTGGGTCAAAGAACTGAATGAAACAGTAAACTTCTGCCTAAAACATCAAAAAATTTAAAAAGGCTGAGAAAAAGATGCTCAACATGTATGGCAGAATGCATGAGCTCTGGCATGGTGGGGGACAAGGAAGGAGAATGTGTCTAAATTTGAGTAAAAAATGTTGTATGATGTGGCATCACTGCTGAGATTTGTGGCAGGGCCAACTTAATCCTGGGATGACCCATGTAGAAAGTACACCACCTGTATGCAGGTTGAGGTTCGAATGCAGAGAGAGATTTTATTCCAACATGTCTGCTTAAATATCCATCATGACTCAATCCTCAGGAATGCTAAATCTATTTGTCACTACATTCCACCCCATGGGTGTGGCCAGGGAGGTACCATTGGCTTAGAATCCATCTTAACTAAGTTTTCCCACAGTATGAAATGCACAAAACTTGAATAAAGTTTAAAAACAGAACAAGAGAAAGAAATTAGGGGTAATTGATATAAGTTAATTCTTTTATACATTAAAGGCTAAAGTCCTGTTGGAAAAGATATGTAGACTACATTAAAATATTACCATTACAAAGACACCACAGATTTTTTAAATAAGAACTTACCATTATCATTATGCCTTAGGGCTGGGAACCTTTGCCCTCCAAGCCCCCCCCCCCCGAAAGCCTGGAAAATTAGTAAGATATTTTGAAGCCTGGAAGCATAGCCTTGCTCAGGGACCATCAATTTAGCATTGCTTTATACCATACATTTGCCCAGGTTAGCCAGTCAGAATATGGCAAGTTAGTCTCCTGGGTCCAACCTTGGGATTAGGCAATTTGCCATATCAGAGAACCACCAACTAGCCTGTTAAGAAAGTCAAATCTGACCCCTCAGTCAACAGTGCTTGGTTTTAGGATTTGCCTTGTTCTTTTGTGCTGTTCCAAGGATCACATCTGTCTTGCTTAGCTAGTCAAAACCTAACCACTTGGTTCCATTGGCCCTACTTGGAGCTAGGTCTCTCCATGCTGCTGGAAACTTCTTGACTACTCTAACAGGGATCATTCTTTTCCTACAATAAAAAATGAAAAGTGACAACCTGAAGCACAGAACAACTAAAAACTCATACCTGACCAGAAAATAACCAAGCTACAACAATAAAAACAGAAGCAAATATCAACTCAACAAAAGTAAGCAAGAATTGCATATCAGAAACACAGCCACTGAGGAACACTGCATGCACAAATCCAAAATAAAAATACTAAAAATATGAGAAAACCTAGATAATATGTACCAAGCAAACCCCACCTAACTTATAGGAGTGTTCAACAATGAGAAATACCCAGAGGAATTCCAGAACCCACAACTTGAAAGAACAATCATAAACACAAACACAGAATTCAAGGGTTTAAAAAATAGCATGCATGCACACACAAGCACACATATAAAAAACCTCCAAAGGTAAGAGAATTTAAAAGGAAAACAGATTATCATGACTTTACAACATTTCAGAGAAGTGAACTGTTCAATCATAGAATATGAAATATTAAAGAATAAACAAGCGAATAGAATATACAAGAAACGTGAACCACCATGGAAAGATCAAATTTATGAATTAAAGACACAAAAGATAAAGGATGTCAAGTCAATGGCACTAAGCAAATCTTCCACAGGATTTTAGAATAAAAGGAAACTTAACTACATTAAGGAAAGGCATAACCCAGATATAAGAAGCACACTGAACATCAACAATAAATAGTAGTGGAACAGAAACTCTCTGAGGCATTATGTTTTAAAAGCAATAAATTTTTACAAAACAAAGAGAGGATACTAAAAATGGCTAGAGAAAAACAAGTTACATATAAAGAAAAACCCCTCAGAATCACAGCTGACTTTTCAATGCAAAATATAAAAGCCAGAAGAGCCTGGAGCAAAGTATTCCAAGTTCAAAATGATCATAAGCATCAACTCAGAACACAACACATCAAAACTGTCATAGTCAAAGTAAAAAGAAGTATCTTCCATGATACTAATGGGCTAAATAATTCATGTCCACCAGTCTAACGAAATGGATAAGATTCAAAGCAATACAAAACACTGAAGAAAGGAATAAGAATACCCAAGTGGCTCCAGAAAGAAAACAGATAAAGGATAATTAAAAAAAAGAAAATAGGTTAGAACACAAACAGAAAATTAGAGAACTAATATATATATATAATATTATAAATATATTTTTTTTTTTTTTTAATAATTTTAGATTTATATAGATAGATATATGATAGGTATATTTAAGCAACTATTATGAATATTATATATCTAGATAATTTCCATAATATCTTTAAATATCAATAGTCTTAATCCCAATCAAGGCAAACAGGCCTCCTGGAGGGAAATTATGAAACAAAATACAGATTATTTTGTAAGCTGTCTATAGAACCATCTTCTTTCTTTCTTTTTTTTTAATTATTTTTCTTTCTATTCATTCTTTTATGAATCAATCTTTTTTTTTTTTTTTATAATTATTTTTCATGTGTAATAAAATGTCTGCATGTGGTTTGGTGCCCATGTCATTCAATCTCAAGGAGGTCAGAAGAGATGCAAGATAGGCCCTCTGGAAACGTTAGTTGTAAAGATGTTTTGTTAGCACATGTGGGTTCGGAATCAAACCCAGGTATCCTCTGCAAGAGCAGTCGGTGCTCTTAACCACTGACCACTCTCCGCACCTCATCTTAGTTTTCAAAGACAGGCAGTACCTTTGGGCAAAAGTTTGGAAAAAAATATTGCAAGCATAAAGCAGTAAAAACCAAGCACACATTTCTATTCTTATATCAGACAAATAAACTTCAATATAAAATTAATCTAGGAAGACAAAACTAAGGTCACTTCATTCTGATCAATAATGAACATGTAAGCAGGAAACTCTGGTCCACCCAATTCCAGAAAAAAAGAAGGTACTCACTCCAGGATAAGCAATTAACCCAAATTAAGTAATAGCAGGAAATTTCAATACCCCATTTTCCCCAATAAAAATGTCATCTGGATGAAGAACAAATAGAGAAATATATGAATTAAGTGATATTAAACATCAAATGTACCTAACAGATATCTATTGAATATTCCACCAAGCAACAAATACATACCAAAATCCTTGTAAGTTTCTTCTCTCTAAAATAAGACTGCATACGGGAAGCAAAACAAACAATCCACCACACACATATAAATTAATACATACACATACACACATAAAAAGACATATACATTAATATAGGTATGATATATATATTATATATATATAGAATGAGCTGTTTGAAATGAGAATATCACTATGGTTGCTTGCACATGACATGGTTGTACATAATTAATACTCCAAGGAATCTGAAAGGGATCTTTTGACATTAATAATTGAGGATCACTTTAGAATTATTGAATTACAAAAAAATACAAACTTGACTACAGGAACAAACATTAAAAGGAATAAGAAAGTCAAGAGCTGAATAAACTGCTTTCTGATTGTTTCTAAAGCCTACAAGAGAAAATGGTGGTCTGTTCCTGTAAGTCGGGGAACGAACCCCTCAGTATGGGAGCACACAGACCTCAGGTATGGACATATTATGGAAGTACCCTCTAAATTCATAACTTTATACACACAAATTAGTGCAACTCCCTGACCCTATTAGAGACGTTTCTTTGTGCAGCGGATGAGGGTTAATACAGAAACTCATAAATGGTCAAAGTGCAGAGTAAGTGACTCTGGAGTGTGTAGTGCAAGTAGAACACCTGTATCACAGCCCCTCCTCCAAAGTCTTCGAGACCATCTCAGAAGATGGATAAAAAGGCTAGAGAGCTAGAGGTCAGTGAGTTGCTGAGAAAAGCAGTGATTTCTGGATGAGACAGGACCATCGTTTTCATGTATTCACTGCAGCTAGGACTGCTTGCACAAGAGTGGTACAAGATAGAGCCAATCAATATTCCACACAAAATAAGAAGGAGTTCATGAGCCACACCACCAATAACTGATGGCCACTAGGGGATACGTCTTTTTCTTTGAAGGTGTGGCTCCTAGTAGGTTATCTGTGTTTTTGTGAATGGTTTATGGGTAGAATAAACTTGACTTTTATTTTATAAAAATAAAAGAAGCCACAAAAGTGGTGAGATTCAGGAATTGAAGAGTGGATCAGGGAACAGTTATGGAGAGGAGTAAGGTGATGATGACTTAAATACCTATAACAAAACACTCTCACTAATACCAACTTGGAGTGGAAAGGGTTTAGGTTGCTTACAAGCATAAGGATCATCTAGAGTAGCCAAGGCAGGAACTGAGGGCAGGAGCCTGGAGCATAGACAGTGTAGAACAGCTGTTTACTGGCCTGCTCCCTTGCGCTATGCTCAGCATGCTTTCTTATACAGCACAAGACCAGGGGTGACACCACACACAGTGGGTTGGGTCCTCCCACATCACCCAACAATCAAGAAAATGCCCCCACAGACACGGCCAGAGGCCAAATAAATGGAACCAATTCCCTCGTGATAAATTTGTCAAACTGACAACTAAAGCTCTCCTGCAAAGATGAATGTGACCAAAGTACATCTATGCACATATGGAATTATCAGATAACTGATTAACATGACTTTTTTTAAAGAATAGCCATTCTCAAACATTAATGGGAATGCAAAATGGCAAAGATCTTTGAAAGAAAGATTATCAGCCATCCAATACTAACCAGAGAATTGCTATGCAAACTAGCAATTGCATACCTATGTAGCTAGCTAACTGGTTTAAAAAAAAAATCTCTATACATTTGGACAATGAGCAGCTGACACTAATAGCAATCACTATGTCCAATAATAGGGAAATGAATAAACTGGGGTACATTCATGACAAAAAAATATTGTTTCATGAATAACGTAATTTGAATATCCCATTATGGATTACTTTCTGAATTTTTATTGTGAAAGAAGTATGCCCAGAAATTATGATACGCTGTTAAGGAACTACACACTGTATTTACAATTCATGTCATTCTAGGAATGGCAAAAAGAAATAGTAAAATTCAAATACTTGGTGTTTTGCTAGAAGCTCTTGTGGAAGAAGAGAAAAGTTGAATAACTGTAGCAAAGGGGAATTTAGAAGTGGTAAGTTATTCTCTATGGTAATATAATCACACTTTCATGACAAAATCCACTTGTTAAAGTTCCTCAAACACTAGAAGAGGAATTTAATGTATGAAAATTTCTAAAAGTTGAATTTGTGTACACACATACATAGATACATTTTATTTACATGTATGAATATATATATATATATATATAATGCTAAGTGGTAGAAAATAGAATGAATAATGTGGCAGAAGTTTCTAAAAGTGCTACGTTTATGCACTCACAGAAGGGGATCCTGTTTTAAGTGAAGGAAATGAATAGACTCTGGGAGAGTTTGGTAAAATCATTGAAAATAAGCTCAGTCTTCTAAAATGAAATTGTTTCCTCCAATGGCATGCAGTAACAGACTTTGCACTGCTGTGTGCTGGTAGAGGACTTGGAGATTTAAGTAGATGCTTAGTGGATGCTTGGATCTATTTCAAATTTATGGTATAAGAAGTGTCAAACAAATGAAGGGAGGTTAGAAATACCTTGGAGCAATGAATTCGGCTTAGGGATACCATTATGAGCTCCATATAGTTGAACAGAGCTACACGGAAGTTACATATGAAGTGCTTATACTTGCCTGTTCATAAAGGGTTTAACATCCATGTACTATTTTCCTTTCTCCATTCTGTCAGTTACAAATGATGGTTTCTAATACCATTTATTAACAAAAGGAATGTATGTTTATTGGCAAGATTTGGAACATTCAGCTTGGAAAAAATAATGAAGTATTGGTTTATATCCAAATATATGAAGGAAATATTTACATTTATATACTGATGCAAATGGAAAAAATTATAAAGGAGTAAAAACAAACTCTCATGAAGATTTCCAAATGATCCAGGCAGAAATTGTTGGGAGCTGGTATGACACCCTATGTATGCAGCTCAGTCTCATAGAGATCTCCCTGCCTCTGACTCCTGTGTGCTGAGATTATAGGTGTGTCTAACATGCCTGGCTGCCACAGACCCATTCTGTCATGGACTATTGTTTACATTAGCTCTTCAGGCTTTTCAAAATCCACAACCTCAGTCTAATTTTAAGAAAATCATCACAAAACATCTACTTGAGAAATATACACAGCCACTACTCCAGAAACTGCAGAAACAAGGCTGAGAAATATCCTCACCCAAGAAGAGCAAATGAATAAATAAATAAATAAATAAATAAATAAATAAATAAAAATAAAAGCTCTGTAAAATGTCCTAGCACAGGTAGAGTCCAAGAAGAGTGCCAGAACATTAAGTAAACTCCTAATTTTCTGACTGGGTATTTGTCTGAGAATTCTTTGCTAGCATGTGCATAAATTCTTCTACTAATACTGAACCAAGTTGGAAATAGTAAAAACAAATGCAATGTTATATGACAAATACATGAAATGTTACTATACACATAGTGAAAATAAACATATAAAAGAATCTTTTCAATATTTCTACTTTTTAGATGAGTAAAATGAAGAATGTGGATTAAGGATTACCATCAGATAACGGGGCCAATACTCAGATCAAATTTTGAATCTCTAAAAGCCATGGTTTTGTGGATCTCATTTTATAGCTTTTCTATTTTGCTAGTAGCTTAAGTGTGAAACATTGACGGGAACCCAAAATATTAGGTTATGTGAGTGACATGTGTTAGAATAATCAGTGGCATTATAGCCACCTCTGGTTCTTGCTTTTTTTAATTTTTTGTTTTATCCAATTTTGCCATTCATTTACTTTTCTATTCAATTAACTATCCCTCCATTCCATTTTCAACCTCTCTCTCTCTCTCTCTCTCTCTCTCTCTCTCTCTCTCTCTCTCTCATTTTTCCTTCTTAAACATTCCCACCACTAAGCTTTATTTTAACTATTTTCTAGAAAATATCTGAGATCCCTTGGTTTCATGTTGTTGGTCACTCTAGTGCTGAAAAGTTGCAGCCTAGATTTAAGTAAAATGAAAACACTGTTGAATTTATGTGCTTAACCCCTTTCATATTTCTGTATCTTCTTTTTTAAAGTTACACCTTCCATATGCCCACTATATTCACAATGCTGGCAGCCTTTACTTATCCAAACATGTAGGGAATTCTTGCTATCAAAAATCACAATACTCTATGAAAGGAGACACTATGGACAATTCCCATATAGCCTATAGCTCAAAACAGTGATGATAAAATACACAGTTGAATGATTTGGCTTTTATTTTTAAACTCAGCTCAACACTTTAACACACAGACTTAACATGAAATAAAGTTAATCTGAGACAATTAGGATTTATTGCCATGTTTTCAAAATAACCTCATAAATTACTTCTCTTTAGCACACTAGGCAGAGCAAAACATGCAGGGCACACTCCCTTTTCACCTAGCATGAGCTCAGAAGCCATGTTTCAGAAATAAGTACATGGCTCTTGTAGTTTAGTAGTATTTGAACCTGCTAAAGCATGCAGTTTGGTAAAATAAAGAGGATAAACATTTTTCTCTTCTTTAATCTTTGGATATTATCACACTTATATGCATATTTTGTCTTCTTACTATCTCTTTATCATCTCATCTCGTATGGAAGAAAATGTGCATTTGCTTATTCTGCCTTTTAAGTACATGTGATGAGCATACCTGTGTGCTGTAGGAATGGATCATTGATATTTAACTATTTACAGATGCAGAAATTTCTAATGGCTTCCCCTGAATACTTTTGGTTGGTTATCAAGCATAATTTTTTGAATGCCCACTTCCCTCAAATTTTGCTCATGTTAGCCATGTGAAAGGATTCTACTACTCAGTGACTTGTATCATGTGCTTAGGGATTGAGAGCCTGACTGGTAACAGCCCAGCTGTTTTGTTTGTCCCCAGCTACCAGAGGAGGTTTGTATATGTGAAAAAAGCCTCTGGAATCAGATTTACTCTCGGAAAGCTCCCAGATAATTCTTAAACATTGAAGCCTTATGACAGGTTTATGTTTGGAGATGGAACAGCTAGCTGTCTTACCCCTATTACAGGATGGATGTTTGGAGTTATCTGAAGATAGCACTCAATGACTAAAAATGAAGCAGTACATAATAAAGTAAGACCACTTTGTTATTAACCTAAAATTTAATTATGTCTGAAGCCCCACCTAATCTTAGACTTTATTATTGCATAATCCAGTAGAAATCTCTTTTTCCTTCAAGGCACTTGAGTATGTAATTTATTTCTCTTGGAAATCAAATAAGACTAGTACATTTTAATATTCAGATTGTTTTATCAATAGCCCCAAAAAGCAAAGGGAAATTCTATTCCATTTATCGAATAAAGGCACTGAAGTCCAAGCATTACAGGGCAGAATTGTGTGTCAACTGTCAAATTCTTTGCTTTGAAATTAATTATCTTATCTATGCTAATGTTCTAGTTTGTCTTCCATTGCTGTAACAAAACACTCTGACCAACACCAACTTGGGGAGGAAAGGGTTTATTCAGCTCACATCTCCTGGGTCATAGTTCATCACTCAGGAAACCCAAGTCAGGAACTCAGGGCAGGAACCTGGAGGCAGGACCTGAAGCGCAGGCCATGGAGGAATGCTGTTCACTGGCTTGCTCCCCTGGCTCATGCCCAGCCTGCCTTCTTATGGTACACAACAACCTGCCCAAGGTGGCACCACTCTTGTGGACTGGGCCTTCCCACACTGCTTGACCATCAAGACAATACTCCACAAACATGGCCACAGGCCAATCCAATGGAGCCAATTCCCCAACTGAGGCTCCCTTAACCCAGGTGTGTCACGTTGACACTAAAGCTATCCAGCTAATTTCTGCTGTTTGTTCCGACCTCCTATTTTGTCATATTTTACTGGCTAGCTGCCATGTGGAATCTTCCACAGCAGGAAACAGGTAGACTTCCTTTCCTTCTCATATTAGACTTTCCACCAAAAGCAAAATCTAGATCTATTGTTCACATTGTCTTTGTGCCTCACCTTATCATTTGAGTATATGGGCTTTTAACTGTGCTGCAACTAATATTCCAAGCATTTCGGTTTGGGCTGATAATGAGCTTTGAAGTGTTTCAAATATTATCCTTCCACACTCAGTTTATGAAAACAGTCATACACTATCAAGTTCCACTCAGTTTCCTGAGAAATTCTCCAGAAATCTGTCATCATTTGGCCCTACCAGACATGATTGTCTAGCAAATAAAAAGCTTAGGGCCAAGAATTGATTCCTCTTTTTGAGTTGTTGGCTGGGCGGTGGTGGTGGGGGTGCTCTCTTAGACCCTCAAACAATACTGGCTTTTGCCATTGCTCTTGCTTACTCTCCAGAATGTAACAGTACGATCCTGTAGTTGACTTGTACTACAGCCATGACTTGTAGGACAAGCAAGGAAAAAGTCAAGTTGGTACTGACCTCAAAGCTTCATCTCTCCTGGACAGCTTTCATACGGCTAGAAGGTATTATGCATATGATAGAAAGAGAATTTACCAACCTTACACAGCTGTGAGTTACAGTAATTATCATCCTGGCTAAAGCAATAGTAGTATGAATGTTATAGGATAACAACTATCTCCTGACTGAAGACTTGAATCACAAAGTAGAACAAGCTACTTTTATTCTAAGTGCATACTACGTATTTATTTATTTTTGAGACACAGTCTCTCAATGCAGCCACTATGTAAATGAACTCAACCTGGCTTAGAACTCACCGATGTCTTCATGCCTCTGCCTCCTGAGTGTTGGCATTAAAGCCACATACCTAATACACATGCTTTTAAATTGACTGCTAATGATTTATAGCTATACCCACAGTAATGCACTTCTCAACTCTCCATGAAGAAGCTTCTTCTTGCAGATATAGATTACCACAGAAGTCCATGGCTCCTCAACAGGCAGAAAATAAGAGACTTCAGATTTTCCAGCCCTAAATGGGACACCTAATCATAACCTATTTCCCCAAAACTCAAGGATCACTGCATAAGAGGGTGAAAGATCATAAATGTCAAAGGTGGGCAATGACTACTAGGAAACTGTGGTCTGGACACCATGATGTATTTGCATGTATGAATGCACAGTGTTTGAGACAACATGCCTAAAGCCTGTAGAAGGCCAAGCAATACAAAGCCCTATCTCAAATGGATGAGAGATGACAGCACTAGCTGAAGATCTATTGGCAAGTGATAGCTAATGGAAAAAGGAGAGTTGGTTTTCTTCACTCATGTAACATGCAGTAGATTGAACAGAATCCAAGAGACAGACTCATATAGAAGAGCACTTAGGTATGACAGGGTCTTCGTGTGGTTTACAACATCAGAAAATGTAATTCATGGATTAACATACCATCCAAACATCTGTGTCTATACCAAAGTAACCTACCATAACAATTAGCACTGTTTAAATACCTATATATCTAATTGTGTGTGCTTCATTAGTAGGATCGAAAGGCTATATATTATACTGTTTAAATACCTATATATTTAATTGCATGTGCTTCATTAGTAGGATCGAAAGGTTATGCGTGGACAAGCTTGCAGCCCATGAAGGAAAACAGCCAGAATTGACTAGAGACCAAGACAACAGCTCCCGAGAAAGTAGACTGTTTTGCTTCTCATCCACCTGTGCCCCTTTTCTAAGCCTAGGGAACAATCTGTGGAAGAGGGGGCGTGATAGAATGTAAGGGCTGCGATTGGGGTGAATGGTGAAACTACAACAATATAGAGTGGACACTCATTTGATCAACTTGATTAAACATACAAGCCCCCCCTGCTGGATGGTGGGACCCATGAGCTGTGTGGGTTTAGACACAACTGCTCGCAAATTGGTTTTACATGAAGGATGCTTGTACTCATGGATTATTCACTTATTGTTAAAAAAGAATGAAACAAAACAAAAAAAGAGAGAAATGCATGAAAAGTTACGACAGAATGCATAGATCTGGGATGGGGTAGGGGTGGGGTGGGGGAGAAGGGAAGGGGTAATATGCCTGAACTGAATTGGAAAATGATGTATGAAATACACAAAGCATCAATAAAAAAGAAGAAAACTATAAAAAAAAAAAAAAAAAAAAAAAAAAAAAAAAAAATATAAGAATGAAAAAAAATAAGAATGGAGGGTGTGAAGTCGGGGTGTGGGTAGTAATATTGTGAAGGATATGGGGAATGGAGTCTAAATGTGGTCAAGGTACGCTGAATGAAATTAGCAAAATATCATAAAAACACCAGAAAGATGATCATTATAAAGAAAACATGTCGAATTCTTATCTATCAGAAACAAACAACAAATAAAAATAGGCAACAAGCATTCCTCAATTTTTAGTGGTATAAGGTGAAGCTGTTAGTCTAAAATTCAAATCAATTGTCTTTTTGTCCTATAAATTAAATTAATTCCAAACAAACTATATTGTAGGTAGATGTCTGATAACATAGAATAAAGCTGAATTTGGGCTTGGAGAGAACAGTTCGATGGTTCAGAGCAAAGACTGCTTTTTCAGAGGACCCATGTTTGAATCCCAGCACCTATGTGGTGGCTAACAGCTCTAACCCCTCTTATGACCTCCAGAAGCATTGCAACACACAGGTACACTTATAGACATGCAGATAATTCACTCATACACATACGAAAAATAAAAATCATTAAAAATAATTTCAAAGCCTATCTGGAATTAGTGTCAGCCTTATATCCTTTCTGATGGCTCACAAATATAGCACACACACACACACACACACACACAACACACAACAAACAACACACTTGATCCTTTATTTATCTTTTTATTTTTATTATTTATTTTTTTTTTTATTTTTAAGGGGTCTCTACAATACAATAGACACCGTTGTTGCAGATAACATTGATGTTACTCAGTATGTCATACAATTAATATAATTGGTGCATTTTGCAAGTATCTATGTCCAAATTTTTGAACAACCAGGGTTCCCATAGTCCAGTTGGAGAAGCTTGTATGCACAGGCATGTTTACCACAGCGTGTCCAGACTATATTCCTGTAGTCTCGTGATTCACGCCTATCTCTCAAGTCCACAAGCCCTTACAATCTACCTACACGCCTCCTCTTCCCAGTTTGTTCCCTGGGCTTTGGGAAAGGGGCACAAGTGGGTGAGAAGAAAAAGTCTAATTTCTTTGGAGTTGTCGTTTGGGACTCCAGTCTGTTCAGTTTGTTTCCCTCACGGATTGACAGCTTTCCTAGTGATACCCTTTTCAGTTCATACACAAAGCTCAAGCTATTTGGATGTACAGGCATTTAAGCAGTACCACTTATTGTGTCAAGCTAAGCTGTGAGCATGACACAGATGTTGGATGGATATGCTAATCCCGCAAACTGTGGTTTCTTATAAAGGTGTGATAAGTTCTTATTGTGGGCTATTATAACATCGCCTAACCACTAGAGGACTAAGCTTATGGCACTGCTGTGAGTTTATTCCTCCAAGGAGAAGCGTAACAGCCAATAGTTTTTGGGATATAATATACGCACTTGGCTGCCACTGTTGCACAGTGTATCCAGGCTGTTGAGGTGAAGCTGATAT
Source organism: Rhizomys pruinosus (assembly GCA_009823505.1). Classification (NCBI taxonomy): domain Eukaryota; kingdom Metazoa; phylum Chordata; class Mammalia; order Rodentia; family Spalacidae; genus Rhizomys; species Rhizomys pruinosus. The sequence goes on along the minus strand of VZQC01002242.1, from coordinate 3,709,089 downwards.
TTTCGGAGGAGTCTTGGTTGTCTCAGGGAAACCTCAGTCCAATATTTTCTGCTGTAATTTATGCTGTAGTGGCGTTGGGTAATGCTCAGTCTAGCAGTGTCCAGAGGCCGGTTGTACGCTGGCAAGTGACGTCTCAATAACATTTTTTCATGTTCAAACCAGGTCTTCAACATCAGGGACTTACCACCTCTCTCCTTGCCATATAATCACCACGTATTAGGCAAAGACCTTTAAAATTTTGGGGTGTGGGGGGGGGTGGGTTCGCATCCCCTAGACCAACATCTCCGCTAGGTCAGAATAATCAAGTGCTGATGTCAGAGCTTTCCTGTAGTTGTAAATAGATTTTGCTTAATTACACAACTTAGAAACACACACTTGACTATTGAATTTGGCTCTGAGAATAGAGAAATCCTTTCAAAAGTGTCCTATGGCCTTATCAATCAGTTAATAGTTGTGGCCTGTTTTATAGGAAATTACCACTGTAACAATTGGCTCTTAAGGCTCAGTTTTCTTAGTGCACAGGGAAATGTCTGAGGTGGACTTCACTTACTAGTGTTCAAAAGACAAGCTTATACTCCAAAGGAAAAGTGAGAAGGGCTTTAAGGGCTTCAGTTTGAGCAAGATCTCTAGAAACTCCGAAGGGGGAGTGGAGGAGAAAGAATTAAAAAAAGCATCAGGTGGAATAAAGCAAATCCCTCTATTAAATTAATGAAGGAAACAAATCTTTGCAGGAAAGACATAAGAGAACAAAATACTGTTTAGAACTTGTTCTCATAGAGATGTATGTTTCCTCTGTCCTGTTGATGGCATTTAACCTAGTGAGTGATGAATCACAGGATTTCTGAGCTTTAGTAATTCAAATGTGAATAAGAAATTTACATGAAAAATTATATAAACTGGAACAAAACCCATGGCGACATTGAGGAATTAAAGAGCCACATCTTCAAAGCTGAGTCCTCCAACTCTCCACATGCTTTGTCATTAATGTCTCTACATATTTTCTTTTGCTTTAAAACTTATACCAATTTTTGCAGCATACAGATTGAGAAAAGTTTTTACATTTTAATGTATAGAAAATTTGAGATTAAAAAAAGCTTGAAATAATAACTTGTAACTTACAACTACCAGAGAGAATTGGGGTGGTGTTGTGATTCCCTAGAATTCACAATGTAAACATTTCAAAGGTAAAACATCAAGCTAATTAAAGAGTGGATATTAGGTGTAGTGTTAAAGCATGTATAATTCTAGAAAGTTACAGATTATTAACCAATTTTGACTTGCTATGATTTTAGTTTAATGTTAATTATAATTCCCTTCCCTTCCTACCTGTTCTTGCACATATAAGGACCAAAGAGAATTTAACATGTTTACCTTTTCCTTATACTTGTGTAAGTGCTAATATTTGGTGACAATACAGTTTTCATTTATTAATCATTGTGGCTATGATAGACATGCATAAGTCAATAGACACATTCTGTATCATTCTTCATTCTTATCGTACTATACAATTTAGCTGAAGATGAGAAGACTAAAAAGAATGCTTGATTTAATTTCCTAAAAACATAAATAATAAAATTTGGATTTTATTGGTAGGATTAGAAGATACACATTAAAATAAAATGTAATGTCTTCTCCAGGTTGTATTCTAAACATTAATGAAATACTTAACATGTTTGTCAAAATGATATTTATATTTTTGCTGTTCTTCCTCTTATAGATTACTTGATTACCTTCTATTTTGCTTTTGTCTATCTCTATTCCGTCACTATCATTTATTTTCATTTCATAATTTGTTTGTCTTTGTGGAGATGGGCGGTTCTCCCTGTGATACCGATCTATCAACCGTTCCCGAAGCTGCTCGTAAGAACATGGCTGGCCATTGAAACTCAAAAGATCTGCGCTGAGCCTCTCGCTCCTCCCTAAGCGATGAGGATTAAAGCTGAGCCAACCACTCCAGAGACTATTTCATACATATTTTTGTAGCCTTTTCCTTCCCTCCAGACCTCCTCCACTTCCTTTCAACATACCATCCTCTTTGGATTTTATTAAACATACACATACAAACATTGAATGATAATATATATATATAGTACATAAGTATAGATATATATATATATATATGTCTATCCAATGCACTGAATCAATTTAATGTACTCAAATGTATGTGTATTTAGGGATGACCACTTTTCTTCATAACATCCTTTACGGAAAATACTTGAGACCATAATGCCTTTAGGTTCAGCTGCTTATGAACAGATTTTAAATATACTATGGTACTCCAAACTCAAACTCTCATAATTTAGTTCCAAATTTATCATAACATTGAGATAATGAGAAATGCTATTACAGATAAGAACACATATAGCTGGGCACAGTGAGTCTTCACGTGTTTGCCTGTTCTTTCTCATCTCACACTGGTGTCCCTTCCAAGTAAATTTTTCCCACTAGACTTCATTAGGGAGTTCTTGTAAATCATTTTATGGATGCTCTCTTAATGTTAAATCTTGAATAAATACATAGGATGTAAACTCACACATCTATAAAAAGCAACAGTCTCTTTTTTCTCAGTTGTTTTAAGTCTTGGTGAAGAAAAACAAAGCATATTCTTGACTTATACCATTATAGTTTAAGTGGATGCTTAGCTGGGCATGGTGGAGCACTCTTTTAATCCTAGCACTCAGGAAGCAGAGGCAGGTGGATCTTTGTGAGTTCAAGGCCAGCCTGGTCTATGGAGTGAGTTCCAGGACAGCTGGGGCTACAGGGAGACCCTGTCTTGAAAAGACAAAAAAAAATGCCAAACCAATTAATTCTTGGTGCTAGAGAGAGAACTCAGAGGTTAAGAGCAATGGCTGCTTTTGTTGAGGAACTGGTCTGATTCCCAGCACATACACAGCAGTTAACAACTATCTGAAACTCTAGTTTCAGGGCATCTGACACCCTTTTCTGACATTTGTGAGCTTTTGCACAAGATGAGGGTCCTTACACACATGAATTGCACTCATAATGAGGAAAGCCAGAGATCATATTTAAAGTCAGAATTTATAGCAAACAGCTTTGTAATTTAATATTTGGTGTGGCAAAGAAGATGATGGGAGGGAATATCTGCCACTTAATGCACATTTAGATTCTCAGTAAATATTTAAATAATATTCTCATTTAATCCTCACAACATCCTTTTGAGATTTGTGCTATTTTCAGCTCTACTTTTTAAATGATGATATTACATTTATGATTTACTAATAAAAATCAAGCATTTTGTGTATGCATTTTATTACGGACACTATGCTAATTCTCCATTAAGTATTTTAAATAGGTCTCTACATATATCTCACTTAGGCAAGTAATAGTTACTTGAAGTAGGTTCAATTTTTTATATTTATTTCATGCCTTTTTATTTGAATGGAGATCAGAGAGCAACTTGCAGAGTCAGTTCTCTTTACTATGTAGATTGTGAGAATGTAAGTCAGGTCATCAGGCTTGGTAGCAATCTCTTAAATGGGTACCATTTCCATAGCCAAGGTTCAACTATTATTCACATTTGTCAAGGAAAAACCTTACATACAAATTTGCATGCAGATATAGTGGTATTTGGACAAGCCCACCTCAGTGGGATTAGTTTCACAACTGAAGTCCAGCTGCAACTCCAAAATTTGCAGGAAAATAATTCCTCTGCTTCTTACTGATTGATTTTTCTCTTTTTTTTTTTTGCACTTTTATTTTATTTTTCTTTTCACAAGAAAAAAAAAAATTACAAAATAACAATGACCAAACGACGGGAAGAAAAAGGGGGGGGGTTACATTTATTTTCTGGTGAAATAAGAATCAATTTGCAGGGCTTGGTATGTAATTCTTTTTTTCCCTTTTTTCTTTCCTTTCTTCTTTTCTTGGTCTTCTGGGACTACCAGAAGGATATGAGTTTACTAGCTAGTGCAAGAAGACTTGAGTTCCCAGCTGAGAATGAGTCCCGTTAATTTGGGGGAGTCAATTTTTAGCTCCTGTTTAGTTATGTTACCCTCTGAAAAGGGTCACTGCAATCACCAGAAGGGAATTGGGATGCTGACCTCTCTGACTTGTTCCATGCTGAAAAAGGGACGTTGGGTGTGGCAACTGGGGAATCCTCCACTCAGAGGGACAATCTGAAGAACCCCCAAAAGTGTAACTATAGAGGGAAAACAATCCTTGACTGTGCCTGTGAAAGAGAAATGAGGGCAGAAGTGGTTAGATATTCAAATGTCCAACCTAGAAGTCCATTAGAATTTCTTGACAAGGGATTTCAGAGACGCAATTTATTAGGTTTCTACTTCTGTTCATTTGGCCATGATGTCTGGAGTCAGCATCAGCTTTCTAGATGTTTTAATAGTCAGGGTATGAGTTTCCACTTAGATAGATGTTAAAAAAAAAGAGGAAATTTTATTATTGGGCATTAGTTGACAGCAATAGTGGACTTGTTCTTTTACTGCAGATGATGCTACTCTGTTAATCAAGGTCAAAATTTAAAGATTTATGCCGGATTAACACCATTTCATATAACTTTAAGCCTAATATCTGGAGGGAAAATTTTCAGGCATTAAAATAAATATATTGACTATTTATCTTTTGGTATTTACTTTTTTGGGTCCTTAATTAGCCCAGATTATAAAAAGTTTGCTTTCTCAATGTCATTTGAGGATCTGAACTTCAGGGGATACTCAGAATTATGAGGGGGGACTGCCTGGCTCCTTCTGGCCATTCTTAATCAGTTTCATCTACTGAGGACAGGTCAGGTCTTGCTAAACCAGGCTTTCCATTTGGAGTAGGAGGAGACATTCTTCTATGTTGAACTTCTTCTTTATAGACTGAACACTGGCTGGGGTTCTGTTAGTGGATCTCCAAGTCCTTATTGCACAGAAAGCCATCCTAGTAACTCATAATTGTAGAACATTTTAAGACATGCACCCTTGCCAGGCATGGTGGCTCACGACTTTAATCCTAGCACTTGGGAGGCAGAAGCAGGCAGATGTTTGTGATGAGTTCAAAGCCAGCTTGGTCTACAAAGCGAGTTCCTGGACATCTGGAGCTACAGGGAGACCCTGTCTCAAAAAGACCAAA